>JAPDVU010000008.1:111881386-112293886 GCA_026230045.1 Corynorhinus townsendii
ATCATAGCTACTAGTCAAATGGTTGAACAGTTGGACACTTAGCATATTAGCCTTTAATATATATATAGATAATTTTAGTTTTTCTCATTTTCCCCAATTTGAAAGATTATTATTATTTTTAAATCTTTATTGTTGAAAGTATTACATAGGTCCTACTTTTCCCCCCATTAACCTCTTCCATCCTGCTCCCATCCCATTGTCTGTGTCCATGGGCTAGGTATATATGCATACAAGTTCATTGGTTGAACTCTTCCCACCCACCCTCCCCTTCCTTTCCTCTGAGGTTCAACAGTCTGTTCATGCTTCTATGACTCTAGGTCTAATATTGATCATCAGTTTATTTGGCCCATTAGATGCGACATATGAGTGATATCATGTGGTACTTACCTTGCTCTGACTGGCTTATTTTGCTCAGCATAATACTCTCCAGGTTCATCCATGCTGTCGCAAATGGTAAGATTTTAAAATCCTATATAATAAAAGCCTAATATGCAAATTAAACCAATTAGCTAACTAACCAGTCACTATGATGCGCCCTGACCACCAGGGGGCAGATGTTCAATGCAGGCGCTGCCCCCAGCCTGCAGGCCCCAGGCCAGCCAAGGCAGGTGAGAGTGGGGCCCCCCAGATTGCCCCGCTGGTTGTTCCACAGAGAAAGGTGACCAGCCGTGGCAGCAGGGGAGAGGGTCGGTGAGTGGGCAGTGCCAGGTTGGCCAAGGCAGGTGCGAGTGGGGAGGGGCCCAATCACCCTGCTGGTCGCCCCACAGATTGGCCCTGATCACTAGCCAGGCCTAGGGACCCTACCCATGCATGAATTTTGTGCACTGGGCCTCTAGTTTCCTAATAAAAACATCTATCTGACAGTACAGTGAACTTTCTTAAAACTGCTTACATTAGCGACCAGGACACACTGCTAGCTCTTCAGCTGGCGTGCATGTTCCTCCGCAGCACGTGCCTTTGCTGCCTTTCCAGGCAGCTGCTTGTTTCATACATTCTATGAACCAGCTACACTAACAACTTTAAACTCTTATTTTCATGCTTTTCCTGTGCTTAGATATCCCCTGTATGCTCTGTACTCTTTCTTGCCTTATTCTTATTTCGATTCAAAAATTGAACAATGGTGTATCATTATATGGTGAATATTGTCATTCCTTCCTAATATGTGTGGGATGTGCTCCTCTATATTAACATAGTGATGGTTACCAACATTATGTACGCAGTGTTAAATATTGTTTATCACAAATACTTTTTGCTTTTAATTGCTAATCTGTGTTACTAGAGTGTAAGCCGTTGAGAGGAAAAACTCAAAACAAAACAAAATAAACTTGTCTGAATCACTTTGTCTTCCTCTGGATCTAGCACATAGCCAAGCATATATGCACACAATTTTTTTTTTTAATTGGGGAAATGAATGATTGACTGTATTGATTAATCCAGGTCTGATTCAACTTAATTGGTGAGAACTTCCTCAGGGATGCATACTCTAGCTTAGTTAGTTTATTGGTTTAAAAGATATTCATTCACTCCTGGAATAATTATGAGCCTGAATTAGAGGAAGATTAAACGCATTTTGACAAGACACTTTCACTAATTATCTAAGACCTGTGAATTAATGTCAGCTTATGAATTTTGTTTTGTTAGTGAGAGGGAACGAAATGTCCCTTTCAAAAATTATTTTAATGCAAATTCTTTAATAAGTGAAAGTTGACAGTCATGATTGTCATGGTTGAGAAAAGTCATTATGCTTCAAATTTAGCTTCATGTAAATCATTTTATGAGTGGTTATTTTATTATGGAGAGTAAAGGAAGTTCTGGACAACCAAATCTAAAAAATAAGACAAATGTGGATCTGATAACTCCAACAATGTCTCTACATATATATGGCTTGAAAAAAAATACTGATTTTTTCAGACTTTTCTTTTGTCTGTTTTATTTCTAGAGGCTTATCAGTGGTGGACAGACAGCTCACAAGTTCATTTTCTCTTCAATATTTTTTACACTTATAAAGTTTTATTAAGCTCACCACCACTCTATAAATTAACTGGATTATTAATTAATTTCCAGGAGCAGGTCCTTTTCTATCACTATCATTCTTTGGTAATCCCTTCTGAGAAAATTAAATGATAATATATTGTATATACTAAAACTTAATTAATATACCATTCTAAGAAAAAGAAACTTATAAAATATTATTATTTAGAATAGAATTTCTATGAAGGCATAGATTTGATTTCTTCATACCTTAATTACAATTGCTATGTAAGGCATGTAGTAGGTATTCAAAAGTATTTGCTGAATGGATGAACAAGTAATTGTTGACTTGGCCACAGAAATGTTCTGATACCATAAATTAATGCATGCAATTATCTCTTTACTTTATCCTTGATTCTTTTGACAATTTCATATTAATTTTAAAGTAATACACACCTGCAATTCATTCTTGAATTTCATTCCTTCCTTGATCCTGAACATGTCCTTTCAGCTCAGACCTGTAATTACTCCAGTTGTGATTTACTCTCCAGTGGTTCTCAACCTGTGTTTTCCGATGGTCTTAGGCTCTACAGCAGCGGTTCTCAACCTGTGGGTCACGACCCGCAGGTTGAAAACCACTAGCAGGGTCACCTAAGACCATCGGAAAACACAGATATTTACATTACGATTCATAACAGTAGCAAAATTAGTTATGAAGTAGCAACGAAAATAATTTTATGGTTGGGGGTCACCACAACATGAGGAACTATATTAAAGGGTCGCGGCATTAGAAAGGTTGAGAACCACTGCCTAGACCCACACTCCATGTTTGAGCCCAAGTGATCTTTGACCTTATTGATCACCTCTACACTGGTGGGTGGTAGAAGTCCTGGGATTTTAGTGGCCAAATTATTTATTTAAAATACTTTCATTGAGACTGATACATACAACATAGACCAGAAGTCATAATATGTGGTTTTTCTTCCAAAGTCTGCCACTAACTAGCTTTGTGACTTTTAATTAGATCCTTAACATATTTAACTTATATAATGCATATAATGCCAACTAATCCTTTATTAGAATGCATCTATCATCATGAAATATGCGACAAACCTGGCTAAACTGTAAAGTGCCACCTAATTTTATGGACATTAGAAAACAAACAAAAACCAAAAAATCTCCTCGAACTAATCAGCAATTATAGCAAGGTTGCAAGCTAAAAGTTTAATATACAGAGTCAATTTCTTTCTCCCATACTGATAATGAACAAATGGAATTTGATATTAAAAACATAATACTAGAATTAGTGAAGTCATCACATTTTAAGTTATAAAAGTATCAAATTACTATACCGTACATGTGAAACTAATATAACCAATATATATAATGTACCAACTATACTTAAATAAAATAATTAAAAAAACATGATACTATTTATATTAGCACCCCCAAAATGAAATGCTTACATATAAATCTCACAAAATGTATATAAATACTATACAGAAAATCTATAGAGTTCTGATTAACAAAATCAGAGAATTAAATAATTGAAGAAATAGTTTATGTTCAGTGATAGGAAGACTCAATATTGTCAAAATGTCAGCTCTTCCCTATTTGATCTATGCAACCGCAACAAAATCCTAGTAAGTTATTTTGTGGATAACTACTAATGGATTCAAAGTTTATATGGGAAGGCCAAATACCCTAAATAGGCCGCATAAAATTGGAAGGAAAGAACAAAGGTGTAAGATTGATGTCCCCTCCCCGCAACTTCAAGTCTTACTATAAAGTAACAGTAATCAAGACAGTGTGATATTTATAAAAGGACAGACAAACAGATCAATGACACATAATACAGACTCCAGAAATATACTTCCATAAATATAGTAAACTGCTATTTGACAAAGGAGAAAAGGCAATTTAATGTGGTAAAGATAGTCTCTTCAACATTTTTTTCTGAAACAACTGGACATCCACACGCAAAACAATGAAATTAGATACAAACCTTACACCCCTTAACTCAAAATGAATCATAGACTTAAATGTAACATGCAAAGCTATAAAACGTTTACAAAATAACAGAAAAAACTCTAGATGGCTTTGAGTTTGGTGATACCTTTTAGATACAACATGAAAGACTAGATCCATGAAAGAAATAATTGATAAACTGCAAGTTATTAAAATAAAAACACATCTGATAAAACAGTTATTCAAATTATATAAAGAACTCTTAAAACTTTACAATAAGAAAACAAATAATCTGATTTTAAAATGGGCCAGATACTTTAAAAGACAATTTGTAATGTATTGTGATGTACCCAGACAATGGAATATTATTCATCACTAAAAATACATGAAATATCAAGACACAAAAAGAGACGAAGAAACATTAAATGCATATAACAAAGTCAATTTGAGAAGGTTGCATACTGTGTGTTTCCAAATATATAATATCTTTTACCTTTATCTGAAAAGGTAAAACCTATGAAAAATGTAAAAAGACCAGCATTCAAAATAATCTATACGAATATAATAATTAATACACATTAGTATACATTTGTCCAAATCCATAGATGCAATATCAGGAATAAACCATAATGTAAAATTTGGACTTTGGATGATTATGATGTATCAATTGGGTTAATTCATTCCATAAAATATGCCACTCTGGTGAATTGATAGCTGGGATGCTACGCATGTATAGAGGCAAGGGATTTATGGGAAATCTCTCTAAATCCCCTCAATTTTTCTGTTAATGTTAAACTGCTCTAAAAAAAAAGTCTTAATAGAACATTTTAAATCCTCTAAGTGAAAATGAGTCTCTCTCTCTTTTTTCCTTAAAATTTACCCGGACACAGATGGGAGATACATTTACATAAACAATACAATTATCTGAGCATGAATAACCAAATAAAATGATAAATGAAAATTGGTGGGATTGTGAGTTATGTGTAAAATCATAGGTTCAGAAATTCAAAGGGAATTTTTTAAAGTAAATTTTAGTATTTTCTAAGTTTGATTTTCAGTACCAAAAGAGCTCTCTATAATTTTAACTAATTTTACCATTATCACTTATTTAATTTAATAATGTGTGTCACAAAGCATCTTTTTGTTGAGGATAGTAGCAAAGAGGGTATGAAGGTGAGAAATCAAGTCACACATTGTTTCTGGAACAAAATTTAGTTAGCTTTTAGAACCAACCCAAATCATCAGGAAAACAGCAACAATAATTATAATGGTCACCTAGTAATTACATCTTGATGATGATAAATAAAAATAAAATCCAGAGCACCCAATTAACCAACTTGGCTAGAGTCCCTTCATTGTGAGTGTCTGTAAACTATTCCACATTTGCACAAATACCACTAGATATGTCTGCAGCTATTTTTTAGACATGAATACCACATATTGTGGAAAGTATAAAATCGGTAGTATCTCTCTCTGCCAGCTGTATTTTCTCCCTCTGCCAATTGCAATAATAAAATCAATTGAAATTACTGCTTTGTTCACTTGGCTTATATAATATGCTTGCTGGTGCAATACAGAGAATGTCAATTTGTCTATACAGATATTTATAAAAATTGTTTTGTTTTTGTTAAATTTTTAGTGAATAAAAATTCCTCAGATTCCTAGATGAATGTGCACCAATATTTATCACTTGGTGAAAAATGATGTGCAAGGAAATAGCACCATGAGTAGTACAGTCTCAAGGTTTTAGAAACTGCTGAGTAGAAACTAGAAATATTAACATTTAAATATTTTAAATAATCTTTTTTTTTCAAAGGATGAAGGTTTAAACTTAGCTTTGAGAAAACAATTACTTAGTTATAGAAATAATTTAGTTTTCAGGAAACAACTACTTAGTTATAGAAACAATTTACCTTTGAAGAAATTACTACTTCATTCTAGGAAAAAAATGGTATATATGTATGAAAATTATATATATATATATATATATATATATATATATATATATACACATACACACACACACACACACACTAGAGTCCTATATACTCTATAGGACTCATGCAGGCGCTATACATGTATATATATTCATGCAAGAATAGGACTTCCTTTCCTCTGGCTGATGGCACCAGCTTCCCTCTGGCACCCGGGACCCAGGCTTCGCTCCAGCCACTGGCAGGCACCCAGGACTTGGGCTTCCCTCTCAGGCCCGGCTTCATCCAGAAGGACGTCCAGAGGAAGTCCAGTCTAATTAGCATATTATGCTTTTATTATGTGTGTGTGTGTGTGTGTGTGTGTGTGTGTGCGTGTATACATATATATACACATACACACACACACACACACACACACACACACACACACACACACACTAGAGGCCTGGTGCACAGACTCATGCACTGGTGGAGTCCCTCAGCCTGGCCTGCAGAGATCAGGCCAAAAGTGGATTTCCGACATATCCCCTGAGGGGTCCCAGATTGCGACAGGGTGCAGGCCAGGCCAATGGGCCTCACCAGTACACGAATCTGTGCCCCGGGCCTCTAGTATGCATATAAGATCTTTGGTTAATTTCTTTCCACATCTCCCCTCCCCCTTTCTCTCTGAGATTCATCAGTCTGTTCCATGTTTCCATGCCTGTGGTTTCTGCTCTTGCATTGAACATCTGCCCCCTGGTGGTCAGTGGGCGTCATAATTACCGGTCAGCCAGTTGAACAGTTGGCTGGTTGACTGGTCACTTATTTACATTAGTTATCTGATAACATGGAAATACATTCACTACATTTACACATACAGATCACCAAGGAAGTCTATTTTATTCCTATAACTGTCCTCCTTGTGCTCTTGAGATTCCATCTTTTAGAAAGGATCTTAAAACTGTCAATTAAAAATACTCTGGTTTCAAACTTCTGTTTCGGATAAAATCTGTTTCATATATATATATGAACTAAGCCACAGGGCCCCTTCTTGCTTTCCCTTGACAAGTGATACAGTCATTGAAACTAAGGCTATTAGTTTTCCAAGCATGGTGCTATAATTCCTCCACCTGTTTATTCTTTTCAGGGAGTCTTTTAGCAGTTGGAGGTGGACTCAATGGAATGGAGATTACTGGAATACCTGAGCATATATGTTTGTGTGAAAAATCTAAAGGAAGTGATCTAGCTTGCCCACAGCCACAAGGATAAAGTTGGCCCTGTAGATTCTGCAAGTGACCACATCTAGCCACAGCAGTAAATGCCTTTACTGTCCTTCCCTTTCCTTCCATCATCACTGAATATTTGATAAAGTTTTATGTAAAGTCACAGCTTTACATTTAAAATATTATGCACTTAACATACATAAATTCACAGTTTGGGTTCTCTATTAGTATAGTGTATTAAGAAGTGAGGTTTGCCCCATGAAGTAACTTATTATTGAGTATAATGGCAGCAATCTGAGGGAAATTGTCTATTAAGAGTTCTAGGTCAGTGGTTGGCAAAGTCATTTGTCAACAGAGCCAAATATCAACAGTACAATGATTTAAATTTCTTTTGAGAGCCAAATTTTTTAAACTTAAACTTCTTCTAACACCACTTCTTCAAAATAGACTCACCCAGGCCATGGTATTTTGTTGAAGAGCCACACTCAAGGGGCCAAAGAGCCGCATGTGGCTCGCGAGCCGCAGTTTGCCGACCACTGGTGTAGGTCAAGTTGATTTAATAAAGAATAAAACTAGAAGTCTGGCTGAGGGTGGATTTGTAGAAATATATTAATCCTCTAGGATTCTTAGAAAAACAGAGAAAAAGGGTTGGAATGATGAACCATAAAGACAGAAAAAATTCAGTAGATTCTGAACTTGATCTTTTCCTTTTTGCAATAAGGACAGAAAAAAATGTAAATTTAATGGCCAATGAAGTCTCATAAAAATTTAATCTCACTCAGAATTTCCGGCTTTTTATCTTCTCAAATTGCCATCTTTAATTTTTATTGAAATAGATATTTACACTAACAAGACTTTTCTTCAAATTTTGTGTTGGAGAAGTTTGAGCAGGTGGTGGGGGATGGCTATAAGTAGCATTTTACTCATTTAGTATTTCTATGTGAATTTTTATTATGGTAAACATAACATAAAATACAGTAGTAACTGTTTTAAAGTGTACAGTCTAGCAATATTAAGCATATTCACATTATTGTGAAACCATCACTGCATATATCTCTATACCTTTATCATCCAAAATTGAAACTTCATTAAGCAATAACTCCATCTTTCTTCCTCCTTCCAGCCTTGACCACCTCCATCTGTCTCTATGAATTTGGCTACTCTAGTACTTCATATAAATGGAATCATACAGTAATTATTCTTTTATGACTGGCTTATTTTACTTACCATAATATTCTCAATGCCTACAATGTTGTAGCACGTCAGAATTTCCTTCTTTTTAAAGACGGAATGATATTCTATTATTTGTATACTAGAGACCTGGTGCATGAAATTTGTGCATGGTGCGGGGCGGCGGGGGGGGGGTGTCCCTCAGGCTAGCCTGCACCATCTCCAATCTGGGATCCCTCAAGCAATGTCCGACTGCCTGTCGAACATCCCTCTCACAATCCAGGACTGCTGGCTCCCAACTGCTCTCCTGCTTACCTTCCTGATTGCTCCTAACTGCTTCTGCCTGCCAGCCTGATCACCCCCTAACCACTCCCCTGCTAGCCTGATTGATGCCTAACTGCTCCTCTGCCAGTCTGTTTTCCCCTAACTGCCTTCCCCTTCAGGCCTGGTCACCCCTAACTGCCCTCCCCTGCAGGCCTGGTCCCCCCCAACTGCTCTCCCCTGCAGGCCTGGGTCCCTCCCAACTGCCCTTCCCTGCAGACCCAGTCACCTCCAACTTCCATCCCCTGCCGGCCGGGTCACTCCTAACTGCCCTCCCCAGCAGGCTTGATTGCCCCCAACTGCCTTCCTTTGCAGGCCTGGTCCCTCCCAACTGCCCTCCCCTGCTGGCCTGTTTGCCCACAACTGCCCTCCCCTGCTGGCCATCTTGTGGTGGCCATCTTATGTCTACATGGGGGCAGAATCTTTGACCACATGGGGGCAGCCATTTTGTGTGTTGGAGTGATGGTCAATCTGCATATTACCCTTTTATTAGATAGGATAGAGGTCTGGTGCATGGGTGGGGGCCAGCTGGTTTGTCTCGAAGGGTGTCCCGGATCAGTGTGGGGGTTCCCTTGGGGAGTGGGGTGCCCTGGGCGAGGGGCCTGTGGTGGTTTGCAGGCCAGCCATGGCCCCTCTCTTCTTCCCCCCCCCTCGACCAAAGCAGAAGCCCTGGTATCTGGGATTTATTTATCTTCTACAATTGAAACTTTGTAGCCTAGAGTAGAGCCAAGCCTTCTGCTATCTCCTGTGGTGGCAGCCATTTCTGTTGGGATTTATGTATCTTCTATAATTGAAACTTTGTAGCCTTAAGTGGAGGCCAAGGCAGGCCAGAGCTGCAGAAGCTTGGCTTCCTCCATCGCCACGGGCAATCCTAGCCTCCTGCTCTCTCCAGCTCCGTGGCTGCTGCCATTTCTGTTGGGATTTATTTATCTTCTATAATTGAAACTTTGTAGCATTGAGTGGAGGCCTGGGCCGGCAAGGGCAGGTGGAAAGCTTGGCTTCCTCCATTGCCAGGGAAACCCAAGCCTCCCTCCTGCTTTCTGTGGCTGCAGCCATGTTGGTTGGGTTTATTTGCATGTTCCCTCCTGATTGGCTGGTGGGCATGGCAGTGGGTGTGGCTGGTGGGTGTAGCAGAGGTACAGTCAATTTGCATATTACTCTTTTATTAGATAGGACTAGTGGCCTGGTGCACAGAATCATGCACATTGAAAGGAAATTAATAAGAAGAAATATTTTAATATTGCTATTTGCCCTTTCTCTATAATAGAAGTGTCAGAGATGAAAGAAAATTAGTAAAATATATTTGATAATAATACATAAATTGATTAATAAATAAACAATAACAACATGATATAACAACAAATACATGCAATAAAAACAACAGAAACATGATATAAAAACAACATTGATAAAAACAAAGACAGAGAAATTGATTAAACTTGTTCTAATATCTCCCTGTATACATGTGATTGGCACCAGAAAGAGCTTAATATGTATTGCGCATGCGCGAGTCAACGTCTATGTTTGAATTGCCAGTGTGCATCATATGTACCTGCCGGTTGGTCGGTCGAATGGTCAGATGTTTGGATGGTTGGTCACTTAGCCCTTTATATATAGATATAATATTTTATCTATTTCTATGTCAATAGATATTTTGGGTTATTTTTGCCTTTGGCTATTGTGAATGACACTGCTATAAACATGAATGTACAAATATTTGTTTGAGTTCCTCCTTTTCATACTTTTAGGCATACATCAAGAAGAGGAATTGGATCATTGTTGGATGATATGGTGGTCATTTTTATTTTTTACAGGAACTGCAAAACTATTTCATAGTGGCTATACAATTTCACATTTCGACCAACAATGCACAAGGATTTGAAATCACTGGTTATTTTCTGTTTCAATGTCCTTTTTGCTGGTTTTATGATAGCTATCCTACCTAATGCATGTGAAATGGAATCTCATTGGGGATTTAATTTTCATTTCCCTAATGATTAGTGATGTTGAATATCTTCTCATGTGCCATTTATATATCTTTGGAATATCTGTGCAAGCATTTTGCCCATTTTTGCATTAAGTTGTTTGCTTTCATGTTGTTGGATTGTAGGAGTTCCTTATACATTTGGGATATTAAGCACTTATCAAATAAATGATATACAAATATTTTCTCCCATTTTGTGGGCTGCCTTTTCACTCAGTTGATAGTGTCCTTTGATGTACCAAAGTTTTTAATTTTAATGAGTTCAATTTATCTAATTTTTTCCTTTGATGTCTGTGTTTTTTGTTTGTGGTATCATATCTTAAAAATAATTTCCAATTCCAATGTCATGAAGCCTTCCCCCTAGGTTTAATTCTAAGACTTTTATAATTTTAGGTCTTATAATTAGGTTTAATTTATTTTGAGTTAATTTATTTTTGAGTTAATTATATTCTTGTATATAGTGTAAGCGTTCAACTTTACTCTTTTTTATATGGATATCAAGTTTTTCCAGCATCATTTTTTGAAAAGACTTTTTTCCTTCACATGTATTTATCTAATAAAGATGGAATATGCAAATTGACCATCACTCTGTGACAAAGATGGAGGCACCCACAGCCAAAAGGAGGGAATATGCAAATTGACGCAACAAAGATGAAAGTGGCTGGGCTGGGATGCTTGCACTGTCGCCATGGAGACAATGCAGGCGTTCCACCCCACCCTGGCCTCTCCAGGCCTCTGGGCAGGCACAGAGTGGCTGGGGCAGGCAGGATGCCTGCTATGATGGGGTATGGGGGGTGGAGAGAGCTACAGGAGGGTGGCAGGGCCAGAGCAAAGGCAGAAGGCAGCAGCCAGAGCAAAGGCAGAAGGCAGCAGCCAGAGCAAAGGCAGAAGGCAGCAGCCAGAGCAAAGGCAGAAGGCGGCAGCCAGAGCAAAGGCCCGGAGGGAACCTCTGCAGCCAGAGGAAGGAAGGCCTATTCTTGCATGAATCTTCATGCATCAGGTCTCTCGTTGATGTTATAAGAAATGATAACACTAGATTACTATAACTTGAAATGTTTTCTTATATAGGGATAGTTCTGAATAAGGAATATCATGTGATTGCAGATAATAAAAATAGATGTATGTTTGAGGAGAATTTTGTTATATCTACAACAAAATGCAGTTGAGTTATTTTTTATATTATATCACATTCTTAAGCCTGCTTTATATATTTTGAAGTAGTATACTGTTTACAATATAGGTTATCTTAATTCTTAAATCCAAAAAATCCGAGAACAATAACCTCTAAATTTATATAAGCATATTAGAATATCTTGTAGAACTAAGAGAATATGACTTAAAATATATCATTTTTGATGAAATTTCAGGGCCACAGCGTATATTTTTTCTGCTTTATAGACAATAAACAAAGTGGGTACTTTCTATTAATGTATGTATATGAAAATTCAAATCAATGAGAACACCATTAATATAGAACACCTTACAAATGCAAGGATTTCTCTAAGTAAAATACAATGAATATCTTAAAAACTTAAATAGAACACAAGAATCCAAAATAGCAAGGGCTAAGATTTCCACTTGTTGAAGTTGTTAATATAATACATTTTAATTTATACAGACCTGTGACTTGAATAATTATATAAAAGCAAAGTTAGTCAAGTATTTTTTACAAAGTGGTATATTCATGTCTTTAAGATTTAAAAATTTGCTAATTTGAAATATTATATATTTTTTCAAAAATTTTAAAGCATAAGCTTGGAAGATTATGGACTTGTTTCTCAGATCTCAATAACTTTTAAATTGTACTCTGATAACATATATCATTACTGAATATCTTTCAATACACTGGACTTTAAGTAAAATTAAGCCTACTGATGACATGGCATCTATTCACTGAGTGGCTTGGTTGGACTAACTCTTATCTAAAAGTAATGATGAATTACATAAAATGCAACTTTTTCTTTTTAACCTCACCTGAGGATATTTTTCCATTGATGTATAGAGAGAGTGGGAGAGAGAGGAGAAGACAGAAATATCTATGTGAGAGAAACACATTGATTGGTTGCCTCCTGCTCAAGCCCCTACCAGGGCCCAGGCCAGGGAGGAGCCTGTAACTGAGGTATGTGCCCTTGACTGGAATCAAACCTGAGACAATTAGATCTGCAGGCAGATGCTCTATCCACTGAGCCAAACCGGCTTGGGCTAACATGCAACATTCTAAAGGTTCTGGAAGGCGATCAGTGCGTTACATTACCATAGATAAATAAGCATAGAAACAATAAACTTTGTGGCTTACCTCAGGTTCAATATTTAAAAATTAATCAATGTAAGGAGTCAGGAGGCACCTGATACCATAGATAGGATTAATGGAATAGATCCTCAGTTCTTTTGTTGTTGGTTTACAGAATAGAGGCTATGATTAAGAGAGACTGCTGGGGGCATTCAAACAGTGCCACTGGGAGTAAAATTCTTGGACCAGCACGAGACAGACCTGAGCAAAAGCACTTGTCAAGAATGTTTTCATTAATCAAGAACGAAGGTCGGAGTTTGGATACGATCAGATACAGTGGTGGTTCCAACCATAAATGATGGCAGTTCCAACCATAAATGAAGCAGCATTATTCTCATGACCCTCCTTGGAAGATTCTGGGAGAGCACCGTCTTTGGGTTTGGGGAGTATAATTCCAAAATGGAAACAGAAAGAACCGACAGAAGGACACGACCAGAAGTGGAGCCAGAAGCTTAATCTGACTCAACACAGGAAATGTCACCGCTGTATTAATAGGCTAAATGAGGAAACAACCACAGCAACATCGGATCAGTTTATTACTTGCCAAAATGCATTTGAGAAAATGGAACACTGAATTATGTTAAAATTTTTCAACCAACAGAATAAAACACATGCTCTCTGTATAATAAAAGGCACCTAAAAACAAACAAAAACCAGAAACTGCCTCATACGTAAAATTAAGAGTAGGAACACTTTCCTCCCTACACTAGGAACAATTAAAAATGTGCTTTGGCACTTTTAGGCAACTGTAGGACCTATAAATAGCAACAAGGATAGAACAATAAAGAATAGGTACAAAAATTTGAGAAAGCCCAAAGAAAAACTGTCCTTATTTTTATATGAAATGTGTATTTATATAGAAAATTCTAAAAGATTAACATTAAAATCTAACATTAAATTCACTAATATGTGAATGTGTAATATATCAGGGTACAGTGTCATAAAATAATATATACATAAAAATTAATGTTTATATAGCAGTAATAAACAATTGAATAATAAAGTTAACGTTTATGTCTAAAATGTATGCAAATTACCAACATCATGAGTTAAATAAAGGGGACACCACAAGCAACCCTTCAGAAATAAAAGGGATTATAAAATAATATTATCTATACTAATAAAAGGGTAATATGCTAATCAGATCGGACGTCTTCCAGATATCCTTCTGGACGTCCTTCTGGACAATGCCAAGGTGGTGGGGGCCAAGGCAGAGGTAGTTACGGGCGATCAGGCCAGCAGGGAGAGTGGTTAGGGTGATCAGGCAGGCAGAGTGGTTAGGGACAATTAGGCAGGCAGGCAGGTGAGCATTTAGGAGCCAGCGGTCCCAGATTGTGAGAGGGATGTCCCCCGGAATCTGGAAAAGAAAGAAAGAAGCAAATCTCCCTTTAAAAATTGTAAGCATCTTTATATAGAAAGTCCTAAGGAGTCTAGAAAATAACTACTAAAATTAATGAACTGAGTACAGTTTAAGGATTGAATTTCTATTTTAAAAGCAATTGTATTTTTATGATCAAGCCCAGAATAATATTAAGAAATGAATCAATTAAAATAGCATTAAAATGAATATAAATTTGCAAAACTTGTTGCAGTAAAATCTCTAAATCATAACTAAGAAAAATTTTAAAATATCTTTCTTGAAAAGGAGACTCTTTGTTAATGTATGGAAAAAACTCTATAAACTAAGATGATTAATTATCACCTCAATGATCTACAGAATCAATAAAATTCCTAACAGGCAGGGCTTTTCTTATTGAAAATGAAAAGCTAATCATAAAGTAATATGGAAATGAAAGTGAACAAGATTAAACAAAGTAATTTAGGAAAAGTTGAATGATTCACTCTCTGACTTCGGATACACTTTGAAACATAGTATAAGCGACCATAATCCAGAGAATATAGTCTTAGTGTAAAAATAGACATATGTAAATCAATGGAACACAATTTTTAAACCCATAAATTAATTCTTACATTTTTCTTCAATCGATTTTATATATATAATTTCTTTCAGACAATAAGAGAAAGGGAGAGAGAGATAGAAACATCAATGATGAGAATCATTGATCTGCTGTCTCCTGCATGCCGAAAATCGAACCATGACCTCCTGGTTCAGAAGTTGATACTCAACCACTGATCCATGCTGGCTGGGCTCAAATGATGTTTTTAAAAAGATGTCAAGGAACTTTAATGATGAAAAAACTAATTTTATATAAGTATGACTCTTGGATAATTGGATAACCATGAGCAGAAAAAAATAAACTTAGTTCCTTACTTTAAAATATATGCAAAAAGATAAAAATAGATTATAATCTAAGTATACATGCTAAAACTATAAATCATCTAAAAGAAACCAAAGGATAAAAACTTTCTGATGACAGGTTATATGATGTTTTTTCAGGTGATCTCCAAATAAATTTGAATAGAACTAGCAGATCTAGCCAAATAACAAATGTTAAATATTAACATTTCTGAAAAATTAAACAGCACAGAACACAAAAACGAAGGTGAAGTTTCATTTCTTTTGTACATAGGATTCGCTTATATGCTTTAAATACTGGAACACTGAGAAAGTTTAGTTGGCAGAATGAGACTCTCAGTTGATTACACAATCATAGTCAATAAAAATGAATTAATTGGACTGTAAAGTTACCTGGCAAATAAAAAATTTTAACACTGTTGAAGTGTGGTTAAAGGCTATATTTTACTCACCTGAATATATGTGGTACTATAATAATGTAGGGTTGTCTAGTATAAATTTAATTTATATTGACCATATACTATTATAAATCAGGAAGTAATCAATAGGCATACATAAAATATGTTAAGTAGAGACCAGCCTAATTTTGAAATATTTTTCCAATATCTATAATAATAGGCACACAGCATAGGAAATACAAACCATTCCAGCTACAAGATAATTTAAAGGAAGTCCAGAAAGAGATCTTAATTAAATAGTTGACATTGTAAAATGCTTCATCAAAATTTAATGTTATAATTTCAGAGGCTGAATTTGTGTCCCAGATGGTGACTGTCATAGTTTACTGTCTTGAGTCTCATTAGAATCCACCTGTATAGCACAGTCTGTTTCACCAAACAAATATCTAACTGTAGAACTACTTCACTCACTCTGGTCTTTTGATTTAAATTTTTAAAGTGTTATTAATTTTAGGGCCACAATCCTTTTATTAACCCATGAAGTGCATGTTGTGATTGCAATTTTAAAGATATGAGAACTGAAGTGTAGACAAAGTAGCTCACAAGAACGGAATGAATAGCCAGATGAGTGGCACGGTGGGCTTCTATCAAAATGTTTCAAGTCAAAATATGCATTCCTATGCAATACTGCTCCTTATGAATGGTTATAAAACCAAAAGGCATTTTTGTGTATAAAATAAAGAAACATTATTGAATTTCACCTTAGAGATCCATAGGAGAAACACGTTTATGAGCTATTTGTTTCTGCCTCTATTCCTGCAACTGTGATGACCTTTTCAGGGTTGTCAGGTTCCAATTCCCAAACACCTCCCCAGACATTGGAGGTGCTTTTCCATGATTTTTCCAACCCCAATTATCAAGACGAGACCTGCTTTTTAAGATATTTAGATGCTAACATTTCTGGAATTGTCCTTTTTTAATTATTATTATTAGATTGTCCATTTACAATCTAATAATCCAGGGTCCCTCTGAAGGACTGTTGGCTTAAAAGCAGGAGATTGATAGAATAGGATTTTCATTTTAAAAGTAACTCTGAATAAGAATATTTTTTAATCCAACTATGCAGAAATAACACAGAATTGACATTTTGGTACATTAGATCCTAAAATCTACTTTCAAGATTAGAACAGAAAAAATAAAGTAACTCAGTTCCCACATCCTAGATGAGCAATCCTGGCGGAAGGAAAAAAGTCTCCTTGTAGAATGTCACAATACAAGATACAGATTTATAAGAAACATTTATTGAGCCTCCTGATTTCTCTTCTGACTCACAGAGAAAAGCCTAAAATAAATTGGATGAAATAGTGCCAAATTACTTTAGTAGCAATTTCAGATATCACCATTGAAGCCCAACATAAATATATTAATTACATATCTTATATTAACTTAGAAAATTTTACTTAAAGGACACACGTGAATTGCCCCGTAGCACTAGATATTGGAACCCAAAGGACAGCAGAGCAAACATTTTAAACTTAGAGACTAATTCAGACTTAATATATCGAAAATATAATAGATGGTTTTTCTGCTACTGTGAAATTATGTTAGTTACTAGATAATACCTCTAACAGCCAAAAGTTAGTTTTGAAATTAACACACACACAAACACGTTCAGCACTTAAACTATGTCTAGTGTGACTGCAGAACAACCTTAATGTCAATCAATTTAAATTTAGATAGCCATATATAAATATTGGAGCTAAGAACTATAATTCTTTTATATTATATATGAGAATAAAAATTATACAACCACTTTGGTTAATTTCTGATAGGTACCTGTAAAACACCCCTAGATATTTACTTAACATCAATATAAACCTAATTCTAGAAGATGACCAAAAAGACTTGAGCATAAATACTTTCAACTTGATAATAATATAACATAATAACATAAACTGAAAAGAACCAAATGCCTATTAAATAGTAAATGGCTAAATGATTTTGACATACCTATACATCAGAATACTTCTCATCAAGTACAAGGTATAAAGAAATGCATAGATGAATTCCCAAGATATTATGTTAGGTCAAAAAGATTACTGAATACATTACCTATATCCTATATAATAAAGATGTAATATGCAAATAGTCATTATGCCATGAAGCATAACAACCGACCCCGTAACGACCAGATCACAGATCAGCAGGAGGGTGGGGCAGCGAGCTAGAAGCGAATGGCGGAGAGCTACAGGAGGGGTCAGGGCAGCAAGCTATGAGGGGGCAAGGGGAAGGGAGGCTGGGGGAGTTACAGGAGGGTGGTAGCGAGCTACTGGCGAGCTACTGGTGCCCGGATTCATGCGCAGGGCTACTAGCATATATATAAAAGCCTAAGTGCCTGGAATGACCAGAACCACTGGTTGCTATGATGCACACTGACCACCAGGGGCAGACGTTCAATGCAGGAGCTGCGCCCTGGTGGTCAGTACGCTCCCACAGGAACCTCTCCTGGCCAGCCAACCTCCCACGATCTCTCGCCTCTTGCAAGCTAACCTCCTGCAGTCTCTCCCCCTGGGCCCTGGGCTGGGACATAGAAGCAGGGTTGGGTGGTGGCAGACACAGCCCCTTTCCCAGGGGGACTGAGTGCCGACTCCCTCCTTGGGGCTGGTGGCCAACCTCCTATGCCTTGTCCCTGCCCCCGGCCAGCAGGCCCTGATCATCCTGCCACCCACCCATTGCAGTGGTGGTGTGACAGCAAGAGAAGGAAGTAGGGAGAGGCGGGGAACCATGCTGTGGCGGGGCACAGATGATGGTGGCGGCGGCATCCAGCATTCATTTCTTCTGTGCCTAGCCTAGCAACCGTTGCCTCCTCTCCTGACCTGGCCAGAGCCTTTGGGCCCTGGGCTGGGATGGGCAACCGAGGGTGGGTGGTGGTGGATGTGGCCCCTTTCCCAGGGGTGCCTAAGGCCAGCTCTCTCCTCAGGGCCTGTGGTCAGCCTCCTGTGCCCCTTCCACTCCTCCCACCAGTAAGCCCTGATCAGCCCACCACCCACCTGCCGTGGTGGCAGCACAGCAGCAAGGGAAGGAGGGGGGGTGGGGAACTGCGAGGTGGTGGGGCACCAATGATGGCATTGCTGGCATCCGGCATCTGTTCCTTCTGTGCCTGGCCTGGCGACTATCGCCTCCTATCCAGCCTGGCCCTGATCAGCTTGGCCCCAAGCGGCCCTGATCGCCATCCAGGCCTAGGGACCCCACCCATGCACAATTTCATGCATCAGGCCTCTAGTATTCTATATAATTCCATTTATATGGATTTCTAGGATAGACAAAATTAATATGATTGAAAAAATCAAAACAGGTGGTCTTTGGGTATGGAAGGCAGGGTTTACTGGAAAGGGGTGTGAGGGAACTCTGTGAGCTGAGGGTAAATTTTTGTATCTTGATAGATTTGGGAGTTGCATAGGTGTATGCTTTTCTCTAAAACTAATCAAATTATATACGTAAGATTTAGAATGCTCATTATATACAAACTAGGGGCATGGTGCATGAAATTCGTGCCCAGGGTTATGTCCCTCACCCCGACCTGCACCCTCTCCAATCTGGGAGCCCTCTCCAATCCAGGAGTTTCTGTCTGTCTTTGCAATCATATGAGCGAATTGTCTGAGACCCCAACCCAGTTTGGTTTGGTGCTCACAAAATAATAGAGGTCTATTTTTTTTTCTTTGCTCCATTGTTGGAGATTTCCTAGAAGTTGCAGGATATCTTCCTTTTAATTTTTCCTCCACACTCTGACTTACTTATGTCTCTCACCTTTGCTCTCCCTCCATCCCCCACCCGCAATAGTAACTTACTCCAGGCTCACTTTGCTTTAGTGTCTAGAAGATCCTGCAACGCATATGCCACCAGAAATATGATTCCCAGCATTCCTGATGCTCCCTGTGCTCTGGGCTTCTGCTTTTGTTCCAGGGGCTGCCACCAGAACTACGATTCCCAGAATTCCTGGTGCTCCCCATGCTCTTGGTTTCTGCTTCAGGTCCAGGGGCTGCAGAAACCAAAAGAACTGAGAATTCCAGCCGCCCCCAGGCTGGGCTGACAGGACTGGACACTCCAGTGGCTGGCACACGCATGCTGGAAACAGGCTCAGAGTGGGTGGGGTCCCAGAAACACCCACTGCATTGCTCCAGCTACATGGTGGGTGGGCATCCCACCCCGCCCCTGGACACTCAGCGCCTGTGCTTATGGGTGCTGCCCGCAGGCCCGCCATATTTGTCGGATTAATTTGCATACTCATTCCTTATTGGCTGTGGGCATCACAGAGGTATGATCAATTTACATAGTTGTCTATTATTAGTATAGCTTCACCTCAAAAGAAACAAGAAAGAAATCTTAAACAAGTATAACACCCTAGTTAATATGTGTGTAAAAGTACTTTTCCCCAGTGTTGACTTGTTATTTACAGTGTTACTTAAGTGTGAACAAACATTAAGTTAGATAAAAATTCCATGTATTCAAACTTATATAAAATTATAAGCCTAAGCAAGATTTCAAATCAACTACAACTTTTTCCAATTGCTTTCATTTCCCATTAGACAGTATTTTGTGTGTATAAGTATTTTATGAACATTTAGGCTTACCTGTAATTTATTCAAAAGCATATAAATATGGATTTATAAAAATTAACTAAAATATAGAAGATAGATATGATAAAGCAAGTACAACTAATGTTAATTATAGAATCTGCATAGTGATATGTGGGTGTTCACTATAAAATTCCATTTTTCGTGAATATTTAAAAATTTTCATAAAGAAATGCTAAAAAATTAAGCCTAAGTGATATATTTATACAAATATATAAACAACACATTTTCTCAGAATTTTATACTGATAATTTTACATTTATTAAAACTCCAAAACCAAAAGGGCCTTCTAAATCTATAAAATAAATTGTCAATTAAATTTTTTCTAAGGACTATTCCCCACCAGATCCCAAAATAATTATTTGAAGATATCACAACCCTAGATTGTATGTAATATCTTTTGTTAGTCTTTAGTTGCATCTATGGCATAAAATAGAATATACAGTGTATATTTCCCACAGTGAGTTGAATTGAGGCTGCCTGAGCTTTATCAGACACTTAGATTAACATTATGTCTAAGTAGATGAAATTCTGGTGCATGTTTGACTACCTTAAATTATTTCAATTCACAAAATTTAAAAATATGCATCATCATAAAATGCAAATAATGATATAATTACTTCTAGAGAGGGACATTTTAATAGGCTAAATACTAGATTTTTCTTACTTGAAAGTTATAGATTCAAAACAGAAAGCTATAGACTCCAAGTAGTTGTAGATTCATGGCTGGGATTTTTCTAAGGAAAATAAAAAGATAATTTTAGGTTGACTGATATATAATTAAATTTATTTATAAGATAATGTTTTGGGAGAAAAGTGTGGTATACTTGCAGCTAACATTTTCTGAAAATACTGTATTCAATAGATAATATAAACACATTGAGAGGCATAAATACAAGTAGACAAAAACTCAAAACTCATTAAGGGAAAAAATGATTGATTGAACCAAATTCACTTTATTCAAACAACTAAATTATGACTGCCAATGGGTGTTTTAACAGCCTTGATAATGGAGTGACATTTATAGCAACCCTCACCATACTATATCATGTTAAGTGGGGTAGTGTGTCCTTCTGTAATACAAATGGAATCACTGTAAGTCAGACATAGCATTTTTAATTTGTGAAGGATCTCAGAATCCCTAGAATAAAACATAGTTGTGTCATATTTTCAAAGCTCTCTAACTATCCATTTATGGAGCTCAAATTTAAAGACTAAAAGCTTTTATGTTTTTTCTCTTACAGTGAAATCATTGGGTCATAGTGCACAATGTAAATCAAGACATTTCCAAGCACAATAAGTTTAGACAGTAAATGTCAGAATCCTATCATACTAATTCTGCACAAAGCATGAATTATTAATGGTACACCTCTAATTGCAATGATTGAACATACAGAAATATAGAGTGGGCTCTTTGTGAAGAAACTATATTTTCTAGACAAGAATAAACATAAACATAAATTGGAAGTTTCATTTGATTAATAATATAGAAGCTTTAATGTGTAAATATACTTGTAGGCAGCCCAGGATTCTAATTGTTAAGAATTCCTGGGAACTGCATCATAAATTGAAGATAAAATATTAATAATTTTGCATGCATTTTAGAGTCACTGTGTAGTATAACGTTGTAAAAGGGATGCCAAATGTTACATTTTTTTCAGATGATTATCTGCTAGGAAAATTAAGGATAATTAATGGAAAATCATTAGACTGAGAAAAAGAGCTCTTTGGGGTATCCAACTAAAAAATAAATGGTTCTAAGGTGACAGAAAGAGACTTAATTTTCTTCTTCCTGAAAATTACCTCTAGACAACAAAGAGAAGGTGAAATAGGACTATAATTTTTAGCCCTAAATTATGTGTTATCAAAGGCAATTTATATTGTCTCCATGTGGGAAGACATGAGGAATAAACACTGTGGACTACTGAATGCAAAGGGCATTGGCAATATTTTTCAAATAAGGTGCTCAGCCTAGAAGGGAGTCAAACCGGTCCTATTGGCACAGTAGGGACAGCAGATCCAGCTGGCAATGGAACCTTCCTGAACCTCACTTGGCATCATGGAATAATATACTAAAGAACAAAGGTGAGAGAATCAGGGAAAGGTGAGACAGGTGAAGAATTATCAAGTGTCCCTATGCCTCCCCCCCCAAAAAAAAAGTTGCAACTAAGCTTAGCAAATTAAAAGTGTAACTAAATCTATCATTATGCATTAAGTAACTCAAAGAGACATGCCTTTCATTAATGAGGAAAATAACTCAATGCAACATAACAAATGAAACAAGAACTGGGAGTGTTCAGGAAAGAGGTTAGAGAGAAAAATGAATTATCACAGAAATGTTTCACATGACAAGCAGCTTAAAGAGATTAACACTGAAAACAATAAAAATAGTGGAAAATAGGTTTTATAAAGTGAGCAAAATGTTTTGGGAATGATGATATTGTTAGAGAGGCTTACATAAGAAACAATAGCTATTAAATGTGATGTTTGAGCATCAGTATTTCTCAATTAGTTTTTCTGATGAAGAGAACGGAAAAATGGGAAAAGAAAATTATGCTTATTTTTGAAACTTACAAAAAAAATCAAAAGATCACAAAGTTGCATAGTGTCTATGGATAAGTTTACAGAATTATCAACAATGAAATCTATTCTAGCCAAAATCCTAGAGAACAAAGAAAAATAATCCTTTGTTACCTAAGCAAAAATAAAAGTCATGCTGACCACTGGCTTCTGCACACCATTTTTCTCTAGGAGACTAAAATTATGTCAGTAACGTCTTCAGGGGAAGAAGAGTATGATCCAGGACATTACAGCCTGCAAATATGACACTGGAGTGTGAAGATAATATTTGTAAATTCACAAACACCTTTCTAAAAATTATATCCAGACAAGGAAGAAATGAACAGGAAAAATATGCAACAGTATGCCTGCTGATCAATGAATCTATTTAAAAAGATACTTCATGTTAGGCTGTGGTGAAACTTATAAATGCTATAAAACAAAAATGTAAATTTTATAAATCCTGGTGAGTAAAAAATTATATAACAAAAATACATAATGGAAAAAGATATGGAGTCACTTTTATTGTACAATTGTATATTTGTTATTTTTCAAATTTTCTTCAGTGAACATGTGAACATATATTATGCTTTTAATAGGAAAATATAATTTTAAAATAAAAGCGGGTACTGTGAAAGGCCCCAAATTCTACCCTATTTATAATCTGACAAGCCAGCCTACCACAAGTTTGTACTTAGACATGAAATAGGAGACCTCTGAGTCAGAGACAAAGATGGTGTATTACTTGTAGAAAAGAGGCAGGGAGGGGAGTATTACAGTACTAGTTTCCTGAGCCCCGATTTCCACAGTGTGTCATGCTGAAGGCCTGTTGTAACTGCACACACAGTGAGGGCAGTTACAGCAGAGGAACCCCGAGTGTTGTAAACTCTGACCTTACATAGGGACTACTGACACACCTGTCCACACCGGCCCATACTCTTTTCTGCAGAGATCATTTCCATTGCCCTGGAATAAAAGAGCATCTCCAAGGAGGGATGCCTCTAGATCTGTCTGGAGGAAGTCAATGTCTTTACCTTAACCTATCCAAGAATGCACATAAATTTCGTTCAGAATCCTATACCGATGTTTCCAGAGCTATATGTCCCTGAAAAGGCTGTTCCAGGACATACTGTCTCTTAACATCTGGACCTGCAGAAATGCCACAGATCCATGGAGAACTGACTCACAAGAGGAGTCCAATTTTAGAGGCCCATTTTTCTTTTCATAGCACTGCATAGCACTGCCTTTCAAGAACATGATATCTCTTTAAATTAGTGTATTAATTCGTCAATACAATTTTCCTGCATTTGCTAGTTGTTTAAATTGAAGAAAAGAATGGCAGAAACAGCACCTGTGAGCTCTGCTCCGTGTGGCATCGCCCATAATTGGGAGTGGATAATCACGGGGCATTGAATCGCTGGAGCAGGCTCCAGGTGATCCCAGGTTGGGCAGTCTGCCCACCTCCATTATAGTCCCAATTGCTGGTCAGTTCTGGAGTAAGTGCCTGAGGCAAATACCAGTGGTATTTCATTCTCTGGGTAATTGATATTACATGTCAGAATCGGTGCTGTGGCTACCTGGTCTCTGTGAAATTATTAGAAATGACATGACTTCAGAAGCAGGATCTTGGACCTTGTGTATAACTAGAAACGGTATCATGTTGTGCTTCTGCAATCATTTTTAATCAGCATTATTCAAATGTATTATTTTTCACAATTTCCAACATGGGCCAAAATGAAGTATTGTGTGTGTGTGTGTGTGTGTATTCTGATAAATAGTAATTTACAACTATAAAACTAGGAAGAATTCTTAGAAAATATATACAATATATTGATCTGGAGGTAATTTTGTAGCAGTAGAAAGACATTCATACTTCTTAATTGTGAGGTATCCTGCTATTTGTATGTACACTAAGCTCACAACCTGCTCTCTATACTAATGTAGCTCAAAATTTGTTCTTCCCCTTTAAGCATCTCATGGGCTTCAGGAAAGGTAGACCATGATCCAAGGAATGAATCATGAAGCTAAACTCCAAACTGAAGGGGGTGGGGGGAGGGAGCACACTTTTTTAGAAAAGTATTAGAAAGTAATTATTTTTGGCTTTGCAGGCCAGATTGTCTCTGTCATAATTAGTCAGATCCCATTGCTGTGTGAAAATAGCCATGCATAATATGCAAATGAGCAAGCTTGGCTGAGTTTCAATAATACTTTATTTAAGGATACCGTATTAGTTTTCTGGGGATGCCTTAACAGATACCACAGAGTCGGAGGCCTTAAACAACAGAAATTTATTCTCTCACAGTTATGGAGGCTAGAAGTCTGAATTCAAAGTACCAGAAAATGCATGCGCCTTCAGAGGATCTAGGAACCGATCCCTCCTTGCCTCTCTTCTAGCTTCTGTGTTGTCCTGCAAACCATTGTGTCCCTTCATTTGTAGCTGCGTCATTCCACTCTCTGCCTTCTTCTTCAGGTTGCTGTCTTCTGTGTGTGTGTGTCTGTGTCTCCACATGTCCTTCTCTTGACAAGGACACACATCATTGAATTTAAAGACCCACCCCAGCTTGTTATGATCTCATCTTAACCAATTACATCCGTAAAGACAGTTTTTTTCCAAATAAGTTCATATTCATAGTATAGGGGCTGGGGCATCAAAATACCTTTTTTGAGGATACAATTCACCCCCCCACAAGAGATACTGAAATTTTAATTTTTATAATTTCCACGTGTCATGAAATACTATATTTAATTTTTTCAACCATTCAAATTGTTAAAATCATACTTAACTTGCAGGCCATAAAAAAATAGGCAGTAATTTACTTTGCTGTACCCTGCTCTGGATCAAAGATGGTAATTTACTTACCAGTGTTTAAGGAGAAAAATGTGAAGCAATTGTGGTCAATAAACTAAGAGAAAGAAGCCTGAGGAAGGAATGCCTTGGAAAAAGTTGTCTTCTTTTATAAAAGGAGCCAAAAAAGTTTGTTTTGCTATTGTTACTTTTAATAATAATGTATGAGAATGTTAGGAGACCCTGATATCAACTTATAACCTCAAGAAAATAAACTTGATGAAAATGGCAATTTGTTGGAAATGGCAAAGCAACAAATGTGAAAAAAAATCTGTATCCATTGTGGGGCTGACTTTGCCAAATGATATGACACGTGAACGCAGACAGATAGCTAAAATCTGCTTACCTGGAGTGGAAACCACTGGTGCTGTGAACCTGTAGGAACACTTAAAGGGTAATTTTGATGGATTGCTGGGGGCTGAGTGTGAACTAGCATGACAGTGAGAAACTCCTGTGGAGCTGCAGCCTTAGGGGAACTGACACACATTTGTGGTCTTTTCCTTAGGAGCCTAAACGTGTTCTCCCAGGAAAGATCTGAGAATGCTGTCTTTGTGACTCTTGGGAACGTAGGGGGAGAGTAATCATTGTGGAATCCACACAGAGCCTTCCCCAGAAGGAAGGCCTACTCTCCAGAGGAAAATTGTTGCCAGAGCCTTATCCTAGCTTGGGAAGGGCATTGCTTTCACTCCAGGTCAATTAGTCTTCCTGTCTCCATGGTGAGGACTTCGAGAACAGAGAGGAGGAATACTGCCGCCAGGGAAGGATGAAGGATACAGGGCTCCAGTAGAAAAGCCAGCCGAGGATTACAGCTGGAAGAGATGCAAGACACGGGCTATTTCTGAGGAGTTCTGGGAATCCCAAAGGCAACATGGAAGAAAAATATGACACTAGAATTGGAAGCTTTTGTTACCCTTAAGTACCGAAGACATACAATGTAGTCTAACTCCTAACTACATTACCTTAAAGGAACCCCCTCCTCCCAGTCACTGGTCCCACATTCTGAAGAGTGAAAGCAAGAAAGCAAGCATTAGAACCAGATTGAGGCATAATGCAAATACTTAAATTAGATAGGAAAATTTTAAAAAATATATAATATGTTAATTTCTGTAAAAATGGACAATATGCGAGAACAAATGGGTAACATGAGCAGAAAGATGGAAACTAAAATAAAATCCAAAGGAAATGCTAGAAATAGAAGAAAAAAAACAAACACCAATCAAAAGTGAAGAATGCTTTATATGGGCTCATGTGTAAAATCAAGAGAGACAAGGAAAGAACCAATGACATTGAAGAAAGGTAAATAGAATCTTCCCCTATTAACATACAAATTGAAAAAGAAAGAAAATAACACAGACTATCCAAGAACTGTGGGACAATGTGAAAAGGTATGATATACATAATTGGAAAGGCAGGAGAGAAGAAAAAAAGAATAGATCAGAATAAATATTTCATGTAATAATGTCTGAGCACTCTGTCAAGCAGGACAAATAACAACAAAAAGAAAGCACACCGATTAATATTACGTTCAACGTGTAGAAACCAAAGAAAACTTAAAAAAAAAATAACTTTGGAAATGAGAAGAATCTGTAATATTAAAGACAGAAAAGCATAGCTTCACACAAGCATTGGACTCTAGTTAATAAAGTTGAGTCACAAGGAGATATGGGTAACAATTTATACATTGTTCTTCTTGTACACTGGCTTTGAACAAATAAGTAAATGTACGGCAAATAGTGAGGTCATATTTATCACTATTGTCATGAGAATTTTCTAATAAACAAAGGAAGGAAGCTACAATAATTTTTGAGGTGATGGATTAGTGTTGGAGATCCTATCTAATAAAGAGGGAATATGCTAATTGACCCTCAGGCCATCATAAAGATGGCAGTGCTCACAACCAATAAGGAGGGAATATGCTAATTGACTGCCTCGCCCTCAAAGATGGCGATGCCCACAGCCACGAGATGGCAGCACCCAGTCCCCTCAGCCCCACAGGTGGGCCCGCCTGTTCTGCGCGCCTGCCTCTGGAGTCCCCACTCCCCTCAGCTCCCCAGCCGCCCAGAGCTGACCCGAGGCACAGGCAAGCCTCAGATAGAGGCTGCCCAGCCGCCCAGGGCCACCCAAGGCTCAGGTAACCAGGGCCAGCCAAGGCTTGCGCTGCTGACAGTGGCAGCAGCAGGGGTATGATGGGGCATCACCTTCCCCTGATCGACAGGTTGCTTCCCGCCCCTGAGAGCTCCCGGGCTGTGAGAGGGGGCAGGCTGCGCTGAGGGAGCCCCCTCCAGTGCATGAATTTTCATGCACCATGCCTGTAGTATTAATATAAGCATTTAGCTTACTATAGATATAGATGGCTACATAGTATAAAATATCGATAGATATGTCTATATAAAAGTATTCATATGTATCCATATAATCCCTTGCTCTGTTAGCTAAAAAGGGCTAAAGGCAATAGCCCCCCAGTAGCAATATATACACCTAACACCAAGACCTTGATATCTAATAGCATTCTCCAAGAAAAAGAACAGGGGTTCCTTAAAGAAATGGCTGACTCCAGGTCTGCGCAAAGAGTATACAAGATAAGTATAAACATTGGTGAGAGGTACATCAGATGGACATAGAAGCCATCTGAACTAGCTCTCAGTGGCCAAATGTAAAACAATTTGAACAACAAAATAAACATATCAGTATTGAACTATAATCCCAAATACAAAATAAATATCCATATATCCATAGCAATATAAATCCATTATTGAATAGATAAATAAATGTGAGACAATAGATAAATCTCCCATGCAAAATAATTCCAAATAAATTATATGGGCACTCCACTCAGTGAGGTGGAACATAACTCCCACTTCTTAGGTGTTGGCTGAGAATAGTGACTTCCTTTCAAAGAATACAGTTTGGAAAATGGGAACAAAGAAGTAACTAAAGTGAAATCTGATAACCACCTGCGCAGGGGATCAAGGTCAACAGCAAAAGCGATGAGTCATGTTGCTAGTTTGTACCTTTGATATGATTTGATAAGAATGCCATTTACCTCTGTGATCTTCCTCTCAACAACCCATAACCCCAAACTAATCATGAGAAGAACATCGGATAAATCTCATTAGGAGGACATTCTACAAAGTACTTGACCAGTAATCCTAACAACTGTCTAGGTCAGTGGTCGGCAAACTCATTCGTCAACAGAGCCAAATATCAACAGTACAATGATTGAAATTTCTTTTGAGAGCCAAATTTTTTAAACTTAAATTCCTTCTAACGCCACTTCTTCAAAATAGACTCACCCAGGCTGTGGTATTTTGTGGAAGAGCCACACTCAAGGGGCCAAAGAGCCACACGTGGCTCGCAAGCCACAGTTTGCCAACCAGTGGTTTAGGTCATCAAAATCAGGAAAGTCTGAGGAACTCTCACAACCAATAGGAGCCCAAAGGAGACATGACTGCTAAGTATAATGTGGTATCCTTGATGAGATCTTGGAACTTGGATAAGAAAAGTTATTCCATAAAGAAAAGATAGTTATAATAATGACTAAAATTTTAAGAAATTCCTTTGCAAATATTCCTCCTCTATTCTGAAATTACTCAAACCTTTATTTTCCACTAAGGAGTAGCTTAGTATTAAGTTATATACACTGGAAAGGTCACAGAAATTCAAGCCAGGAAACACAGATTTTAATTATATTGCTTCCCCTCTTCTTAAATAGTGCCTTCTCTGAAAATCGGTTCCCTTACCTGTGTCAGAAAAAGAAAAAAAAAGAAAAAAGCAAATCTTAGAAATAAGGCAAAATTGTGAGCCCATATATTTCCTACTCTATGCTATCAACATCACATGAGAAATAAGCACTCAATGTTACATGTAATTTCTAGGTATATGTTTTTGTGTGTGTGAAGTTAATTGTTAATTTTATTTTTTTCAGCTTTATGCATATATAATTGGCATATAACACTGTGTAAGTTTAAGGCGTACAACATGATGATTTGCTGTACTTATTGTTGCAATGTATTTACCACTGTAGCCTTAGCTAACAACTCCATCATCACATAGTTACCACATATTTTTTTAAAGGTAAGAGCATTTAAAATCTACTCTCTTAGAATTTTCAAGTATATAATACAGTCCTGTTAACTATAATCACAATATTGTCTATTATATCCCCAGAATTTATTAACAAGAACTTTGTATACTTTGACCAAGATATCCCTACTTCTCCCACCCCTCTAATATAAACATTGGGTCAAAGAAGAAATCAAAATGGAAATATTTTTAAAAATCAAAAAAACGTGAAAATGTTAACTCTTGATTAAAGATCCCACACTTAGTAAATTCCATTCTAAGTTTGATTTTGCCTGTTAGAGATACAATTAATTGCTGTTCAGTGGACATATAACTTTATGTCTCATGGACATTAACCTGCTCTATATCAAATCTAGCAATCATATTACATATATACACCTCTAAGTTTCTAAAATGTTCTTTGGTCATTACACCTTATTGCTTTATTCATTAATTAATGAAATAAAGAAAATCTTTCACATATTGTTCTATTAGTATGAAGAGGTATGATATTCTTTCTTTTTATACCTTGATATCTGTTAGATGAGATGAACAGAAATTCAAAATTTAATTTGAAGAATTAAAGAGGATTGTATCAGGGTTACTGAGTCAAATGCTTATAGAGATTAGGCTAGTAATTTTAATGAGTTACTATATAAGTAAGATGAAATCAACAGGACCAGGTGAGCCATAGAGATCTGGGGAGCATAAGAGAGTATATATGTAAAATTATTCAGAGAAAGTGAGTTATCAAGTGTCTTCCCAGAAAATCAACCGAAGGACTTGTATGCATGCATATAAGCATAACCAATGGACACAAGACAATGGGGTGGGGGGTGAGGGCATGTGCTGGGGGGTAGAGGAGGCCGGGGATAGGCCAATGGGGAAAAAAGGAGACATATTACTACTATTTGTAATATTTTAAACAATAACATAAAAAAGAAAAAGAAAACCTAAATATTTTCCTCAATGTTTTTAATCATACTTGCTGTATACCTTCACCTTAAATTAAAAAAAGAAAAAGAAAATACTAATAAAAGACAAAAGTCTGATACCAGAATTAACTCTCAGGCTACTGAATTAAAGTGTTCCAGGTGTCTTATTTTTCTATATGCAATTTGTAATGGAAGTGCTTCTTTTCTCCAAGTTTTACATTATAAGTGCCTTCACAATTAAAAAAAAATGTTTGTAGAGTCTTGCTTATATAACACTTGTATAATTTCTCTAAATGCAATGTCTGATTTCAAACAAAAAGACAATTTTATTATTCTAAGCCAAATCCATCCCATAGGAAACAATATCTCAAACACGCTACATTAACATTTTACTCACCAAATGTGCACTGGCCAGAATGCTGCATAAACACATGCAATAGTTTTGAGCAATTTAGTGTTGAAACGCTGCTGATTCCCTTTCCAGGGTTCTGAGCAGCTGACAGTAGAGGAATATAGCTTACACTTTAAAATCCCTTGGTAATTGGAAATGAGCACTTAGTTGCTCTTGACGTTGGAGCAAGCAGTTTTCTAGCCCTTTGGGGCCTCACATCAATGCATTTGACAATTACTGGACAGAATTTCTGAGCAGAGTTACTGCTGAACCACTCTCTTGTTGGCCTAAGATATCGTCAACGTTTCTCAGCACTGGACAGGTAGAAGGTTCCCAGTATTGACATGTGTGATGACATTATTTACTTATATGAAATGTGAACCAAGTTCTCACTTAAGAATTCTCGTGTGAACTGTTACATCCTTCCTTTAAATTACATGGAATGAGTAGGCAGAGTACAGAGGTGTATTTTATTTTCTTATAGAAAGAAAAAAAACCCATATTGTTATAGAATTTCCTCCCTGTCACCTCTGCATACCTCTAAGTGGCTATCAGCATGAATTGTGCTGTGTGAATGGCAACTTACAAAAGAGGTAGTCTACAAACATTTGTTTGGAGAGGGAACTATGATGTAAAAATACATATTTCTTCCTTTTGAATCCTCCAACTTTCATTGCATAAATGCTCAGTCAGAATAGTAGAGTAACATTTAGTTAAATGGTTTTAAGTAAATGTATTATAGTATTGACTGAAGACAAATCTCTAGTGGTGTGCTGTCCTTATTCTTACCTAGTTCAACACCATTATACATGACATTGCTGCAAAGCTCATCAAATCTGCATACTGTACAAAACTGGAAGGAGAAGCAATCAGTTAAGTGACTGAAATAGGAACTAACCTGTATTTTTCAGCTAGAATAATGAGCTGAACTTAACAAGACTAAATGCAAAGGAGAATACACACACACACACACACACACACACACACACTAGAGGCCCAGTGCACACATTTGAACATGGGTGGGGTCCAGCCAGCCCGCCCTGATCAGGGTGGGGAGGCCAATTGGGGCCAGGCCAGCTGGGGGTAGGGGCTGCAGGATGTTGGCTGCCAGCCCCGCCCCCAATCAGGGGGTAGGGGGGCTGATCGGGGCCGGGCTGGCCAGAGGGATGGCCGTAGGAGGTTGTCCAGCCCCACCCTCGGGGGCAGGGGGGGCCAATTGGGGCCACCCAGGGGGAGGGGCCTCAGGAGGTTGGCCAGCCAGCGCTGCCCCCATCGGGCTGGTTGGCTGGCTGCAGTGTGCATCATAGCAACCAGGTGTTCCAGTTGTTCCAGTCATTCCAGTTGCTTGGCTTTTATATATATAGATATATATAATAAAGGCCTGAGCAACCGTTATGGCGGAACAACCAGAATAAATGGTCGCTATGATGCACACTGACCACCAGGGAGCAGACACTCAGGAGCTGTCCCCTGGTGGTCAGTGGGCTCCCACAGGGGAAGAGCCACGCAGCTAGAAGCTGGGCTTATGGCTGGCGAGCGCAGTGGCAGTGGCAGGAGCCTCTCCTGCCTCTTTGGCAGTGCCAAGGAACAGCAAGCCAAGTGGTAAGGTGTGAGGGGTCCTGGACTGCAAGAGGGATGTCTAACTGCTGGCTTAGGCCCACTCCCAGAGGGAGCAGGGAGCGGGCCTAAGCTGCACAGGCCAGGCTGAGGGACCCCCCTTCCAGTTCATGAATTTCGTGCGCCGGGCCTCTAGTGTGTGTGTGTGTGTGTGTGTGTGTGTGTGTGTGTGTGTGTGTGTATGTGTGTGTGTGTATATATATATATATATATGTGTGTGTGTATATATATATATATGTATATATATGTATATATATATATTCAAGGTAGTTAATAAATAATAGATATGTATTAATATAGATGAATTTATGTGAACTTTATCAGTTATTCACCAAAATAATCTACAGTTCATTTATATTAATAAATCTACTTGGGGGTCTCCGTCTTTGCTATGGAGAAGGTAACCCATCTAATAATTAGTAATTACTTTTTCTATTAAGTTAAAGTTTCCCCAGAATTACTGTTGACCATATGTCAACTTTTTAATTTTAGTTTTAATATTATAAGAAATAAATATGTAGTGTGCTAGTTCAAAGAATTTCTTTTGATAGGGATTTTTATGTGAAAACATAATTGCTACGTAATCAGTTTCAGACTGAATATAAGCAAAGAGGATTTTGATGAAGATTATTAGATTTTTAACTGCCATTCAGCTAAATAGGTGAGTAGTTTCTTTCCCAGAGAAGGTCTTAATTTCTCGATAGTTTATATGAAAACTGCTGAAGCACTGTATCATGCATGAATGCCAGTGACGTCCAAGAAGGAGGTTGTGAACTGTGCCACTAAAAAAGAATCTATCCACAGCCATGTTTGAAATAATATTAGAATAATATTTCTTGGTGATTTATAATGCTTTTAAGGTAATTATTTCCTAATTTATTATTCATTTCTTTCTGACCTTTTAAAAAGATCCATCCTTTTTTTTTTAATCTAGGAAAAACTTTCTTCTGCTGATTTGAATATCAAATGCATATGATAAATACACCTCCGTACTCTGCCTACTCATTCCTCTCCACTCCCGCAATCCCTGGCAATCACTAATCTTTTTACTGTCTTCAGAGCTTTGCATTCTTCAGAATGTCATGTAGTTGGAATCATACCGTATGCAGCTTATTTTAGTTTGCCTTCTTTTACCGAGTAATATGCATTTAAGGTTCTTCTTTGCATTTTCATGGCTTGGTAGCTCATTTCTTTTTAATGCTGAATAACCTGAGACAATTGATAAAATGTGAAAGTACAGAAAGGCACAGAAGAACTTTGCTATTTTAAATGCTACAGATAAAATCCACATTGAAGAAAGCTACTGCTAAAAAAGTATGATCTTTAATGACGTAAGTTATTATTTTCCCCCTACTTCTAAGCTTAGCAGGTGTTAGTGGAAACTTAACAAAGTACGCAATATCTATTTACTCATCATGTTGTTTTTCCTATGGAATTGAATGAGTCAATCCTTTGAAGATATTGTCAACTGTCCTTGCCTATATTACATCTTAGAGAAATGTCTTGATATTTCTGGCATGTTGATGGCCTGCTGCCACAGCACCTGGTAGTAAAATTATTTCTTGCCTGTTTTATATTTCATTAGTTGTATCAATAATAATTTCAGGATTAGTGGTTGTCTTTAAAACTGGTATTTTAGAGAAGTCCCCTCAATCAATTTATTTTACAAGGAAATGTATTTCTCCTAGAACTCAATCAAAGAACTAATAGCTAACAACTAACACACTCACCAAAATGACAGACATAATTGTTGGTACTTTTATCTCCTTTTAATTATTCAATTAGCCTGTAACTTAACTGAAAAGAATATAAAAATGTATAATTATATGAATATGAAATTTCTTTAAAAGTTCTCAAGAGAGTGGAGGTCTAACTGCACTAACCAAAATGACGGAAATAACTATAAATTCAGTCATATTCATAAAGGTTTATTTCAGAATAAGACAGTTTGCCCTCATGAAGTGTTATTGCCTCTACTTCAAGTTCATGAGGGATTTCTTCATATATCTGGATATATTTTAATTCCATACAATTTTAATGAAATGAAGCAGTGCATAAAAAGAGCCACCTCTTGGTCTTCTTTAAAGATATATTGTTTTACATGGTTGCTTATATAAAATGTTAGAAGACAGAAATTACTTAAAGATGCAATTGTTAAGAAAAAAAGAAGAAGAACTTATAGATTTGGAAAATCCTCAGCCTATCCATATTGCAAACAGTGAGGACACTAAGGGTATTGGCAAGTGATCATTTGAAATTAAGATTGGTATGGATCAGCCAAATAAACAGAATGTTCAAGACAATGGAAGAACACCACCAAAGGTGATTCAAAGGTCACCAGGGATGCCACTGCCATCACAGGTGCAGAGTGCATAGGCCTGAGAAGCATGGATGCCTCCACCCGAGTTATAAAGGACAGGGATGCCTGGCAGAGTTCCAGATGTGGTACCATAGTTTGAGACAATCACCGGAAGCAACAGATAGGGCCCCAGTAGAGAGCAACACTGGAGTTGTCCCTCTAATTCCTGAGGGTGAGTTGGTCCTGGAAGTTAGAGCATTATACCAAAGAGGATTATGCTCAAGCCTTAAGGTCTAACGGAATTTGTTTATTAGCTTTGGAACTTCTTTGGTAGATGTTATTTATTTCTTCTTTCCTACTCCTCCCTTTTGGTATGGGAATGTCTATCCTAATCCTGTTCAAAGGATTTTGAAAGCATAAAACATATTTGGTTTCACAGGTTCAGACTTAGAGAAGAGTTTATCTCAGCATGACTCATACTTTGAGTATCACCCATATCTGTTTTAGATGACATTTACATAAGACTTTAGACTTAGGCTTTAAAGTTAATGATGGAATGAGGTTATTATAGGGATGGAATGAATGTATCTTTAATATAAAAAGGACTGGATTTTGGGAGGCCTGGGTGGAATGCTGTGCAATTAGCTTTGCCCCCAAATTGATATTTTGAAACCTAATATGAAATGTGATGGTATTTAGAGATGGGACTTTGGGATATGATTAGGTTATGAATAGAATTGGTGCCTTTAAAAGACAGACCCCAGAGAGCTCCTACCATGCTAGAACATGGTCAGAGGATGTATATCTATTATGTCCTAATCAAAACCATTGATAGGGAGCTAAACTGGCCATGAACAGTCACTTGAATCAAGCTTTCAAATGACTAAAAATCTAACCAACAGTACTTGACTTCAACCTCATGACAGATCCTGAGCCAGAAACACTGTCATGGGATTTCTGATTCTTGGAAACCATTAGATAATAAGTGTTTATTGTTTTAAACTATTAATTTTGGGTTTAGAATATTATATAGAACAGATAACTAATAAAATAGCTATACTAAAACAAACAAAACACATTTTTTTAAGACCTGGCAGGGTAGAATTCTCAAATAGAATTATAGTTTAAATTTGACATAGTATAATTCTTAAATACTAATTCTGTAGTAGTAGAAATCTTAAATACCAGGATATTTTTATACTCCTGTATAGATACGGTCTATAGATATAAGGTTCTGGAAATTCTCTCAATACAGTTCTAAAGAAGTGACACAGTTTATGTATTGCTAGATTATTTGTCCAAAGCTAATCCCCAACAAGCTTGATTTTAGATGAGAAATTGGTCTCTTGCAAAGCCCCATGGAAAATCGCTAAAATTTAGGGCTTAAGGCAATTGATTATCAGTCAGTCAGTCACGATCCTAACACTTCAGCCTTTGGTCATACCAGGGAAGAGCTTTGTTTTATCAGAATAAATGCTGATGTGGTCATTTCTGACACTGACTTGCCACCTTACAAACTGGAATGGCACACCTTTGGCCTCCCCCTGACTATAGAAGACATTTGTTTCTTACAACTCAGCGGGCAGGATGGGCTGAACCCCGGGCTCTGCCATGGTTTGCATTCTGGCACGTAGGCTAGGGAGGCCTGCTGCTTTCCGAATTATGCAGTTTAGGAGCTTAGTTGCCAATTAGTTTGTTGTCATGTGTGTGCTTTGGGAATGTTTTATTATTGCTACCCAGTGATTACTTTTCCTTTTCTTACAGATCTTTGCTAGGACTTTCACCATAGTTAAGCATAAATTGGTATTCAGCCAAAGATTTATTTTGTTCCTGATGCCAATTTCTGGAGGTGTTTGTCTCTGTGTAGTTCCACAATTCTGTTATTCTGCTCTGCATATCCTAGCCATCTTGTCCTTTCTCAAACTCAAATGCGTTCTACTTTATTTGGCTTTATATTCTTGTGATATAGCATGAAAATTGTCTCATGTAGCTGGGGTAAAGGCAGAGTTCACATTTTTATTCCTATATTTGTAGTTTTATGCTATCTGCTGTTCAAAATACGAAAACAGTATTTCATATATTTTTCCCAATATTTGCATTATGGAGGTGCTGAAAGGCGAAGAGAGAAAGCAAGAAATTAAAAACCTATATGGAAAAATAATGATGGGAAACTTCCCCTATCTGGTAAAGGAAACAGACATACAAGTCCAGGAAGTGCAGAGCATCCCAAACAAGACAAACCAAAAAGGCCTGACACACAAAGATACATCATAATGAAAAGGCCAAAGGTTAAAGACAAATAGAGAATTTTAAAAGCAGCAAGAAAAAAACAGTTAGCTACCTAGAAGGGAGCTCCCACAAAACTATCAGCTGATTTCTCAACAGAAACATTTCAGGCTAGAAGAGACTGGCATAAGATATTCAAAGTAGCAAAAAGCAAGGTCCTACTATCAAAATTACTCTAATCAGCAAAGCTACAGAATAAAGGAGGGTGGAGGAGATTTGACTGGGAAAAGGATATTGACAATATTGTTTATCTTGATTGTTGGTACTAAAATGTATTTTTGTCAAAACTCAAGAAACTAAAAGTGGTTCTTATATGTAAATTATAACTTAATAAAGTTTATTAAAGTAGGACAGGACAACATGGGACCTATATATGCTCTGACAATTGTTCCTGTTAGAAGACATATCTTCAGTTTATTTTCATGAAAAGTATAAAGTAGAGCAAAACAGAAAATGATATATTTTTTAAAAGTAAGTTTTCTGGTTTATACAGGTTAAATATCTTACTCTCAGCAATATTTCTTAAGAGGTCAGTATTTTAATCTCCATTTCTGAACATTTTAAATTTTATTCCAATTATTCCAAGAGAACAAATCAGAGGTCCATACTTGCAAATTTAGTTTCTCTTGAGGATTTACACTCTTGAACACTATCTTTACTTACAAGATTGTTGAGTTACTAAATCAGAAAAAGTAAGTTTAGTTGTTCAGGAATTGTCCTTATTTTGGGGCTTAGTGTTTCAGATATTTTACAAAAGAATTTTCTTTACAGGTTAAACTGTGACCTAAAGTGTAATAATTATGGCCAATATGTATTTAGTACTTACTCAATCCCAAGAACTGTGACTTACATGTTTTAAGTCATTTAGCAACCAAAGTATTTAGAAACAGTACAGTCACAATGCAAAAATTAAGCTACACTAGAGCACTGAGCTTTAAGAAAGGACTTCAGAAAACATACAAAATTAATATTGTTATCTGATTCTCTCTAGCAGAATTCCATGACTTCAAGAGATATGAATGTTTTTATTGTTAAACATGCATGAATTTATCCTTTATTATTAGATCACTAGAGGCCTGGTGCACAAAATTCGTGCACTGGAGTGTGTGTCTTTCAGCCCAGCCTGCACCCTCTCCAATCTGAGACCCCTTGAGGGATGTCCAACTGCCTCTCACAATCCAGGACTGCTGGCTCCCAACTGCTCACTTGCCTGCCTTCCTGATTGTCCCTAACTGCTTCTGCCTGACAGTCTGATCACCCCCTTAACCACACCCCTGCCAGCCTGATTGATGTCTAACTGCTCCCCTGCCAGCCTGTTTGTCCCTAACTGCCCTCTCCTGCAGGCCTGGTCACCCCTAACTGCCCTCCCCTGCATACCTGGTCCCCCCCAACTGCCCTCCCCTGTAGGCCTGGTCGCCCCCAACTTCCCTCCTCTGCTGGCCTGGTCACCCATAACTGCCCTCCCTTGCAGGCTTGATTTCCCCAACTGCCCTCTCCTGCTGGCCATCTTGTGTCCACATGGGGGTAGTCATCTTTGACCACATGAGGGCAGTCATCTTATGTGTTGGAGTGAGGGTCAATTTGCATATTATTCTTTTATTAGATAGGATTAGATAGGATAGAGGCCTGGTGCATGGGTGAGTGCCGGCTGGTTTGTCCTGAAGGGTGACCCAGATCAGGGTGGGGGTTCCCTTGAGGCGGGGCAGCCTGGGCGAGGGGCCTGTGGTGGCTTGCAGGCTGGCCATGCCCCTCAGCGACCCAAGCGGAGGCCCTGGGATCTGGGATTTATTTATCTTCTATAATTGAAACTTTGTAGCCTTGAGCAGAGCCCAGGGCCCACCAGGGCAGGCAGAAAGCTTGGCTTCCTCCATTGCTGGGGGCAACTCAAGCCTCCTGCTCTCTCCATGGCAGCATCCATCTTGGTTGGGTTAATTTGCATACTCGCTCCTGATTGGCTGGTGGGCGTGGCTTGTGGGTGTAGCAGAGGTATGGTCAATTTGCATGTTACTCTTTTATTAGATAGGATAGTACAGTGGTTGGCAAACTGAGGCTCGCGAGCCACATGCGGCTCTTTGGCCCCTTGAGTTGGGCTCTTCCACAAATTACCACGTACGGGCTCGCACGTACAGTGCGATTGAAACTTCGTGGCCCATGCACAGAAGTCGGTTTTCAGCTCTCAAAAGAAATTTCAATCATTGTCCTGTTGATATTTGGCACAGTTGACTAATGAGTTTGCCGACCACTGGGATAGTATTATAAAAGAAGTAAACCTGTGCTCTCTTTTAATGTATACATTTTATTTACCTTTAAAATAATACCTTGCCCTGGCCAGTGTAACTCAGTGGTTAGAGCATTGGCGTACACACCAAAGGTTTGTGAGGTCCATTCTCAGTCAAGGGCACATACCTGGGTTGCAGGCTCCACTCGGCCCTGCAGGAGACACATGCAGGAGACAACCAATTGATGTGTCTCTTTCACATTAATGTTTCTCTCTCACTCTCCCTCTAAAAATTAACAGAAAAAAATATCCTCAAGAGAGGACTAACAATAAATAAATAAATAAATACATAAATAAATAAAATCTAAAAGAAATAAAATCTACCTGACCAGTGTGGCTCAGTGGTTGAACACTGACCTTTGAACCAGGAGGTCACAGTTCAATTCTTAGGGCACATGCCTGGGTTGTGGGCTCGATTCCCAGTACTGGGTGTGCAGGAAGCAGCCAATCAATGGTTCTCATTGATATTTCTATTTCTCTCTTGCTCTCCCTTCCTCTCTGAAATCAATAAAAATATATATTTTGAAAAATTCACATATTTTCAAATGAAGGTTTTCTATCACAAGAAATACAATATTCTAACCTGTTCCTTTAGTTTAAGTAACCATGATTATGAAAAACATTAAGAAGTTGAAATCATTTTTTAAAATCTTTTTTTTAATTTTAGACAATATTGATTGATGCTCTGTTTTGGAAAGTGGGGTAAATTAATACTCTATAGTTTCTCATAACTTTTCTCAGCTCATGTGTTCTTATATAGGAAACATTTATTGATTTGCACATTTGTTTTTTTAAACAACACCTCTCTTGCCTCTTAAAATGAAGAAAATTTTATAGTGATCAGTTAATCTCCAATTAGAGGGCAAAATGTAATTTCTAAATAAAAGTACAGTAAATCCTAATACTCATAGCACCTGAGTGGTTTTATAGATGAATGCCTAATAATTTGTTAATCCCTTGGTCTCAGGTAATTATCTTAATGCTTCAATTAGTTCTACATTTATTTTTCCTGTGATTTGCAGTAACTGAAGTGTTTCCCACTTATGTAGATTAAAACTGTTTCAGAATGAGTAAATAACTAGGTCATCATAAGAAGATACTTATTCAAGAACTTCAGTTTATATATTCAAATTTTGTGGATTTATCTAGATTACAAAATGATTATTTGCTCTATAAAAAACATTTGCCAGATTTCTTTCAAAACAAATTGCCCCAGGAGACTAAAATTTTGTTTTGATTCTACAATATGTCAAGTTTACATTGACAATCTAATAACCATAGTACAATTTAAAGAGCACACTGAAGTACAATTTAAAGAGCACTTTTTTTCACATCTCACGCATCTCTCAATGACATCATTATATCAATATTATTACAACTCTTGTTTTCTATATGAGGAAACTGATACACAAAAAGATTAAATAAAACCAAGTCAAACAGTTAAATCATCCTTAAGTTAGAATCGAAATCTTGTATCATCACCAAACCTCTTTGCTAATTGAAGTCCTCATTCTTAGATGACCTAAGTTGTTCTCTTGACCCTTGAATTGTTAGCTTACGATATATATATATATATATATTTTTAATTTGGAGATTAGTTTCAATCTATGAACTGAAAAAGTAGTTTCTTAGTAAACAAATGTGGAAAGTCACAGTTAATTTGTACAAGCACAAATGAGTTCTGCTAGGTCTTCTGTTGGTATTAAAATAGTGATACCTGTCTCATGGGTTGTCAGGGTAGGTAACAAAGGCAGGATGAGAAGTACTCGACTTATATTCACAAATAAAAAATATGCTATTCTTTCAGCAACAGTGTTCATAGTGCTTTATATTTTATAAACATTGGGATTTTCACATGTGTGTATTACTTTGCTTAATCCTCACATTAGACCTTTGGTGTCACTAACGCACATATGCAATTTTATGGAAAAGAAAGCAGGTAGGATAGGAAGTAGAATGACTCACCTATGGCCAAAACAGCTACAAAGGTATTTGTGGGAATTAAAAGGCAAAAGACCCTGTTTTGACAAGCTGAATCTAAAACTTAATTTGGACTATAAATCCAAGAATGCTCATTAATTCCTAAACAATAATTTTGGAAAGTGACTATACTATGTATCAAATGATACAGAAATAGAAAAATGGACAAATGAAAAAGTACAGAGAGTTGACAAACTAACACAAATACAGGAATTTATTTATGTCTATAAGAGCTAAATAATATATTTTTTAAGTATTGCAAACTAACTTTAAAAGAATTGGCCATTTAATAATTGGTACTGAAATAACTATAATATAGAAAAGAAAACATCAAATTACAAAATATCAACTTCACATGAATATTACATTTAAATTGGAAAGGGAAAAGTATTTTTTAAGAAAAGCTCTGTGATTTGAGGAATGAGGGAGATTTCTTAAACAAGACTTAATTCATGCAAGCCATAGAGAAAGATTAATAGACTCAACTGTGTTGAAATTAGAGTTTATGCTAATCAAAAGACATTATAAAATGAAAAAATAAGGCTTAGGAAGAATTTATTTATAACACATATTAATCCAAGTATTATTATCCAGAATATAAAAAGAAATATTAAAATTTAGATAGAAAAGATATATATAATTCATTTAGAAGAAAAGAGTTAAAAGACATGGGTAGATATTTCCTAGAATAACAATAAACATGGAAATATGTTCAAGTCTTATCAGCAATCAGAAACATGCAAATTAAAATTCAATCAAACTATTATCATAGTATTTAGCTAACAATAAAAACCCCTTACCATCAATTTTTGCAGAAGATATAGAGATTTATAAATTTTTATCAACTTATAGGCAATGTATAAGTTCATGAAATCTATTTGCCATTTACTTACTGACATTATAGATATACACGCCTTAAAATCCAGAAATTATATCCATAGATATATACTCAAGATATACTTTTACACATATATGTCAGGAAACAAAAGAATATTTGTAGCAGCTCTGCAAAGGAAATCACCTGAAAACACCACAAGTATATATTGCCAAGATAGCTATATATTGTGTACAATGAAAATGAATGATCTATAATTAAAGGTATCAACATACATGACTAGAAAAACCCCAAATGTTGAACAACAGAAAAATTCATAGACATATATGTACATAAGGTATTATTTATGTAATTAAGCAAAATATATTTTATATACTTTGTGTATATATATAATTTTTACATATTTACATAAATAGTGTATATATATGTATATGCATATATCCTATATAATAAAAGGCCAATATGCAAATTGACCAAATGGCAGAACGACTTGTCGCTATGACGTGCACCTATCACCAGGGGGAAGACGCGCAACATAGGAGCTGCCCCCTGGTGGCCAGTGTGCTCCCACAGGGGGAGCATTGCTCAGCCAGAAGCCGGGCTCACAGCTGGCGAGCACAGTGGCGGTGGCAGGAGCCTCTCCCGCCTCCGTGGCAGCGCTAAGGAGCAGGCCTAAGCCATCAGTTGAACATCCCCCAAGGGATCCCAGACTGCAGGAGGGACTGAGAGCCCCCCGACACAAATGCATGAATTTTGTGCACTGGGCCTTTAGTATATAAATATATATAAATATACATATACATATACATATACATACATATACATATATATATATACATACATATATATATATATATATATATATATAGAGAGAGAGAGAGAGAGAGAGAGAGAGAGAGAGAGAGAGAGAGAAACAGCCCTGATTTGCAATGGTTTAACTGACAACTTTTTGGCAAGGATGATGCAAAAGTTTATGAATAATGAGTTACATGAGATATTCAACACTTCATATAAAAATAGATTTTGTGTTAGATGATTTTACCAACCATAGCTAATGGAAGTGTTCTGAACATGATTAAGGTAAGCTAGATTAAGTTATGATGTTTGGTATGTTAGGTATATAAATGCTTTTCAACTTATATTTTCAACCCACTATGGATTATCCAGACATAACCCCACTGTAAGTCAAAAAGCACCTGTATATGATTTAGGTATATACATAGACATACCTCAGAGATATGGGGGATTTGGTTCCAAATCACTGCACTAAAGCTAGTGGTACACAGTAAAGCAAGTCATACTCATTTTGCTGGTTGAAACTCCTGGCTTCAGTTTTAATAAACACATCTGTGAAGTTCAGTAAAGTATTGCACAATAACACCAGGCATGCCTACATGATAATATATATGGCAAACTTTGTAAGAAAACGTAGAGAACAGATAATACAATAGCATGATGTGGTTATCTTTGAAGTACAGAGAAAGGCTATATTGGGGGAATAGGAACTGATTGAGCTTCTAAAGTGCTAAAAATTCTGTTTCAAATACATGATGAAAACTTGGGTTCATTATTATTTTTTAAATATTCATATGTGCATTAAAGTTATATTTTATAGTAACACTACACTAACGGTCTCTTTTTCAATCTGGATTTGGAAGAAATGATGGGTTGTAACTTTAAACAAAAATGACATGGTATAGCAGAAAGAATGCCCAGGTTTGGAACTGGACATACCTAGGTTTGAATATTCACTTGACAATTTTCAGCATTTCTAACTGCAAAGTCTAGAAAACAATACTCTCTTGATTTAGTCCTCCAAAGCGAGGAATTGAGAACTTTAGTACTCTCAGCACATGACTTGGTCCAAACCTCTGCACTAAGAAATGACTGTGCTCTGGGATGGCTTCTGGCAGCTTGAGGCCTTGTCCAAAGGATGGCCCCAGCTCCTCCTTAAAATGCCTCCCTGAGAAATCTCAAGGCTGCCAGGAACACTTATTGCTTATTCCAGCCCAAACCTGGTGATAATCAGCTAGGCCCCGAACCCTCTCTTAAGACAGTTACTTTAGAAAGTTTGAAATGCTATTTCCTTTCTGTGCCCTTTGAGCTGTAAAACTAGCACCACAAAATATTTCCTCAGAGACCTAAGAGCTTTCTCTTTGAAATGGCAACATTCAGGGAAATAGCTCCTTCCCTCTCCCCGTCCCTGCTGGGAAAAAAGGGCCTCTCTTCCAGGGATGCATGCTTCAATGTGCACCATTGCCTCCCGTTAAAAAAGATAGAAGGTTGTTTTGTGTCTCAATAAACACCAATGAACAAATCCTGGTGGCCATAACACTCCTCAGTGCCTTCCCCTTAGTGCACCCCAGTTTTCAACAGTCTCCACACTTCCGTTTCAGCAAAATTAAGTTCAGTTCAAGTTAGACCTTCTTCCCTACTGTGATATTATTGTGGAATAAACCTGTTCTTACCACTTTAGTGTCAGGCATTATTTATCTTTCACAGAATAAAATGATAGAGCATAGTGAGGCATTTATTAAGAATGCCTGACAATAGAAGATGCTTTTCTTTTAAAAAATATATATATTATTTATTTCAGAGAGGAAGGCAGAGAGAGAGAGAATTATCAGTGATGAGAGATAACCATTGATCAGCTGCCTCCTGCATGCCCCACAATAGGCATGTGTCCGAAACTCAGGCATGTGTCCTCACAGGGAATCGAACCATGACCTCCCGGTTCATAGATCAATGCTCAACCACTGAGCCATGCCAGCTAGGCAAATATGTTTTTAAATATAAACTTCTGTCATTTCTTTTCTCCTACAATCTCGCACACAGGTTTCATGGAAGTGATTCCTTAAGTCAGTAGGACATACATAAACCAAGTAAAGCACATGTAAATAGTATACCTAAAGCCCCATAAAGCAACTGGAAAACTATGGAGTATTACCAAAGTTAAAAGTGTAAACTTTACAGAGTCAAGAAAATAAGTATGTAACATTTATCAACATAAATCTGTGATCATTAAAATTCAAGTCAAAGGCTCCTTTGAATATTTAAAAAAATATATATGCATCCTTTCTTCATATGAACATAAAATTGTTCACATACTTTCATTGGGCTTAAGAAATCCTTATGGTCCATGACCTCCATATAAGAGCCTTTAGTTAAAATTGTTATTTATTAAAGCCATATCCCTTTACATTTAAAGGGACAGGAACAAAAAAGTCAAGAATAGCATTTCTTGCAAGGTAAATTAATATTGACTGCATACTTAAAATATTATCAAACACTTTATGTATGAGTAATCAAGAGAAAGGGCAAATGGAGTTCACTAGTATACCTTTAAAACTGTGTATCTTTTTACTTCTCTCCTATAACAATAATAACCAAAATAAATAAAAATGCATGGAATAATTTACCATATTGCATAGTATATTAGATGATTTTGTGTAAAAGGTTGATTAAATCTAATGAGTTATTAACAGAATCTAAAACACTTTAATAAGGTTATATTTTGATGACCTCTTTTATTGTTGATAGTAAACACATATCCTACCGAGGGTTTGGTATATTTGATAATGTCATTACTAATCAATATGTACACATATGGTTTTAAGTGCAATCTATGACTGAGAAAACTCAATGTCAGAGCTAATGAAAATGGCATACTTACATTGCCAACATTCTTTAAACAGTTTCCATCTACAAGAGTCTGTTTAAATGTCAGAAAAATGATCTCCATATTTTCCAACTTGATTATTATCTTTTGAAACAATACATTTTGGTTAATAGTCTAGTAGACTATGTTTAAATATTACTTTTCTTTGAGGAAAGTAGTGGGGATACAAAAATGAATAAAATACAGTTGTTATAACAAGCTCACAGTCTGTTTTGGAAAATGGAAGTATTTATGACATGCACAGTTTCTGATTAAGTGAGGTTTCCCTTTCTTGGTGGCTTTTGCATGTTCTCATACTAAGAAGATTAAACACACACACACACACACACACACACACACACACACACACACACACTCATCTAGGAGAAAATTAGAAATACTCCAATGCTCACAATTGCAAGACAATTGAAGACAAACAACCATGGCCCTGTAAATTGCAAAATTTGGGTTCAAATCTCAGACTTCAAAAGACAGTTCACAGGTACCTGTAAGATTTACAAAGAACTTGTGGAAGACATTCGTTCCACAAATTATTCACTTACTGCCTTGACAAATTGCAATAAAGTGCACCCTAGAAACAGTTTCCTTTGGCTAAGGCACAAGATCTTCAGGCACATCAGCAAGCATAGAAACATGGGAATACAATTGCAATGGATAATGGTATAATGACCCAGGTCCACTCCTAATGTTTGAAGCATCCAGAGCAAGAGAACAGAGATGGTAGCCACATACCATATGTTAATATTTAAAAATTTAAATAAACTGAGAAAGTTTTAAATAAAATATCCATTTTTTTCCTTTAAAATATATACCTCAGTAATAATCAAAACCAAAAATGCATTATTCAAAGTTAGCAAAATATCAAAGATGCTTAATTTTGCTCTTGTACATGAGTTGCTAGCAAAGCTGATATAAGAAACAAAATTAAGATGTATAAAACAAATGGCATACAATTATGCCACGAAATTAGTTTGTGCTTTCATTTCAACATAACCGCTAATTATGTCATTACAGTCATTATTTCCAAATAATGAGTTGGTATTTACAATGATTTAAAATACTAAAATGGAAATGTAATTGTTTTCAGTGTATAAATATTATTTATGTCTGTAACATTTTGCCTGTAAAAGTAAAAATCCAACCTAGCCTTAATTTCTACCTCTTGTATAAATTTTGCCTAAACACCTTACTTTGTAATATCTCCCATCTGTGAGATTCTCTAATTGGACAATTAATCAAACAGCTACTTGTGAACCAGGTTGTAATACAGCCTATATTATCTTAAACTTTCATTTAAGTTTTTTCTACTTTTCACATAAATATATTTTCCCACAACAATGTTGCTTTTCCACAGAGGTATCTATTTTTACTTTTTGCTTGAGGTTAAGGATTTTGCTGTTTGGGTACTTAGTGCATCCCAAGTCAACTCTTACATACACAGAGGATAGTCAGTTAGGTTGCTTGAGAACATCTGCCATTGGTCAAAACTGAACATAGAATCATCAAAGTCTACTGATTAATTGCAGGCCTCCATATATATGCATAAGTAATGCCAGCATGGTCTACTTGTTCGTAGTACACAATGTGAAACCAGAGTCTTAAAAGAGTTCACAGTTTTATAAAACACGTAGACATTGTAACTATCCTATATAATAAAAGGCTAATATGCAAATCAACCTAACGGCAGAATGACCAGTCGCTATGATGTGCACTGACCTCCAGGGGGCAGACACTCAATGCAGGAGCTGCCCCCTGGTGGTCAGTGCGCTCCCACAGGGGAACTACCACTCAGTCAGAAGCCGGGCTCACAGCTGGCAAGTGCAGTGGAAGTGGCGGGAGCCTCTCCCGTCTCTGTGGCAGAGCTAAGGATGTCCGACTGATGGCTTAGGCCCTCTCCCCGTGGTGGAGCCACCAGTCAGACAGCCCTCTAGGGCTCCCAGACTGCAAGAGGGCGCAGGCCAGACTGAGGGACCACCCCCCCGCAGGTGCACAAATTTTGTGCACCAGGCCTCTAGTAGATTTATAAACAAGGTATTAAGAGAAGACAGAAAAGAGAAAATCAAATCCATCCTGGAAGTGGGGTCTGCCATAAAGTTTCCAGGCGATATTCCCACCTGGTTGAGTCAGAATGGGTAGGTAAGAAATGGAATGAAGAATGGGACAGGCCATTCCAAGCCTGCTCACAGCCGCCAACAAATAAACCCACATGGCTGGGTATCAAGAGGGTTTTTCTAACACTGGATATCTAACCCAGCACTAGAAACATAGTTATAAACTTACCATATATGTTGGTCTGAATTATTCTGTAGGTTATGCCAACATTATATTGTCAAGTATGAATGAATGACTTTGAAGACTTGGCAGTAGCAAGAAGAAAGAGCAAGACATTAATACCTAATGGGGAAAAAAAATTTAGTACAAGAGAAAATATGCCCTATTGTCCAATAAATGCTTTCACCAAAAGTGGATTTTAAAATAAAGCATCCAGGCTTTTATGTTGACAACACCTACTTTATAGAAAAGAAGGGAAAAATTCTTGAAACCAAAACTAATTCAAGAGTTCACAGCCTACGGAGTATAATTCAAACATGAAATATTAGCATAAAACCTGAAGCCAGCAGAGTGCAGAATGCACAGTGCTTTCCCCAGACAGTTTTTCAAACATTACTCAGACAACTAACAGGCTGACATTTGCATTTTTTTCTGAGTATAAAAAATAGTGGATTAATCTGCAGTGAACATATTCAAAATTTCATTACTAAGAAAGGCCAAAACATGAAGTCAACTTCTAAAATCGGAGGTGCAGATACAGAGCGAAAAGACCTGGGACAACAAGGTGTGTTTTTAAGCCTGGGCTTCTATGGTTGGGCTTGCACAGGCAAAACAAGGACACACAATTTGATTCCTATTGTGAAAGAAAGATGTACTTTGACTGGGCTTTTAATGTGCTTATAATTCTAAAATTAGGGATTAGTTTAGAAATGTCAGGAAACCACAGTATAGCACATGAAAGTGCAATAAAACTCAGAGAAATATGAAAAATATAAGATTTGTACATGTCAAGTGATTTTGATCCTTTGTGGCTATTCAATTGATATAAACTGCTTTCAGTGCATAGCTCTATGAAATTCAAAAACCAAGGGGGCATGAGCACTGATTTACAAAATATGGAATTGAACAGGTGATATAAAAAGCAATGCATGACTTTGCTAAATAACCAGTTGTTTTGTGTAAATCTTATTAGGGGAAATAAATTAAAATGGAGAAAGTACAATAAAAGAAGGGAAGTATTATTTATATTTGATGACACTATTATTTTCATCGGATTGTTTATTTTGCAAAAAATAATCCAGGTTATATTTTAATAAGTTAACTGGTTTTTAAATTTCAAAACTGTAAAATATTGAAATATTTCCTCAAAAATGATGTGCACTCTTTAAGCTGTGCTTCTCTATTCAACCAATTCTATAACATTTATTAAGTGCCTATTGTGTGCAAAGGCATGAAAGGAAGGCAGGAATCCTGCCTTCAAGAAGCCAAGATAATCATTATCACAGATACATATGCAAAACAGAGTGTGAAACCAGAAATAAATGAGCAATGAGCTGTGAGAACACAGAATAAAAAGTCACTGATGCTCAAGGAAATGAAACTTCTTAGAAAAATGCATTTGAGCTGAGCCTCAAAGATTTGGGAAGGCATTTCACAGAGACATAGGGGGAGACAGAGAAGTTTATTAAATGGAGGACAAGTTTGAACAAACGGCAAAAGTGGAAATTGCTGTTTTTATTGTAGGCCTCCTGAGTGATTTTTGAGGACTGGAACATGTTTGGAAAATTATGAGATGTAAGAAGAGTTTTGATTTGATAAAGATCCCAGATATCAGAGTAACATTATGAGGAATTTAGACTACACTTTGCTGGCAATAGATATCCATCAAAAATTGCTAGTGAGAAACTGATTTGGTCAGTTTTTCTTTAGGGACATTCCATTGTGCAACAGGTGGAGTCTGGATGATGTACAGAATAAAACTCCCTAACTGAGCAGAGTTGTAGGAAAAGGCACTAATTATATTAATTACCAATGCCATGCAATTGACTAAATGATACTGAGTTTACTTAAGTGAAAAAATAATCACCAAGAAAAATTCTTAAAGAATGTTATATTAATATTACAATGGTGAACCCTATGAAATTTTTGCTATTTAACTTTTTTACTTATAAAAATGACAATTGCATAAAGTTCAGTTGAATCAAAATCATAATGACTTTGTTACTATAAAATTAATTCATTTATCAAGGAGTCTGATCCCTGTTTCCAACAAAATACACCTAGCTTTTATTTTAGGAGAAAAATATTTTTGAGTATAATAGAGAAAGTAAGAAAAGGCAAAGGGAAAAAAAATGAGAGATGTCAGGTTTCTGCAACATGGCAGACTGAGGTAATAGAACTCCTTTCATTCCTCTGCCCTCTATTACTAACACCAAAATGCTGAATAAAATCAAATTATTGGAGAACATTAAATTTATAGATGGGCTATAAATAAAGAAAGGAAACTCGCCAGTGCCAGAAATGAAGGTAACTTGGAACAGTGCATGCAGTTCCCAGGTTACAGGCTGGCGATTCAATGCTGGGATCGAGATCCGGGTCCCTGCAGGGCTGGGAGTGAGGAAGGAGGCTGTATAGAAAGGAACCTGGTGCCTCCTCTCTATGCCCCCACAGCCAGAACTCCACCCACATGTGATGGAAGCCAAGACGAAGCTTGTATCTGCCCCAGTTTTAGATAACTTTTTCAAAATTAATTTAATAAAAAAAAACAAATCTTGTACTTCATGAAGTTGTATCAACATTCAATTTACAAACCAAGAAATCAATTTTTAAAAATTGGGATTCTGGTGGCCCAGCAGAGGCAAAAATGTCATAAAAAGCGCAATAAGAAAATGGCAAATATAATGACAGCAAAATTGACATTGTGTCCACTGCTATTATGTTAAATATATTATTCTTGTGACCTAACAATTCTAGGAGGTCTTATTATCATACATTTTACAAAGGAGGATACTGAGGCACAGCGAAATTAAGCTATATGGATAGTTATACTGCTAGAAATTCTAGCAGAGTGGATCAAACTGGGCACTCTATGCTCTTATCAACCTCCCTGAGATGTTTCTTCAATGAAGATATGATAATTAAAATTTACAGTGAAAACCAATTTTGTGTGATAAACCATCTGAAACTAAGTGAAAATATAAATCACAAGTGGGGATGAATTTGGTAACGTAGCAGGATAAAAAATTAACACCCAAAAATCTACAGCTTTTTTATACACCAAAAATGAACTCACAGGAAGAGGAACTAAAAAAAAAATCCCATTCACCATTGCAACAAAAAAATTAAGATACTTATGGCAATATCAGGTTTAAGATACTTAGGAATAAATTTAACCAAGGAGGTAAAGGACCTGTACTCAGAAAACTACAGGACGCTGAAAAAAATAGATAGAGGAAGACATAAACAAATGGAAGAATATTCTGTGTTCATGAATTGGTAGAATCAACATCATTAAAATGTTCATAGTACCCAAAGCAATCTACAGATTCAATGCAATCCCCATTAAAATACCAACAGCATATTTCAGAGATCTACAACAAACTTTCCAAAAATTCATCTGGAATAAAAAAAGACCCTGCATAGCTGCAGAAATCTTTTCATATATCCTATCTAATAAAAGAGTAATATGCAAATTGACCATCACTCCAACACTCAGGATGGTTGCCCCCATGTGGTCAAAGATGGCTGCCCCCATGTGGACACAAGATGACCACCACAGGATGGCACACAGGATGGCAGGGGACCAGTTAGGCATCAATCAGGCTGGCAGGGGAGTGATTAGGAGGTGATCAGGCTGGCAGGCAGAAGCAGTTAGGCGCAATCAGGAAGGCAGGCAGGTGAGCAGTTGGGAGCCAGCAGTCCTGGATTGTGGGAGGGATGTCCGACTACCCGCTAAGATAAGGCCTAAACAGGCAGTCAGACATCACTCGAGGAGTCCCAGATTGGAGAGGGTGTAGGCTGGGCTGAGGGACTCACACCCCCGTGCATGAATTTCGTGCACCGGGCAACTAGTATATATATATTTTATTGATTTTTTACAGAGAAGAAGGGAGAGGGATAGTTAGAAACATCAATGAGAGAGAAATATTGATCAGCTGCCTCCTGCACACCTCCTACTGGTGATGTGCCCGCAACCAAGGTACATGCCCTTGACTGGAATCAAACCTGGGACCCTTCAGTCCACAGGCTGATGCTCTATCCACTGAGCCAAACCATTTAGGGCTAGCTGCAGCAATCTTGAGAAAGAAGAACAAAGTTGGAGGCATCACAACACCAGGTATCAAGCTATACAGATATATAGACCAATGGAACAGAACCGAGAACCCAGAAATTGACCCAAACCACTATGCTCAATTAATATTTGACAAAGGAGGCAAGAGCATACAATGGAGTCAAGATAGTCTCTTCAATAAATGGTGTTGGAGAAATTGGACAGATACATGCAAAAAAATGAAACTAGATCACCAACTTACACCATACACAAAAATAAACTCAAAATGGATAAAGGACTTAACATAAGACAGGAAACCGTAAAAATCTTAGAAAAAGCCATAGGCAGCAAAATAGCAGACATTTGTGGTAACAATATCTTTACCAATAGAGCTCCTATGGAACCTAAGGAGAAAATAAGCAAATGGGACTACTCAAAATAAAAAGCTTCTGCACCGCAAAGGAAACCATCAACAAAACAACAATAAGAAAGCCCACTGCATAGGAGAACACATTTGCCAGTATTATCTCTGATAAGGGTTTAATCTCCAAAATTTATAGGGAACTCATACAACTTAACAAAAGGAAGATAAACAATACAATCAAAAATGGGCAAAGGACCTAAATAGACACTTTTTGAAAGATGACATACAGAAGGCCAAGAGACATATGAAAATATGCTCAAAGTCACTAATCATCTAAGAGATGCAAATCAAAACAACAATGAGGTAACATCTCACACCTGTCAGAATGGCTATCATGAACAAATCAACAAATGACAAGTGCTGGCAAGGATTCGGAGAAAAAGGAACCCTCCTGCACTGCTGGTGGGAATGCAGACTGGTACAGCCACTGTGGAAAACAGTATGGTGCTTACTCAAAAAATTAAAAATGGAACTGAACTTCCATTTGACCCAGTAAACCCACTTCTAGGAATATATCCCAAGAAAACAGTAACACCAATCAGAAATGATATATGCACCCCTATTTCATAGCAGCACAATTTTTTTTTAATTTAATTTTATTTTTATTGTTTTAAGTATTACAAATAGTAGTACATATGTCTCCTTTTTTTTTTCCCCCTTTGATCTCCCCCCGACCTCCCCTACCCCCTAGGGCATGCCTTCACCTGCCCACCCTCCCCCCCCACCCCAGTGTCTTATATCCATTGGTTGCAGCACAATTTTTAATAGCTAAGATTTGGAAACAGCTTAAGTGCCCATCAGCAGATGAGTGGATTAGAAAACTGTGGTATATCTACACAATGGAATACTATGCTGCTGTAAAAAAGAAGGAATTCTTACCATTTGCAATAGCATGGATGGAACTGGAGAGCATTATGCTAAGTGAAATAAGCCAGTCAGAGAAAGATAAATATCACATGATCTCACTCATTTTTGGAATATAATGAGCAACATAAACTGATGAACAAAAATAGAACCAGAGTCACAGAATCATAGAACAGGCTGTTCAACCTACGAGGGAAGGTAGGGGGTGAGGGGTAAGAGATCAACCAAAGGACTTGTATGCATGCATATGAGCATAACCAATGCACACAGACAGTAGGGGGTTAAGGGCATGTGCTGGGGTGTGGGGGCGGCCAGGGAGAGGTCATGGGTGGGGGGCGGCAGGAAGGAGACTTATGTAACCCTTTGAAAACTAAAAAAGTGGGGAAAAGATATTATAACTGCATACAATTGACAAAACCTCAGGCTCAGTTAAATAAAACTCTTTCTGCTCACACTTGTGCTCCTTCAGTCGAATATCTGAAGAAAAACACAATTTGTGTGACTAGCGTCAATTAAATTAGTCGTAGCTAATTTTAGATGGACCCTTAGTGCTATCAATCTTACTGATTTCCTAAATTTAAATAACTTTCTCATACTGGGAAATCAGATGAATTTCTTCCTCTGTCAAAATTTCTAATCTCTCCTCAGACCTAAATGGATTTTTTATCCTCAGAATTCTCAAATGATAACTTGAGTTCCTCTTTCTCATTGAAAATAGATAATCTCAAGAATATCCAAATGATCCCATCAACATTTCTACTGAATTGGGACTACATATTTTTTTATTTTTTTAAATTTTATTTTATTGTTTAAAGTATTACAAATAGTAGTACATATGTCTCCTTTTTTTCCCCATTGACCTTCCCCCGGCCTCCCCTAAGGACTACATATTTGATAAAAATAGCGAATGTTAAATTTCTGGTAGTGTCATAATTTATTAAACTTATGTGGAAAAAGGCCTTTGTTCTGTTTTAAAAATATATATTTTTATTTATTTGAGGGGAGGAAGGAAGAGGGAGAGAGAGAGATACAAACATCAGTGATGAGAGAGAATAATTGATCAGCTGCCTCTTGCACGCCTCCTACTGGGGATCGAGCCTGCAACCTGGGCCTGTGCTCTTGACCAGAAGTCCTTCAGTGTGCAAGCTGAAGGTCTATCCACTGAGCCAAACCAGATAGGGCAGCCTTTGTTCTTAAGATAATTAACTTTAAAATAGTTCAGAAAAAAAGATATTTAAATCCACTATGGAAATATGTTCACAAAATATCAGTGTTAATCTATTATTTTTACAAATTTCATATAAATTTGAATATTTCAAAAGAAAATTGGGAGGAATAAAATAAAACTAAAGAACTAAAAAATATGATATTTAATTTTAGCTCATTTCTTTAATAAATAGATTTGAAATATGCCCAAAGTGTGGCAATATCAGGTTTATGTAAATGGTTTGTGAGTATGTATGTGTTCAAGAAAAACTTTACTAATTATCTCCTGTCATTTATGTAATAAGATTGATTCCCCATTATGCTATTGTTCCCTACATTTATTTAACGACTCAAATTAGATTTAGGTGGGTTTCCACCTCAATCATCACCATCAATATCTGTGCATATAGAAATATTTCTTTCCTCAAGCCACATCTTTGGTTGACCTTCACAGAACACATTTTCTAAGCCTTTATTTATTGTTCACTGTCTAACTTTGTGATATGTGTGTGTATGTGTGTGTATGTGAGAGAGAGAGAGCGAGAGCGAAGGGGGGGAGTTCATTTCCAGTTTGGCTATGTTTCTATGTTCTGTTTTTCAGTATTGAAAATATTTGTTTTAAATGCAATAAAATTGAGAAAACTTCTAATTGCTTATAAAAGCATATTTTTACATAGCAGTCTTAAGTATATTTGGATTTCATTTTTTGACAAATATTATTCTAGAATATTCTCCTGCTTTAGAATGTGGTATTACATTGAAAAGCCTATAAGATTTGTAGATGAAAGCCTTATACAAATGGAATCATTCAGGTTAGCTCAATGTCCATTTTGACAGCTTTACTGAGATAAATTCACATACCAAACAAATCAACCATTTAAAGTACACAATTCAGTGGTTTTTAATATACTCCAGAGTTGTGCAACCATCATCACAATCTAATTTTAGAATATTGTCATCATCCTAAAAAGAACTCCTGTGTCCATTAGCTTTAAATTTCTATTTCCAATCCTCCTCCTTCAAACTCCCTCCATAGCCCTAGGCAACCACCAATCTACTTTTACTTTGCATAATATTTTCTGGGTTTATCCATGTGGTAGCATGTTTTAGTACTTCATTTCTTTTTATTGCTGAATAATATTACATTGTGTTATCCATGTATCATCAGTTGATGGACATTTGGTTTGTCTCTACTTTAGGGCTATTATGAATAATTTGGCTATAAACATTTGTATACAAATTTTATGTGAGCATATATTTTCATTTCTTTTGGGGATGGAATTTCTGTGTTATACGGTATCTGACATTCTGAGGAAATCAAACTCTTCTTATAGGAACAATATATTTTCACAAGTGTTATCATATAAACTATAATAATACAGTTAATTAATCAATTACTTAAAATGGTGCAGGAACTAGGGCTTTTATTAATCATAATTGCAATTTTAACCTTAACATATTTCTTGACCCAAACCAAGTTATTCTTCACAATTTTCATTATTTTATACCTTTTTTATATTTGCTTTCAATTATTGTCTTCTTAAAAGTACCTCAGAATCTTACACCGCTTATACACATGAAGCTATCAGGTTAGAAAAAATATCTTTAAAGTAAGATTTTAAAACTATCTGGCAGTCAATTTGACATATTTTTAATAAATTAGATCACTTTTGACTATAACATTAGAAAGAGCTTGCTCTCAAATTAACTTCTTTTGCCTGTGCATTGAAAACACTCTGGCTTACATTTAGCCTTGAGGGGTACACATGTACTTTAATAACCATAAAGAGATTAATTTTCTGCATTAGGCTCTTAAGCATTATCCCTTTAAATTCTGTTTTATGTAGTGTGTTCAAATAAAACATGATCAAATAGAAGCTTTGAAAATTAAAAATTTTCAATATCCCTGACTCCTTACCAAGTAACAAACTGACTATAAAAGAAAGTCTATTTATTAATTTGCAAATGAGCAAAGACTTTGGAATTATATCCACATTGGTCCCAGGCTGCTGTAGTCTTAATTATCAGATAAACTACACACTGAGCTGGCACTTTTCATTAAACAGCTGCTAAAACATGAGGTATGAACAATGCCTTATGCTTGAGCTTCAGAAGCATGTACCCTGAGGCTATTTAATATGCCTTATAAGCTACTGTTTTCCATACAGATAAATTTTACTTAGTTGGAGAGTGTTCTGAGACACCATAGGTCATGACAAATGTCAAATATTCTTATCTGCTTAACTCTTTAAATTCATATTAAAATGCTATAATTACATTTAGGCAGTATAAATTAAAAAAACACACACCCCATGATATCAAGAACCAATGAAGATAACTGGTTAAGGTTAAGTGAGGTCCTAAGAATGGGATCCTGCTCCAATAGGATTAGTGTCCTTATAGAAAGCAATACCAGAGCATTCTCTCTCTCTCTCTCTCATTTCTCTCTCATTCTCCATAAAATGTACAGAGAAAAGACCATCTGAGGACATAGCAAGAAGAAGGACATCTGTTAGACATAAAAAAACAACTATTTTATTGCTAAGGTGGTGAAGGCCTACAACAGGGTGGGCACCAGGTGGAAGTGGGCAATGGGGAAAAGAAGGGTGGAATCTGTAATTCTCTCCGCAATAAGATTTAAAAAAGAAAAAAACTAATTCAGCTGAAACTTCATCATGAACTTCTACCTCTAGAACTTGGAGAAAATAAAGTTCAGTCAAGACACCTCGTGTATGGTATTTTGTTACATCAGCTTGAGCACATTAATACTCAATGGAAGATGAAAGAACCTTCACAGAATCAGGATCCGATAGTCAGGAAACGTGTGACCTAAACAATGCATAATCTCCCTTTGAAGCACATGTTTTTTTGTTCTATACAGAAGTGACCTGACCCTTCCTTGAGTTACAGTGTTTTGTATTTAAAATTTTGCTGTATAGACACAGCTAAACCTCCATGGGGGTCTCAATCTTGTCATACCTAATGCTGAACTGACTTTCTCTCCCAAATCAGACTCTTTCTCATTTATGTCCTATCAAAATTCATGGCATCATATAGTCACACTCATCTTGATTCTTCCTTTTTCCTTTCTTCTTCATTCATTCAAATAGCCAATTTTTACCAGCTAAATATATCATAAATCTGTCTCCACTTCCATAATGAGCAGTTTATTATCACTCCTTAAAGGATCAATTTCTTACCACTTACACTGTTCTTCTGTAAAGGCATGCATGGAATAGATTCACTTGCATATATGCATGTGCCAATAATTCTCACCATTGTCAGCATATAATCATTTTAATACTTTTTATTATTCAGGTACCACCTGCCACATTTTTGTAGGTCTAGTCTCTCTCTTTTGTAAGAAAGCAGTTGAAAAGCTAGGAGGTCATTTTATACATATGGGTTTATTTTCTTTCACTTTTTCATACAAAGCTGGCTGATAATTCTGGCTATTTGATAAAAAGGTAATAATAAGTTTTAACCAAAGACTTATTATCTTATCAGTACTAAATCTCAATAATTAAACAAGTATTAAATTTCCTAGAGGTCACCATCTCTATTTATATTCTGTAATTTTTAAGATTCACAGATCATTGTATCTAGTTCTAAATTAGTATATTTCACATGCAAAACAGATAATTTAAAAGTTCTATCTATCTATCTATCTATCTATGGAACAGTTACTTAAAAAACACAAACTACCAAACCTCACACAAGGAGAAATAAATAATCTGAAACTGCCTATTTCTATAAAAAACATGAGTCAATAATAACCTCCAAATTAGAAATCATCGGAACCAGAAGAAATAATTTTCCAAAATTTCTTTTAGGGAACAGAAGCAGGAGACAGAGAAAAGATTTCATAACTTATTTTATGAGTCCAGCATTACCTTATTACCAAACCAGATAAAGCCATTACATGAAAGAAAACCACAGATCAATATTTTTTACAAAAATAAATGTAGCTATCTTCAATACAATAGTAGCAAATTAGGCACAACAATGTGCAAAATTATGCACTATAGCCGTTTGAGATCTATTCCAGGTATGTAAGTCTGATATAATATTTGAAAGTCAAATAATGTAACATTCCACATCACTAGGCTAATAAAGAGAAATCATATGGTCATATTAATTGGTAACAGAACAAAATTTGAAAACAATCCACCAACGATTCATGATAAAAAACTCTCAGCAAACTATGAATAGTGGAAAACTTACTCAACTTAATAAAGTTATCTACAAAGTGAAGAGCATCTACAAAAACAAAAACAGAAAACCCTGTTGCTGCTATCATACTTAATTGTGAGGAACTGGATACTTTCTACCTGTGACAGAGAACAAGTCTTGAATGTTGCCTTTCATCATCCCTATTCAACATTGCAATGAAAGACTCCTAGCTATCATAGTAAGGTAATACAAATAAATAAAAGGTGCATAGATTTAAAAGGGAAAATTTAAACTGTAATTTTTTGAAGATGACATGATTGTCTACTTAGAAAACTCCAGAGAACCGGTCAAAGTTTTTAGGACACAAAGTTAATATACAAAAGTGAAATGCTTTCCTATATAGTGGCAATCAAAAGTCAGCAGTTGAAATAAAAAACACAATACCATTATTAGCGATGAATTCATATTTAGATATAATTCTAACAAAATACAGAGTCTATATGTGAAAAACTACAACATAGTTTTTCTGATGAAAGAAATCAAAGGTCTAAATAAGTGGAGGGTTATTTCACCTGCATGGATAGAAAGACTGAACATTGTTAAAATGTGAATTCCTCCAAACTTGGTTTGTAGATTCAATTCAACTCTATGTGAATTCCAGTAGGTCTTTTATAGATATAAATGAACTGATCCTAAAGTTTATATGGAAAGGCAGAAGACCAAGTGCAGATGACACAATACTGAAGAACAAAATTTGAGGACTTACATCACCAGATTTCAAGACTTATTTTAGCTACAGTAAACAAGACAACATGGAATTGTCTGAGAGAGAGAGAGAAAGAGAGAGAGAGAGAGAGAGAGAGAGATATCAATGGAACACCTTAGTGAATTCAGAAATCAACTCACACAAAGTGAATGGAAAAAGAATAGTCTTTTCAACAAATGGTGTTGTAGTAATTGAACACCCAAATTTAAAAAGAAAACAAAAAAATAATCTAGACACAGACTTTACACTATACCAAAAAAAAAAAAAGAAAGAAAATAAAAAATAGAACATAGACTTAAATTTAAAATACAAAACTATAGGCTTCTAGAATAAAACTTAAGAAAAAAAATCTAGGTGACTTTGGGTTTGGTATTGAGGTGTTAAACAAAAGCATAATCCTTAGAAGAAAAAAATAATGTTGGTTTTATTAAAATTACATTTGTTTATTCTCTGAAAGACCTTGTTAAAATAACAACAATAATAACAGAAAACAAGTCTAGGAGAAAGTATTTCAAATGCATATCTAATTAACAACTCATACCTAAAATATAAAAGAACTTGTATAATTCAATAATAAGGAAACTAACAACCCAATTAAAAAAAAGGAACTAGAACATTGGAAAAGTGACATAATCAAAGAAGATATACACATTGTAAATAAGCATATGGGAAGTTTCTCAAAAATCATTTGCCATTAGGACAAAAACAAAACTGAGATCATTACACATTTATTAAAATGGCTAAAACAAAAATCTGACAACCTCAAATACCGGAGCAATGGGCACTCTCACCCATGCTGGTAGAACTGCGAAGTGACACAAACACTGGAAAGACACTTGGGACATTTCTTACAAAGACAGTCTTTCCATATGATCCAGCAATATTGTTTCATAGTATTTACCCCAAAATGTGTGTGCACATAAAAACTGTGCACAGAGTTTTATAGCAGTTGAATTTATTATGGCGCAAATCTAGGAACAACCAAAATGCTCTCAATAGGTAAATGCACAAATTGTGGTACATTTATACAGTGCAATGTTATTCAGTAATAAAGGTCAGTGAACTATCAAGAAAAGAAAAGATAGATGAACCTTAAATGTCTATTGCTACATGTAATTTTCAGAAGCCAGTTTGAAAAGGTTGTCTGATTCCAATTACAAGACATTTTGGAAAAGGCAAAACTATCAAGACAGTCAAAGAAATTACCCTGGGTATCGGGGGAGGGTGAAAGCCTCAAAGGGAGAATCACGGAATTCAATGGGAGGGTCATGCAACCATTCTGAATGCACTGTAAGGTGCATATAAAACATTATGCTTCTGGAAAAGCTCATAGAACGTCATAGCCCAAAGAGTCAACTTTAAAATATACAAATATAAAGCAAACTGAAGTTTGAAGAATCCTGGAAAGGAATACAGAATATGACAAGATAAGCTACCTGTATTATAAATGTACAAAACATCCTTAGAGAAGTGGGTGAAGATTAAAGGGAGCTGACCAAGGAATTTCCATAATTAGTGGGATCTTTAAGACTAATGATAGACACTGCACATAAACTTTGTACTCTAGTTGATGAAGTATTTTATTTCTGTGGAAGCATAAATTAACAATCCTGATACTACTATACATGTATACAATTAAGTATATAGAAAGTGGGTGGCAGGTGTTGATTTTCTCATTTTTGATTTGGGAGTTTCCAGTTAAGCAATGAGAGTAGTCTAGCATGATCCATGTGGTGATGAATTACAGTTGGTGACATCAGTATGACCTAATGTTTAGCTTAATGTAGATACAGATGGTTACATGCAGGATTATCTGTACATATGTATATATATTCAGGCTAGTATATACAAATAATTTAAGTTCATACTCTGCTCTCAAGAAGGAGTAACATGACTTAATACAATTTAAATGTGAGCTGTACCTAGTTATCTCCTTCTAAAGAGTACAGCATGAAAAAGGGGGGAGAATAACTTTAAAGAGTAGAATTCTGACAAGCATTTATTCCAGGTGACCAAGGTCAACATCATTAGTAATAAATCACGCTGATACTTGGAACTCCTAATATGAAGTGATGGAAATGGCACCTTAACTCTGTGGTCTTCCTCCTGAAAACCTATAATACCAGTCTAATACTGAGGAAAGCATCAGACACATTTCAAAAGGGTGGCACCCTACAAAATAAGCAACCGGGATACCTATAAATACCAAGGTCATTAAACCAAAAAAATTGAGAAAGTGTCACACCCAAAAGGAGCCTAAGGAAACCTGATAACTAAATGCTAAATGTAATGTGCTCTTCTAGATGGAATCCTGAGGAAAAATGAAACATAGGTTAAAAAGAAAAAAAAAAAGAAAATATGAATAAATGAAGGACTTTAACTTTTATTAATAAAAGGACACTATATTAATAAATTGTTGAATAAAATATGATCTTAAGAATCAATATTCAACCCCAAATACATGTTTTCTGTTATCATCATCAAAATATTTTTTATTTTCTGACTATAACAAAGTTAGATAATGAAGAAGACATAGAGTTATAGCCTTCAATGAACTCATTAGTTTTAGTAACAGTAAATACATATCTATTGTACTAATATGAACACATAAAAATATTCATCATAAAAGTTACTATTCTTGAATCAAATCATATATGTATATACATACCAGTGTGTATATATATATATTCAGGGGTCCTCAAACTTTTTAAACAGAGGGCCAGTTCACTGTTCCTCAGACCGTTGGAGGGCCGGACTATAGTTTAAAAAAAAACTATGAACAAATTCCTATGCGCACTGCAGGCCTGGGACAAGTCAGCTGCTAAGCAGGACAGGCAGCGTCACCCAGCAAGCTGGATAAATGTCCTCGGCAGGCCACGTGTAGCCCGCGGGCTGTAGTTTGAGGACACCTGATATATGCATATATATACATATATAAAAAATCACATATAATATCAAAACTTACACTAGACTTAATGCAGTAAGCGTTATTATGTCTATTGCCTAGCAGTGGCCAGCAAACTGTGGCTCGCGAGCCACATGTGGCTCTTTGGCCCCTTGAGTGTGGCTCTTCCACAAAATACCATGGCCTGGGCAAGTCTATTTTGAAGAAGTGGCATTAGAAGAAGTTTAAGTTTAAAAAATTTGGCTCTCAAAAGAAATTTCAATCGTTGTACTGTTAATATTTGGCTCTGTTGACGAATGAGTTTGCCGACCACTGGCCTAGAGAGTTTATGGAATTGTTGAAGATTATTATTATTGTTTGTTAAAGCCTAGACTTATACATAGGTATGATTATTTCTAAAATTCAAAATATAATCCTGATTTTAGTACTGACAAAAAAATCAACATGTTTCATAGAGCTTCTATCAGCTTCTTAAACTTAAGGGAGTTTTAGGTGCTCTGCAGCGTGGGTGCTTAAAATAGGATAAGTTTAATGATATAATCTTCTCCCTGAACCAGGCTTTCACAATTCTGTTGTCCATTATTGGCACTTCACAAGACTAGTAATATATTTAGATTGTTTTTAGTCTGACTTTTCAGAGCAGGTATTTCCTAAGCAAGCAGCTGGTTTATTGCTTTGACTAAATGCAGTTTAATAAAGGGACAGGGAAGTGCACAGTGATGGGAATTATAATGGTTCTATTTCTCATCATATTTATTACCATGCTCTTTCTTATTCAACTGGAAGGGAAAACAAAACAGATGAAAATAATGTAACCGGGAAAATAATTAGATTGGACATACACATGGGTTAAGTTCATAAATTGTAGAAAAGAATAAAAGGCAAATTTTCACCTAATATTTAATTATGAAAATGTTCAAATAATTTTACTGTGAAAATTATTATACCTATCGTGTATATTTTATAATTAACACTTTACCTTACTTGCTTCGAGCTCTATGTCCATATGAGACATTTTGAGAAAAAAAGAGTTTACCTTTGCAATGTCAGTATAGAAAATTTAACCAGAAACACAGAGCAGAATTTCCTTTAAGACGTGGGGGTTATACAAGAAAGGGCATGAGTGGAATGCAAAAGACAAATCCTTGAAACTGATATGAAATCAACAAGAGTTTCTCTACAGGCACTTAATACACACAGTCCCAGATTTTAATCTTGGCCAAATACCAAAATATATATGTACACACTGACCAAAGTTAAGGAAGAAGTTTGAGAACATAAAGTATTTTAACATTATAATTGTGCTAAAATATTTTTAGCATATTTTTATTGATTTCAGAGAGGGAGAGAGAGATAGAAATATCAATGATGGATTGTTTGTCTCCTTCACACCCTTTACTGGGGATCAATCCTGCAACCCATACCCTGATTGAGAATGGAACCTTGACCTCCTGGTTCATGGTCAGTGCTCAACCACAGTGCCACACCAGCCAGGCTGTGCTAAAATATTTTAATATCCTTGGAAAAATAATGTGGGAAAAGTTTTTAAACATTTTTCTGAAATAATCCTCCCAGAACCCTTTCTAAGTATGTTTTATTATCCATATTTATATAGGAGAAATCTGATGTTTAAAATATTTAACAACCTTAAGATAACAAAGTGAGTAATGGAGCTTGGGTTGAAAATCAAATCCAAATCAGTAGTCTGTGCTAGACATGTGCCATGGCTTCTTTTTTTTTTTTTTTTTTTTTTTACTAAACAAGAAGGAAGAATGTGGGCAAAATATAAAATATAGTTTAAAAATCCATAACATATATAGGTTTTTAAATTTGTTTTTAAAACCAACCTCTTCCCCCTGTCATGAAATCAGAGGCTCCTTATGTTTATGTTCAATTTGTAATTTTAATCTATATATTCCTTTTTTCTTTTTAAAATGAATTTAACTCCAATTATTTCTTAGAGTGTAGAGATTATTATTCTGTTATCTAAATGTCAGTGGTTTCCTAGGTTACAGCTAAATTCTGTTTAAGTACCACAAAACTGTAATTAAAGCTTCAATTATCTGTATTTGCAGACTCATGGGTTCAGTTAGATAATGCTGTTTATATTAAGCAGCAAATGTCTATGTTAATGTGACCTATAGTTAGAAATACAGTTAGAAATAGTAGCATGACCTTGAATATGTTTTTAAATATGTATGGACAGCTTGCAGATGCAGTAATGTTATAAAATGATTTTTTCTTCTGAAACCTTCAATTAGTCAGAATACTATATCAAATCAATTGAAGCACTTTCCCTTTATAGGATAGGATGTTGCTTTCTATTTTCTTTAAATGTATGTGAGGAAGGAATGGAAAGATATTCCATGTTCATGGATTGGAAGAATCAACATAGTTAAAATGGCCTTATTACCCAAAGCAAAAATGAAATCCCAATCAAAATCCCAATGGCATTAAAAAAAATAGAACAAAAAAATCATCAGATTTGTAAGGAACCACAAAAGACCCCAAATAACCAAAGCAATCCTGAGAAAAAAAGAATGAAGTTGGAGGTATTATACTCCCCGACTTCAAGAAAACTTTACAATTATTGCATAAAATCTCAAGAAGACAACCTAAAAGTTTTATTCTATTCTACTAAAGGCCCGACGCACGAAATTTATGCAATCGTAGGCCTTCCTTTCCCAGCTGCCAACATCAGCTTTCCTCTGTCACCTGGGCACCAGGCTTCCCTCGCACACCTGGCTTCACCTGGAAGGACGTCCGGTCTAATTAGTATATTATGCTTTCATTATTATAGATGTGTGTAGTCATTTTTTATGCCTTCTTAACAAAAGTATGTGAAGGTAGCACATTATTTACCTGGAGTTTTTGTTGCAGAATTCATGCTGAAGTTACTAACGATTTGTTCAGAGATAAATAACAAATTAGAGCTGGCCTATATTTGGGAACTATAACTCTATAATTAAAAAGTAAGGCATTATCTGCCCAGCCGGTGTGGTTCAGTGGTTGAGTTCATTGTTTGATTGCACATGCCTGGGTTGCAGGCTAGATCCCCAGTGGGGGGCATGCAGGAGGCAGCGAATAATGATTTTCATCATTGATGTTTCTCTCTCTCTCTCCCTCTCCCTTACTCTCTGAAATCAATAAAAAATATATATATATTAAAAACTAATGCATAACCTTATCTACATTAGAAAATTTCAATCTATTTATATTTTTAGAAATAAATGTAATACTTTTAATTATATTTATCTATGTTAACATTTACTTTAGATCAATAATTTTATTTAGGGCTCTTAAAAGATTATTTTGTTCAGGAATAATATATACAACTTTATGAATGCTTAAGTGGCAGTAACAGCATTTCCATTTGGCGGGTGTTCAGGGTAGGAATTATTTATTTTACTCATTTCCACTTTATTTTTCTTTTTATTTTTCCCTTGTACTAGAACACTTTTACTTATAAAGGGCTGACTTTTTGAGTAGACAGTGTACACTGTCTACTACACTCTTAGTGTAACTTGAGGGGAATTAGGATACACTATTAGGATGCAACTTAATAGTGTTTTTATCACAATGCCAAAAAAATTCAGCTCTTAAAATTTAATTTATTGATTAAATAAATCATTAGGAGCCACTAATCATTAGGCATAATGTTAGTACTAAGCTATAATTGTATTCAAGATTAATAAAATCTGTGTTATCTTAGTGCTTGTATTATACTAAAGGAAGACAAGTAAAGAAAATGGACAAAATTATTACAAAGTACACAGGTGGCATGGGTGGGTGGGTAGGAAGAGATCAACCAAAGAATTTGTACACATATATGTATAATCCATGGACACAGCCAATACTGTGGTGAAGGCCTGGAGTAGGGGTGGGCTAGAAGGGGTCAGTGGGTAAGAAAAGGAGACATATGTAATGCTTTCAATAACAAAGACTTTTTTAAAAACTACATTGATAAATGTTTAAAAAGAGAAAGCATAAAATAGCATGCTGGAAATACAATCACACATATTCTAAGAATATAATTTCAATAACCATATTAAAATATTTTGCTTATGTTAACTGAAAATAAAATTGCATGGGCTTATTACAAGAGTAAAGTTATATCCAATACACAAAATATTTTAAAATATATAAAGCACTATGCATATAAATATTGTTTCATTTCTATAATTTGCTTCATGGGCTGAATAACGAAGCATTAGAATATTTTACTAATGCATACAAGGTACTTTTTATTCAGTGCGATTAGAAATGAAAACATGTTCAATGAACTATTTTATAAATGTTTTAATAAAAAATTTAACCGTCTTTTGTACTTTATTATATTTAGCTTAATCATAAACATTTTATATATTTTATTTGAACTGTCAACAGCCACTGAATTTCATCTGTTTAATTTCCTGAGAATATTTTAGAAATCCACATCAAATCATGCAAGTGTGTCATGTAGATATTCTTATCTGTAATGGTAATATTATGAACCAATACTGTCAGTAATAACTACAACATGTTTTCTAATCCTTACTCAAAGTGCTGCCTTAAAATAGGTTTAATAATTCTCTTCCTCAAATATATCAAGATCAAAGAAAAAGATGAAAGAATTTTTAAAAATAACATTGGCAAATATATACCACTTTTCTCGATCCTGAGGAATCTCTAAAAAAGCTAAAGAACTTTTACAAAGCAAGCTACTAACTGGATTTTATTTTCTTCCATTAATGTCTACTCTGAAAACTATCTATTTGCCCTTGCATTTGGCATCTCAAGAGAGCCATTAAAGGATTTGGGGTAATCATAAACATTACTGACACACAGTAACTGCTTTTGAAAATATCCATCCAAAATTACTGTAATAATCTTATTTGCATTCCAATAGAGCTGCATAAGCTCCCAGGCTATTTAAAGGAAAGAAGAAATGTGTTGGATCCATTATTGCTCCATAAGTGATATTCTACTTGATATTAATTTTACATCAAGGTGGAATATTGTAGGGATTTGTGCAAAGATGCCAGTGCTTCCTTCATTAGCACTGTCAAAGGAGTTCCCTTAACATTGGGAAGGGAATAATTAGATGCTGGATACCACCTTACATGGTAAATTCATTCTAATATAGACATTTCTCTGAGCTTCCTGATATCCTTCCTGTGTTTCAGTTCAATGAAGTGCCAGCTCATCATCTAATCCGTATGTCATGTTCATGTCCAAGTTTCAAGGAGACATCCCAACAAATTAACAGGACCAACTCCAAGTAACCCTGACATAACATTGAGTCCTTTGCTGTATGTGGGCATTCTTAAATCAGTGAGTTCTGTGAACAGTCTTTTATTTTGTTTCCTCTGGCCTAATGCCCTAAACGCCCACACACATTTATGTTCTGCCACTTTTTCTCTAGTTCTGCAGCTGCTTGGCCTGTAGGCTATTTCTTCTCCAAGCACAGCTTTTCTAGTGGAACTATTCTAAGCCCGACTTTGTGTGTGTGTGTGTGTGTGTGGGGGGGGTATTTTGGTTTTTTTGTTGTGTTTTGTTATTTTTGTTTTGTTTTTTTTTTTGTCTGAAAGCCATGAGTGTTCGTGAGGGCAGATCTTGAGGAAAATAATGGTCTTCTGAACTTTTTAGTCAAGTTAGTGCAAGGATTTAGAGGATAGAGAGAAAGTTTTATTTTGGAAAGAGATTAATCATTGCTTTCACTATCTAGAAATGTTTTTATGAGGTTAAACATTCACAGGCTTGTTAATTCAAATATTTCCATTCTTGGTTTAGGGATCCTACTCTTTCACTCCCAGCGAGTTGAAAGCAGGGATATTTGAGACTGCATTTCTTTTCAGCCCTATGACTTTTACTATCACATTCCAAGGCTGATTTTCAGTAGTCTTCCTAGAGTTTAAAGGTGATAAAAGTCTCTTTTAAAACTACTGAAAAGACTTCTACTTTCCAAAACAAGTGTTCTTTTATTGTTGTTGTTTTTAAAGTGATATTTTAAAATACTTTTTAATTAATTTTTCAGAGAGAGGGGAAGGGAGTGATAGAAACATAGATGTGAGAGTGATACATTAACCCACTGCCTACTGCAGGCTCCCACACAGGGATCAAGCCCACAATCCATGCATGTGCCCTGATCAGGAATGGAACCAGCAACCTTTAGGTGTGTGAGATGACACCCAACCCATTGAGCCACACTGGCCAGAGTCATAACAAGTCTTAAGAATTAACTTCCATGTTTCTTTGTTTTTTGTGGTGTTTTTTTTTTGGAAGGTTTTCATTCCATCAAAGCTTCACAACTTTTATAATTATCATTGTTCCTATGCTGATAAAGTGCAGAAGCTATTTGACTTACCAACAGTTGAGTTTTCACCTTCACCTCACCCCAATTAACCACAGTTGAAAACTTTAGTAATTGTGATGTCACCAAATTACATGAAATTTTTCAACTGATCTCTAGTTTTTCCTCAGACAGATGGGCAAACCAACTCTATAATCAAGACCTGAGGATTTTATTTTTGGCACCATTTTTGGACCTAGAGTTCTATTCTGCATTTTTCTTACAAAAAGATCTAAAAATAAAATAAAATAAAATAGTTATATGTTAACACTTTATAAGGATGGGGGAGGAGACAAGATGGATGGAGGAACAGCCAATCCAAAGGGAATATTATTGAACTAGCCAAATCCCCACAATGAATACAGTCTCTTGTTCAATCATGGTAGATACCTTCAGAGAAAGTAGTTTTATCTTGAAATGATCCATTATATGTAGAAAAGTCAAACACTTATCTGCTGGCTTGGTCAAAATCAAATCCTCCTCATAGGCACCAACTTTTCTATGATTCTTTGTTACTTATTTAGCCATTATAAGCAACTTTTCAATCAACCAGAATTGTGTATTCATGCCAGTCAAAGTTCAAGTGCAATAGTCTCTTCTTGTTAGTTGGCATCTGCATATAATGGCAGCAAGAACACCAGCCTGGTGTCCTTTGATAAGGCCACTCAGCTGGGAATCAAGGCAATAAATATTTATTGGACGTGTACTGTATACCATATGTATTACATGCCATGTGTTATTATATACCAGATATCTCGAATATGCACAGATGCCAGATGTAAAGTGATGAATAGAGAAAAATTTACTTTCACGGAGTACAGTATTACACTACAAGAGGATAAGTAATAATAATAAAAATATAAAACTTATACTAGAAAAATATACAATATTCTGGGATCATTCAGTTTTAAAGGATAAGAGAATGCTTTTTGATAAAACTATATTAACCCAGAACTAAAAATTAATCAGAAAATAAACAGAAGAGAATAGATGGATAAAGTTAAAGTTTGGGTTTTCTTTTAATAGAAAATGAAAAACAAAAAGGAGAGAATAGAGGGTGGGGCAAAAGTAGGTATATAATTGTTCAGATGTAAAATAATACCATAATTAATAAATAACAATACAAAAATAAACCCCTTGTTTGCATACTCACAACTGAAGACTTACTGTTGCACCACCTTGTAATGAAGCAGAGCTATATGACAGTGGGAGTTTTAAGACATTTTAAAGTGCTGGACTTTACAAATGCATTTACAGTAAAAAAGGAACTTTAAGCATAAAAATATAACATCTATATATATAAATGCCTAAGTGACCGTTACGAATGATAGACCAAACAACCAGTCGGCTGGTCATATGACACAGATGCTCAATGCAGGAGCTTCCCCCTGGTGGTCAGTGCACTCCCACAGTCAACCTCCTATGGTCCCTCCCCCAGACTGGCCGGCCCCGATGGGCCCCGATCACCAGCCAGGCCAAGTGACCCCATCATGCATGAATTTGTGCATGAGTCCTCTAGTTTGATTGTAAGAGAGATTATTCTATCTTCAGCTGAAGAAAGAATGCAAATAAGTGTTACTAGAGACTATTCCTATAATCTAGGAATGCTCATGGAATTTTTAAATAGGGTAAAGTGAAGACAATGAAAAAAACAAATACTAAGAAGTCAAATTCATAAGCAGTGGTGATTGATTGCAGTGGGGGAAGTGCAGGAGAAGACCCAAGATTGTTGCCCATTTTTTGGCTTTAAAATGTATAAATCCTATATAATAAAAGCCTAATATGCAAATCGACCTAACAGCGAAACAACCAGTCACTATGAAGTGCACTGACCACCAGAAGGCAGACTCTCAATGCAGGAGCTGCCCCCTGGTGGTGCACTCTCACAGGGGGAGTGCCGCTCAGCCAGAAGCCAGGCTCATGGCTGGTGAGCACAGCAGCAGTGGTGAGAGCCTCTCCTGCCTCTGCTACAGGTGGGCAGTAAGGAGCGAGGGGTCCCAGACTGAGAGAGCCTCCAACTGCAAGAGGAATGTCTGACTGTCAGCTTAGGCCTGATCCCCTAGGGGAGGTGGAAACCTCCCAAGGGTCCTAGACTGTGAGAGGGCACAGGCTGGGATGAGGAAACCCCCTGACTCCCAGGGCATGAATCTCGTGCACCAGGCCTCTAGCGTATATATATTCACTTTATTATTTTATTATCATTTTGTATTATTTGAAAAGACATTGTTAGGAGCTTTTAAAAATAATACACAAAAGATTATAATCAAACTATTTATGCAATTTTTTATGTTTACATTCGTTAGTTTCTGATCTAATATGTTTCCCCTTTTTTTTTTTACTATTTATGATCTTTATATACAAATTCAGTGTAATTATATAACTACAACCTACAAATATGGTGTATTAATATAATTATTCTTAAGCTCACTCTGCAAAACATGTGGGCTGACAAATATGGCCATTTCCATTTTATTTCAGCATCTTTCTTGTCACTTAAAGCAGAAACATTAATGAAGAAAAATAGTATTTCAGACTCTAAAATGAAAGGGCAGAAAAACATATCAAATAAAGCATCTTCCCCTCACTTTTCATGAAGAACCCACTCTTCTCACTCTGAGAAATGAAATACTGTGTATGTAAAAACGGTCTTCGCAAAACATCTGTTACATAGCTGTGAACAAACTTTATATTTAATGTCGGTAAATCAGGTTTGTTTATTAGGCTGAGCTTGGCATACTTCAGAACCAGAGGGCTGTCCACTGAATGTGCTTTCAGTTAGCTTGGCTGTGTGTTCAGAACTGGAGGCTAGATCTTTCCAAGAAATATTTTATAGGCTTAGATTGGCCACCACTAATCTAACACCTTCCTGCTGAGTAGCCTCCTCCACAGTGCCACAGTCTGAAGCTGGTTTCTATCGGTCCGCGAAGTACTAACACTCTGTTAAGGACCTGATTTCTGTTCCAGGTCTCTTACAGGTGTTTTTGCTTTTTTTTCACAGCAGTAGCTATAAGCTTGTGACTGAATGGAGTAACAGTTGGGAAATAATGCTACCTCTTTACTTATAACAGAGCTATTCACACATAGTTGAGATGTTATTAAAATATTCTTGCCACACTAAAATTTTAGTGTGATATGTAAATTTTAGTGTGATATGTGTAGTGAGATATAAATCTAAATATCATCACAATATTTCAAATCTTCAAATCAAATCTCAAGGGAAATATCAAGCTCATTTATTTTTATTCCGGGCTCAAGTTATTTACTTTTTTAAACACATTACATGTAAAAAGTATATGTGCATCACATTGTATATGTACTATTACATACAGGGTGGGGCAAAAGTAGGCTTACAGTTGATTGTATGGAAAATAATTCAATAATCTATACTAATAATAGACTAGGGCCGTCATGACCAGACCGACGACCGGTCCAGGCGGGATCTCTGCGCAGGCACACTGGGCTCACCGCCAGGTGTGGGAAAGCAGAGTCCGGGCAGGAGTAGCCCAAGTGCATGTGGCCAGGCGGCCTCGGGTCATGCAGATGGATGGACCACGCTAGACGGACCGTGCTGGAAAGCCCCGGCGGGCTGCGCAGAGGGTCACAGAGGTATGGAGCTATTAGGGCTCACTGCGGGGTCAGCAAGACTGGGGTGCCAGGTAGGCCCCAGGTCCTCGGGCACCACTGGGGGAGCGTGGCCGTCCAGAGTGAAAGAAAAAGCCTTTCTTTCCAGAAGAACACGGATGGTTTAAACTGCATAGAGAAACTGCAGCGGTACTGACATGGCTATGTCAGTTCCCCGGGCTGCCTGTATGTGCCTGACTGCAGGCTTCACTGTGGGGCATAGGCCTAGATGTGGGCCTGGATGTGGCCATGGCAGCCAGACTCACACCCGGCATCACCTCAGTGTCACGACTTCACGACGTTACCCACAAGTGGCCATCGCTGCTGGTCTGTGGGCCCCGGTGAGCCGGCACCATGCATTCTCAGGGCAGCGCTCTCTGTGTTTCCATTGAAAGGACACTGTATGTGATGGATGTTGTTGATTCCTTAAGGTTGAAATGGGGCAGCCTGAACTTGCTTACAATGCGATCTTTTCTCTGTATTTTACCGCACAGTCTTCTCGGGCTCAGGAAACAGGCAAGCACTGGCGTGCCAGCTTGGCCATCCCACACAACCAGACACCACCAAGAAGCACAGAAATGCCAAAGCCCCAATAGAACCCACCGCGAAACAGACATCAGTTCACATACTGGAGCGGAAACAAGAAAACAGTGGCACCCGTTGGACATCAGCTGGGACTGTGCCCGCGGGTCTGTCTGCAGGGTTCCTGCACCTGGCCGTGGCCCAATGGCCGAGGAAGCTCTGCAAGCCTTGATTCTGGAGTTACAGATCCTAGCAAATAGGCAGGTGCACAAAAGTGGAGTTGAAAAAAGCAAGTTTAGACTGTGTGTGAGTGTGTGCATTTACACACATATATGCCCATTTCCCACATTGGAGAGGGTGCAGGCTGGGCTGAGGGACACGCCCTTCCCCGCCCCCATGCACAAATTTCATGCACCGGGCCACTAGTTAATAGATATTAATACGAGAATAAAATCTGTGTTTTATGTACTCACAACCATAAACCTACTTTTGCATATAAACACATATGCATACATAATTATTCTTATGTTTCAGAAAACACTTTTTAAAAATAGTTTTAGTAATATTTTCATGAAAATCCTATTTCATTTCTCTAAACAAACCTCCTTTTTTCACCTTTTCCATAATTAAACTTAAACCTGAAGCTGTTACTAAAAGCTTCAGAGGAAACCTTAAGGAAATTAAAAAGCTGCATTGGAGAGAGAAGAGCAATATATTGTATAAAACAGAAGATTTGACTTTGATTGGTAAGCACACAACACAATATATAGATGATGTATTATAGAATTGTACACTGGTAACCTATAAATTTTATTAACCAATGCCACTGCAATAAATGTAGTAAAATTATCCTAGTAAAGAAAATATTCATACGCAAACAGCAACACAGCTAAGTTAAACCAAGTGTCCACCGGGTCCGTGCCAAGGTCTTGCTTTAGTCACGTAAGGGCAGCTAGAGGTATAAGCTGAATATCAGCCCTGGATGGATCTGAGAATAGGGAGAGATGACTTAAAGTTAGTAGCTATGTGGAAAAGTAAAACTGAGGAGAAAATTCAAGTGCAGTCGGAAACAAGTGTCAAAATCAATTCCAGCTTGGTGTCCATGATATACTTTCTCTCACTGCGTATCCTGTTAGAATGTTTGCATACAGAATGAGTTCCAGGACAATTCAAGGGCAATGATAATATTTATTCTTTGCTACATCAATGTGCCCATCTGCTTTCTCAGAATATTAAAGCTGGCCATGTTTGAATATATTTCAAGTTATCCACTGACCTCACCATTTCATTTGCCTGGTTTCATATAATGACATAAAAGAGGGTAGAGAAATAAAGGAGTCAACAAAGAGTTACCTGCACAATTGGAGAAATTAGAAAAAAGAATGCAGTGCATGCAATGGCCGCTCAGTGAAAAATGAGCTTGTTAGGCACTTAAGCACAGTATATTTTGTCACTTTTCTAGCAGATTGTCATCGATGTAATATATCCTATACTTTAGATATCACTTGAAATTCCATTTATAGTATCTGTATCATTAATTATAACAAAGATATAATGCAAAATAATTTATCATTTAATATTTTACCAACTGAATGTTGAACATGAGGTATTTAATTAGATCAAAAAGAAAAACAGAAAATGAATATTTTTATGCATCAAATTTGTGTACATCTTTGAAAATATTTTTAGAAAACCCACGAAGTGATGGTGCCTATTAAAAGATCCTATCATGTTTTCTTAAAATATTTTCAGGCTAGTATTTCATGCCGCCATCTTTTCTAAATAGTTTTGCATGTTTCTGGTCAAGTGACAGAAAAATCTAACTAAAATTTGTTTATTCCAATAAACAGGGGCGGGGACTGTTTGGCCCAAGGGCTGTGTAAGGCCCAGGAAGTCATTTGGTCTGGCCCTGCCAAAGCAATAGGGGTGAGTTAATTCAGTGTTTGACCAAATATAGCAGGCTAGTTTTTAAGCTGATAATTTTGTATGGTCTGTGAACGATATTGTAAATATCCAAACGGGCCTTGGTGGTAAAAAGGTTCCCCACCCCTACCAGATGCACTGGCTCCTTAACTGAAAAGCCTAAGGAGAAGCAGCCTCCGGTACAGCTTGATAAAGATGTGAATGGCATCTTCGAACAGATCTTTCTCTCTCTCGGGTGTGCTGTCCTCTCTGCCGTTTTCACTCTCAGCCATCCCTCCACAAATGGCCCTCGGAGGGCTGCAGACACACCACAGGCATCCTCTTCTAGGGTCAAGCCCAGCAGGACAAAGACAACATGCTCCTCTGGGAGCTCACACATGGCCACTGGTCTTGTTGGCTGGGACCTCTGGCCGTGTGCACATCCCACGCTCGAACTGGGCACAGATGGAGTGTGTTCCCTGAGGCACTTGCAGTAAGAGGACAGTTACAGGAAAGCAAGAGCTAGGTGCTGCTAGGAACAGATAAGGCGTTGCTGATGGATGAAAAACAAACGAGACGTGTTCATTGCAACGCCTGTGCCCTGCCTCTGTTCCCACGCTCAAGGAAGACTAGGTGAGAACCTAGAGAATATTCGCTTCAAAGGAAGGCCGTGCAGAGCAGTCTGCAGGACAATTTTACTGTTGGACTGAGAACCACTGTATGCGCAAGGTTGTTTTTCATGAAAATAATTTATATTTCTGTGTGTGAAGGAGTGGGGCGGGTACCTTAGTAAAGCAACTTGTGTCCCTGGGGCCTGAGTGTAGCTAGAACTGTTTTGGGGACAACTTTGTGCTGAAACAGGCAGAGCAGAAGAGTTGGGAGAAAGCTATGCAGTTTGGGATATCAGCTTCATCGCCATCTCCAAATCTTCAGTAAAGTTGCCAATTCCCAAGTTATGAACAGACATTATATTGTGTCTTGAAAGTTACTGTGAGGCTTTGGACCTGGATCAACAGCAGCTGATACCAAGGAGTGAAACTAATCAACCAAAGCCCGGATTCCCAGTGAAGCGTGAGCACTTCAGCCAGCTGAATTCTGAAATCGCAGGGACAGATTTTGATTAAAAGAAGCGGGCTTGGGGATTTGACCGCAGATCACTATATTGCTGAGAAGAGCAGTGTTTGAGGGTACTTTCCTCAGTTCAGTGAAGTCAGTCCTGGGGACCACTACACTCTCAATACTGTGTGTCTAAGCATTGGTTGCTATAATGGCCAGAATTTCAGCTTCAAAAAGAAACTTGAAGATGAATCCCAGGCTATTTAATCACAACCTATGTGACTTTTCACACATTATTTAACCTACTAAAGTTCTGTTTCCCTAATGCTAACATTTTTCCATTTAACTTAGACACAGTGGCTTTAGTCCCAATCATGACTTTTCCTCCCAAAGTACTCATTAATTTTGTTAGATAGTTTTCTACTTGGAAAGTATATGCAGAAACTTAAATAAATACAAACCACCTGTTTCATTGTGTAGCACTTAATACGTCCCCAGTAATCATAAAACATTTTTTCTTTATAGTAAAAATTCACACAAAAAAACCTTTATATATTTATTATTCAAGCGCAATAAAAATCATATAATCAACAGAGAAAGGAGCAAGATCCCCTACCCTAAAGTGAACTTATTAAAGTGATATCTAGACGTTCACATATTGACCAAAAACAAGAAAGAATATGTCTTTTAATTTCACAAATAATACCACTTTTGTACATTTCTGACATCATTTGCTATTCATTTTAGTGTAAAATACTTTTTGTTGTTGGATAAAACTTTTAAACATATAGTCAAATCTGTGGCTATTTTTAATCACCCTTTGAAAATATGTTCTATTTCAGTTACATCAAAATACTTATCATTTATTGTCAGGATACTGTATCACCAACTTTAGGTTGTATTTTATTTTGTGAATATTTAAAAATACAGAATAGTATTTTTTTCAATTGCAAATTATATAATAATTTCAGACAATTTTTCAATATATAATGAATATTTTTGCAAAAGGAAAATATAGTTAGATTCATCAAGTTTCATTTACATCCAATTTATCAGACATTCCCATCCTCTATTATAAAAGCCTAATATACTAAGTGTCCAGTCGGCCATTTAACCAATCAAAGTGTAATATGCTAATGATATGCTAAGACCACTCAACAGCTCCCTGTGACGTGCACTGACCACCAGGGGGCAAAGTGTCAACCATTCAACCAGTTGCTATGATGTGCACTGATCACCCGGGGGCAGACGCTCTGACCGGTAGGTTAGCTTGCTGCTGGGGTCTGGCAGATCGGGACTGAGCGAGATGGTCTGGACACAACCTGGAGTCCAACTGCAGTCCCTCCCTGGCTGGCCAACCTCCCACACCCCTCCCTGACCCCGATTGTGCACCGTGGGGTCCCTTGGTCTGGCCTGTGCCCTCTAGTAATCCGGGACCCCTCAGGGGATGTCGGAGAGCCAATTTTGGCCCGACAGTGGAACAACCAGTTGCTATGACATGCACTGACCACCAGGGGGCAAATGCTCAACACAGGAGCTGCCCCTTGGTGTGGTGGTCAGTGCACTCCCATAGGGGGAGCGCCACTTAGCCAGAAGCCAAGCTCATGGCTGGTGATTGCAGTGGCAATGGTGGGAGCCTCTTCCACCTCTGTGGCAGCGCTAAGTCTCTCCTGCTATGGGGAGCAGGCCTAAGCCGTTAGTCGGACATCCCTCCGGGACTGCAAGAGGGCACAGGGTGGGCTGAAGAACCACCCATCCAGAGTGCACAATTTTGTACACCGGGCCTCTAGTTGTGTACTATTGAAAGGATTTAGAGACAGTGAAAGGGCTAGCTAGCTAGCTTAATTAGGAAGGTTTAGTGAATAAAGAGGGTCCATGGGAGAGGAATGCATAGATGTGGACTTGAAGATGCCAGGGTGCTTACTTTTACAGAGGATAGAGAAATGCTTTAGGAGGGAGGGGTTCAGGCAGATAGAAACATTTCTGGCCTGAGAAATTCAAACAGCCATAAATCAAGAACATCTCTGGCCTGAGCAATTAAAGTGACCATAAATTAGATCAAAAGTAGTCCTGACCTGAGCAGCTGTAAGAGCTATAAGATAAAGTCAAAAGTGACTCCCACCTAAATAGATAAGATGACCATATGAGGAAAAGTGTGGACATGGGGGTTGTGGGAGCTGATTACAGGGCTAAGGCCCCAAGGTAGAAAAGGAGGGTCTCCAGCCTATTTAGTGCCTCAAGACAAAGAAAGCAGCGGTCACCTTTCTTAGGGGGCCCCCTCTGTCCCTCTGTGTCAAGAGGAACAGAGTTTTAGGCTTAGAATTTAGAAGTAAGGTTTTAGAGGTAGTATTTTCTTGCAGTAAAGTTTCTGTACTTTTCACCTATCACCTTTTGTCTGTGGCTTCCTTCTTTGAATCCATATGGACAAGACCCCAGGAAAGAAATCACCCTTGCATCCTGCTCAATAAAACAACCTGAGTCAACAGAAAAAGGCAGTTAGGGTAAGGCCCATAGGAAAGGAATGTATATGTGATGGGCAGAGACAGCTCCAAGCCCATAGATGGTTTATCCTACATCTACAGAGGACAGAAGAATGTTATAAGATAAGGGGAAGAAAAAGGGGGAGAAGCGCTGAGTGAGCTTTGAAACTGTTACCATGAATGGCCAATTAGGAAAAAACATGGGGATATAAAATGAGGAAGGTTCCAATTAGAAGGTAGCATGTGTAGACAAAGAAGCTGCCTGTATTTATAAACCCTTAGAGAACGAGACTCACTGGTTACCCATCTGGGAAGCCCACCCCAAGTGGAGTTTGTATACACTTGCAATAAATTTACACACTTTTGCTTAAAACCCTTTGTCTGTGAACTTTATTCTTCAAACTTTGTGGAACAAGAACCTGGATCCAGCTTGCCATTTGGGGGTAACGATATGAGGTAAATTATTTTAGTTGATTTCATGCTCAGGTAAGGGGAAGCTTCATAATCAAATCTTTTCGTATCAAATGGCAAACAAAAAATCATCAAGTGCATGGCGCACACAATAAGTTTGGAAAAATCTGTGCCCTTTTTCCTGACCCCACAAATGCACAATATAAAATTATGCCATGGTTCCAGAATCTTATATTTTCCATGGCATCAATTTGATGCATGATGAGTCCTCCATCCTTCCGTTCAGTGGGGGCACTTTAGCAAGCACAGCACTCCAGCCTTTTTGTATCACTTATAGTTGTGGCATTGGCATTTTTGCGGGACCACAAATTTTCCTGAGAGGCTCTTATCCTATCACACAACCCTTTTCTCTCTAGTTTTACCAACTTCCTGACTGTCAACCAAGACAGCGATGCTGAGCACAAGAAATTTCTTTCTTGTTTTGTGAGCTGAAGGAAACATTCCTTCCTTATTTCCAGTAAAATATATTTCCCTTCCATAATTCTTCCTCTCTTGATTCTAAGATATATATTTTAATGTCCTATATCTTATTTCTTCTCTAAGGCTTGAGACTTGGGAAGAAGAAGGAAGAGGAGGAAGAGGAGGAGGAGGAAGAGGAGGAGGAGGAGGAGAAGGAGGAGGGGGAGGAGGAGGAGGAGGAGGAGGGAAAAAAAGTACATGGCTATTCACAGGATCTTTCATTTTTTACTCACTATGTCATTCATATTTTATGTTATTTCATCCTTAGTGGTGGCTAGTGCATTTGCTCAAAGGACACTATGGGTTGAAATATGAGAGAGAGAGAATGATCTCCCAACAAAACCTAAATACAAAATTTAAAACTGTAAATGTAAAAGGAAACATGGGGAAAATATTAGGTAAAAAGTTTTAAGATATGACACTAAAATCTAACACTTAAAAAATGATACATTGTACTGTATAAATATTAAAACCTTTTGCTCTATGAAAGATATTGCTAAGAGAATGCAACCAAAAGCCATGGACAGAAATAAAATATAATAAAATCACATTTCTGAGAAAGGACTTATATCCAAGATATATAAAGAATGCTCAAAACTCAATAGTAACAAAAAAATGATAAATTGGTGAGAAGATCTAACCAGCAAACCTGGTGAACACCACTCACCTCTACCTGTTGACTAACTGAGAACCTACTTCATGAAACTCAAGGACTGCCAAACGGTTTTTTAGTGACTGAGCCTAACTGGCAGCCAACAGGAGGAGGCAGGCAAAGATGAATCTAAGTGCCTTAGGACTTTCCTGACTTGTCCCAGTATCTGGGTGCTGGTAAAACCCAGCCGAGGTATGCAGCTTGGTTCTTCCTGCATATCCCCAGGCCCAGCAGAGGCAAGCAGAACTATGGATCACTTTGTAGCTCCAAACAGGTGGCTGCAGGCCAGGCACAGGCAGCATCTGACATTGGCCTGCATCACAGTCCCTCCCAAGAAGCCCCAGAACGAACACACCCACTGGCAAGCTTCAGACAGCACCAGAGCTGGATCCAATTAGCTTCACACACAGCATATCCGAAGGGAAATCTCAGCAGGCATCAGATTCTCCTGAGGTGAATTCTACTTCATGTGGTCAGTACCTACACAGAAGCTCATACACTGAGGGACAGGTTAATCCCCAGTCAGGCAGCCTGAGGGTCTATTCCACACATGAAAAAGCCAATAGAAATCAAGTTCAGCTACAACAGGAGAGCTCACATAATATACATAAGGGACATTCCTGGAGCACCCAGCTCAGGTCATCAAGAAGACTGCACCACTGGATCCAATAGGACACCTACTACATAAGAATGCCCTACCAAGACTGGGAGTCATAGCAGATACAACTAACATAGAAAAAAACACACAAAGAGGCAACCACAACTGAGAGGCAAAGAAACATACCCTAAATGAAAGACAGGAAATATCTTCAGGAAAAGCAAAATGAAACGGAGGCAGCAATTTACCAGGTATAGAGTTGTTTTTGTTTTTTTGTTTTTGCTTTTTTAAAAAGGTTATAAGAATGCTCAAGAAACTAAGTGAAAACTTCAACAAAGAGATAGCAAGCATAAAAAAGGACATAGAAACCTTACAAAAAAAACTAGTCATTTTCAGTGACAAATTTACTTATAAAATCAATTTTTTGCTAATTAATTAACTCTCAAGTACATTTTGCTAATTAATTCTCTCTCCAGCTTGGTTTAAATATAACTGACAAATAAAACTGCATAAATTTAAGTGCACAACATGATTATTTGATTTACATATTTTTGTGAAATGATTACCATGTCATGTTAATTAACACATTGATTAAGCCACATAGTCACCACTTTTTTTTTATATGTGTGTTAAGAACATTTAAGACTAGCAAATTTCAAGTATGCAATATAATATTATTAACTAATGTCCCCATCCTGTACATCAAACCACCAGAATTTACTAATCTTATACATGAAGTCTTGTACTTTTTGTCCAGCATTTTCCCATCTTCCCTACTTCCCAGCCCCTGGTAATGAGCATTCCACTTGCTGTTTGACTTTTAAAAAATTACAATCTACGGATAATTGATATAAAACAGTATTTGTGTTTCTTTGTCTGGCTAATTTCACTTAGCATAATGACCTCCAATTTCATCCATGTTTTCACAAATGGCAGGATTTACAACTTTCGCATGGCTGAATAATATTACACTGTGCACTAGGTACTATCATACCTATTTAAAAAAGAAGAACATTTTAAGTCATTGTTCAACATTTGGGAATGTTTGAGCTGAGACAAAATCTTAGTGAATCCTTCAAAATGTATTCATTTTATTGGAAAACTTTTAACATGGCCAGTTGTATTGCTAATAATTCTAATGAAGGCCCAGGTCTCTATTCTATATGCCTCCTTTATTTGAAAGTATCCTATATAATAAAAGCCTAATATGCATATTGCCCCCTTGACCAGGAGTTGGACTGGGAGTGCGACTGCTCACTATGACATGCGTTGAACACCAGGGGGCAGCGTGAAACATGGCAGGCATCGGTGATGAGGCACTGGCAGCAGGCAGCAGTGGAGGTGCTGCCAGCCCCAAAGGGCTTCCGGGACCGCAGGGGCCGGTCAGGCTCACCGTGGGTTCATGAAGGCATCGGTCTGCCGAGGCCGGCTAGGAGAGAGCATGCTGCCTGCCTGTCTTCTGTTCAGTGCTGTTGGGTGACCAGAGGCACATGCTGTGCCCTGGCTCACGGTGTCTAGCCACGCTTACCACATCTCCGTGTGGGGACTCGGGTGCTGACTTAGGCAGAGGGAGGCAAATAGGGGCCTGGAGGCCCAGGTGCTGCCCAGGACCCAGAGATCAGCTGGGACCTGCCCTTCCATGCCAGACACTCACACTTCGATCACCAGCCAGGCCTAGCGACCGTACCTGTGCATGAATTTCATGCACTGGGCCTCTAGTAGCGTAATAATATGACACTTATGTTGTCAAAATCCAGTCATATCATTCATACTTTTAATTCCATCTATAAATTCCAATCATGACACTAAAGGAAATCAATGTAGTCAGAAATGAAGTGTCCATTGTGAAGTTTCACCAGCTTTTCATCAAAGAACTAAGAAAATTGACTTTAGAATTAGACAGATATGCCTCATTTCACAATATATTCTCATTTCTTTATAAATGTGTTTCAACTTGGGAAACACTTTTTTCTACTTTGATTGAAATATGGATCTAATACATATTTTACTTTCCTCCAAACTTTCTATAAAAATGACATTCAAAATCAATTAATGTAATATGCCATATCAATAGAATAAAGGACAAAAGTCACATGAATATCTCAATAGACACAGAAAAAGTATTTGACAGAATTTAACAGTTCTTAATGATAAAAACACCCAAGAAGCTAGGAATATGAGGTAACTTCCTCAATCTGATAAGAACATCTTTAAAAAACCAACAGCTAGCATAATTTTAAATGCTAAAAGACTGAATACTTTTCCCTGAAAACCAGGAGTAAGTCAAAGACATCACTCACATCACTTTTATTCAGTATCATTCTGGGAGTTCTAGTCAAGGTGATTAGGAAGGAAAATGAAATAAAAGGCATAATTGGGAAAGAAGAAATAAAATGGTATTTGCAAATGGCATAATCTTATAATAGGTAATCTTAAGGAATTCACAAAAATTAATGGAACTAATAAATGAGTTCAGCAAGGTTTCAGAACACATTTTTAATACACAAAAATCAATTGTGTTTGCATATGGTAGCAATAAGCAAACTGAAGACACAATTAAGGAGACAATTCCATTTACAATAAAATCTGAAAAATAAAAGGCATGCAAAACTTATACTCTGAAAACCATACAAAACTGTGAAAAAGAAATTAAAGGATACCTAAATAAAGGGAAAGGTACCTCATATAGTGGGTTAGAAGACAATTTTATAAAGATGACAATATTCCACAAATTGATATACAGATTCAATGAAATCCTCATCAAATCCTACTGATTTATTTGCAGAACCTAACAAACTAATATCACACTTCATATAGAATTTCAAGGGATCCAAAGACAGGGTAATCAAGACAGTGTGAAATTGGCATAGGATGAACACACACACACACACACACACACACGTATGTACGTGTGTGTGTGTGTGTGTGTGTGTGTGTGTGTGTGTGTGTGAGTGTATTAGTGTTCAGAAGTAAACCCTCATATTTTCTGTCAATTGATTTTTAACACAGGTTCTATGATAGTTCAAAAGGGAAATAATTGATTTTTCTACAATGTTTTAGGGACATCTGGAAAACCACAGGACAAGAAGGAAGTTTGACCCCTATCACATACAACTTACAAAAATCAACTAAAAATCTATTAAAGACTTAAATATAGGAGGTTAACTATAATACAGTTAGAAGAAAATACAAGGGGTATAAATATTCATGATCTAAGATTAATAGATAAAATATGACAGCAAAAGCATGAATAAGAAAATAAAAATTATCAAAATTAAAAATTTTTGTGCTTCTAATAAAATCATACAAAATAGAGGAACAAACAAAATAGAAACTGACTATAGTTACAGAGGGTTGCCAGATGGAAGAGGGTTTGGTGGCTGAGTGAAAAAGGTGAAGAGATTAAGTAATGCAAATTGCTAGTTACAAAATAGTCACAGGGATGTAAAGTATTGCATAGGACATATAGTCAATAATATTGTAGTAACTATGGATGGTGCCAGTTAGGTACTGGACTTAACAGGGGGATCACTTTATAAATTATATAAATGTCTAACCACTGTGCTTCACACCAAAAAATTAATAAGAAATAATATTGAATGTTAACTATTATTGAACAATTAAAAAAAGAGAAAAAATGTATATCATTTTACAACCAAGAAATATAGCATAAATAAACCTTCAATGAAGTACAATTAAAAATGGGTTAATGTCATTATTTAACCAATTCACTATTCTTGTATATTTAGGATGCCATTCCTTTTAATAAATTATAAATAATATTATGATTTTTATCTTTGCCATATAATATTTTAGCAATATAGTTTTAAAGAGTGTATCTTTATGTCAGGAGAGAATCTAGAAACTCCATAAAGTTATTGATTTCCAAATCTTCCCACTTGTAACTTTTTATTTCACAATTTTTAAAAAGAAAATTTTTAATAAAAGGATATTCTTACTTTAATATTGAGAAATCCAGAACCCAAAGATTACCATTAGTTATAAGTCTAAATTAATACTATCATGTTATATATTAACATATATTATACAGAAAAGTTAAATTTCTGCCTTTATATTTGTCCATGTGATTGAATAGTATTCTTTAATTTTTTAATAAGAATTAGTTTAAGGTCTCCTTTTTTAAAAAATATATTTTATTGATTTTTCACAGAGAGGAAGGAAGAGGGATAGAGAGTTAGAAACATCGATGAGAGAGAGACATCGATCAGCTGCCTCCTGCACACCCCCCACTGGGGATGTGCCCGCAACCAGGGTACATGCTGACTGGAATCGAACCCAGGAACCCTCAGTCTGGCCCAGGCTGACGCTCTAGCCACTGAGCCAAACCTGTCAGGGCATTAAGGTCTCCTTTTAATTGTAATTTAAATCCTGTCATTTTTTTAAGCAAAATCAAATATATTTAAATTACTACATGAGAAACATGAATGCCTACTAGTGTTTGATCAAGATGTGGATAATTGATTTTCCTAGGACCATTGTTTCCCCATACAATTTATAAAATAACATTTATTGAAGTACTGGCGGCCCAGTTTGTGAAATTTGTGCACAGATAGGATCCCTAGGGGCTGCAGGCTGCCGGCCATGGCCTCCCTTCCCCAGCTGCCAGCACCATCCATGGCCTCCCTTCCCCAGCTGCCAGCTGCCAGCCATGGCCTCCCTTCCCCAGCTGCCAGCTGCCGGCCATGGCCTCCCTTCCCCAGCTGCCAGCAGCCGGCCATGGCCTCCCTTCCCCAGCTGCCAGCAGCCGGCCATGGCCTCCCTTCCCCAGCTGCCAGCACCGTCCATGGCCTCCCTTCCCCAGCTGCCAGTGCCGGCCATGGCCTTCCTTTCCCAGCTGCTGGCCAGGGCCTCCCTTCCCCAGCTGCTGGCTGCCGGCCAGGGCCTTCCTTCCCCAGCTGCCAGCCAAGGCCTTCCTTTTTTCCATGCTGACTTCCTTGTGGTCAACACACATCATAGTGAGCGATCGAACTCCCAGTCAGTTGAATTCCTGAGGGGACACTTTGCATATTAGGCTTTTATAGATAGACTAGAGGCCCAGAGCATGAAATTCATGCATGGGTAGGGTCCCTAAGCCTGGCCAATGATCAGGGCCTTCCAGCTGTCAGCAGGGGCCTTCCTTCATTCTGTGCCACCCCCTGGTGGTCAGCACACATTATAGCAAGCGATCAAACTCCCGCTCTCCTGGTTGAACTCCCAAGGGGACACTTTGCATTTTAGCCTTTTATATATATATAATGCCCATACAGCAGCATGCACTAATCCTAAATATATAGCTTAATTTTCACAAAGTTGACATGCATGTTTAACCAGAAGCCAGTTCAAACAGAACATGTCAGTTTCCCAGAAACCCTCTCAGCTTCCATGTTCAGACTTTCCTTCATTTCCTACAATGCCCCTGACCCCAACTATCTACACACAACAAAGGTAACTACTCTTCTGAGTTTGAATCACAGATGGCCAGTTTATAAGTGAAATTCTATAATTTTTGCATTTATATGTCTGACTTCTTTTTTTTCTTTATTTATTAAGGTATTACATATGTGTCCTTATCCCCCCATTGCCATATGTCTAACTTCTTCCTCTCAAAAATATATGAGAGAATCCAAGATGGTGGCATAGGTAAACACCTAAACTGCTACCTCGCACAACAATTTCAAAACTTACAACTAAAAGACAAAACATCTATCACCCAGAACCACGGGAAAGCTGGCTGAGTGGAAGTTCTACAACTAGAAGGAAAGAGAAAAGAGCAGTGAGACGTGCACAAGCGCTGAAAAGCTGAGGTACGGAGGCGCGTGATCTGGGCTGGCGGCAGGCATTGCTTTTTTCAACCCAAAGGGAGACAAGCCCCCGATTACTCTGAAATACAGTTTCTGGGGAGACACAGGGGACCCAAACTCCTACGGGGAGAAGCTGGATTGTCTAACACCGGGTCAGAAAGTGAGGGGGGCCTGCTTGCAGAGTTGCATGCAAGAATAACTGTTTACTGCACTGGGGCACTGGACGCAGTTGGAGACACAGAGCCGACTAACTAGCAGCCATAGCTGTTTGCCACACCCTAGCCTAGTGATGCCCTGAGACCCCGCCCCACACAACCTACAAACCCACCCAAGCTCTAAGCAGCAGCGTTAGCATAAGAAAGGCCTGCCCTATCGCAGCTTAACCTAACAAACTTGCAGCCTGGGTCAGACAGCTCCAAAACCTCCAAACCCCAAGCAAAGAGGAGAAAACTGTAGCTCTCGCTGTAGCTCCTGCTGGGTGGACTCAGACAATAGCTGACCTGCACCCCATTGGAGATCCAGAAGCCAGTATACCTAGGGGTCAGTGTGAGACACCAGATTTCAACTCCTCACATCCATAAGTGACACATTCAAGAGGCAAACTCAGTGAGCACCAAAGCCCCACTGAAACAAGTCCTACACCATAATGTGTCTCCAGCATAGCAGTTCTTATAGACACAGTGAGTCCTCACAGCTGATTGGCCTGGAGGTCAATTCCTCCCAGTGTACCAACAACAATTAAGGCTTAACTACACCAAGACTTTGCACTCAGCCCACAAAGGGATGTACCAAGAGCGTCCACATCAGCTGATTGGGGAGGCTGAGCTACTGCCCCCTATAGGTCACCTACCACACAAAACCACTCCATCAACACAGGGAAGCAGCCAAAATGCGGAAACAAAAAAACATGTCACGAATGAAAGAAACGGAGGAAAGCAAACTACTGGACGACATAGAGTTCAGAACCACATGTATAAGGTTACTCAAGAATCTTCTAAAAACCGCTGAGAAACTTGATGACACTTCTGAGGAGCTTAGTGAGACCTTCAAGGACCTTAATGAGAATGCCAAAAAAAATGGAAAAGGACCAGTCAGAAATGAAGCAGGCACCGTCTAAAATAAAGAATATACAGAAACTCAACTGTAGATCAATGTACCCCAAGAATCAAACCAAAGATCTGAAATATGAGGAAACAAAAAACACCCAACCAGAAAAACAAAAAGAAAAAAGAATCCAAAAATATGAAGATAGTGTAAGGAGCCTCTGGGACAACTTCAAGCACACCAACATCCAAATTTTTGGGGTGCCAGAAGAAGAGAGAGAGCAAAATACTGAAAACCTATTAGAAGAAATAATGACAGAAAACTTTCCCTACCTGGTGAAAGAAATAGACTTACAAGTCCAGGAAGCGCACAGAAACCCAAACAAAAGGAATCCAAAGAGGACCACACCAAGACACATCATAATTAAAATGCCAAGGGCAAAAGACAAAGAGAGAATCTTGAAAGCAGCAAGAGAAAAATGGTTAGTTACCTACAAGGGAGTACCCATACAACTGTCAGCTGATTTCTTGGCAGAAACTATGCAAGCCAGAAGGGAGTGGCAAGAAATATTCAAAGTGATGAACAACAAGAACCTACAACCAAGATTACTTTACCCAGCAAAGCTATCATTCAGAGTTGAAGGTCAGATAAAGAGCTTCACAGACAAGAAAAAGCTAAAGGAGTTCATCACCACCAAACCAGGATTACACAAAATGCTGAAGGGTATTCTTTAAGAAGAGGAAGAAGAAGAAAAAGGTAAAGATTAAAATTATGAACAACAAAATGACATCAAATACATACCTACCAACAAGTGAATCTAAAAATCAAGTGAATAAAAATCTGAAGAACAGAATGGACTGGTGAATATAATAGAATCAGGGACACAGAAAGGGAGTGGACTGACGACTCTCAGGGGAAGCAGGTGTGAGGGGTGCGGGAAGATATTGGACAAAAATCTTACTCCTAGGGATGAAGACAGTGGTGCGGGGTAAGGGCATGGGGTAGGGTGGGGTGGGGAATCAGGTGGAGGGGAGCTATGGGGAAAAAAAAAAAGAGGAACACCTGTAATAATCTGAACAATAAAGATTTATTTTAAAAAAATGCCAAGGGCAAAAGACAAAGAGAGAATCTTGAAAGCAGCAAGAGAAAAATGATTAGTTACCTACAAGGGAGTACCCATACGACTGTCAGCTGATTTCTCAGCAGAAACTATGCAGGCCAGAAGGGAGTGGCAAGAAATATTCAAAGTGATGAACAGCAAGAACCTACAACCAAGATTACTCTACCCAGCAAAGCTAACATTCAGAGTTGAAGGTCAGATAAAGAGCTTCACAGACAAGAAAAAGCTAAAGGAGTTCATCGCCACCAAACCAGGATTACATGAAATGCTGAAGGGTATCCTTTAAGAAGAGGAAGAAGAAGAAAAAGGTAAAGATAAAAATTATGAACAACAAAATGACATCAAATACATACCTACCAACAAGTGAACCTAAAAATCAAGTAAATAAAAAATCTGAAGAACAGAATGGACTGGTGAATATAATAGAATCAGGGACACAGAAAGGGAGTGGACTGACAATTCTCAGGGGGAAGCGGGTGTGAGTGGTGCGGGAAGAGATTGGACTAAAATCTTACTCCTAGGGATGAAGACAGTGGTGCGGGGTAAGGGCATGGGGTAGGGTGGGGTGGGGAATCAGGTGGAGGGGAGCTATAGGGGGAAAACAAAAAGAGGAACACCTGTAATCTGAACAATAAAGATTTATTAAAAAAATATATATATATGAGAATGAGATTCATCCATGTTGATGCATGTATTTGTAGCCTGTTCACTATCATTGTTCTCTAGTATTCCATTACTTAAATATGCCAATTACTTATATATGCCACAGGTAGGGAAACTATGACCCATAGGCCAAACCTGGCTGGCCATTTTTTAAAAATATATTTCTATTGACTTCAGAGAGGAAGGGAAAAGGAGAGAGACATAGCAACATCAATGATGAGAACCACTGATGAGCTGCCTCCTGCACAACCCCTACTGGGGACTGAGCCCACAACCCACACATATGGCCTTACCGGGAATCCAACTGTTACCTCCTGGTTCGTAAATCGGTGCTCAGCCAGTGAGTCATGCTGGCTGGGCATGGATGACGATGTTTTTTGTCACTAAAATTTACTGAAACACAGCCACGCACTTATTTATGTATTTTCTGTGGTTGCTTTCACACTACAATGTCCAAGTTGAGAAGTTGTGCCACAGACCATATGTCCTGCATATGTCCTAAGTAAGTTAATTACCATCTGGCCTCATATGGGAATCTATGCGGCATATGATGGACATTTAGATTATTTCCAGCATGGGTCTTTGAAGAATAGCACAGCTATGAACATTATTGAAAAATATAATTTGATAAATATCTGAACACATTTCTACAAGGTATATATCAAGGAATATAATTCCAGTTCAGCAGTTCTGGGTATGTTTATTTTCAGATGATATTGTTAATGAGTTTTCTTTTAAAAATATGTTTTTTATTGATATTTAGAGTGAAAAGAAATGAGAGGAGAAATAGAAACATCAATGAGAGAGAAACATCAATCAGCTGCCTCCTACACACTCCCTGCTGGGGATCGAGCTTGCAAGCCAGCAATTGAACTGGTGATCTCTAGTGCATGAGTCCACACTCAACCACTGAGCAGCACTGGCCGTGTCGTTAACGAGTTTTCTAAGATGAGTTTGCCAATTTACAAAAGTGTTCTAATTAATCCACATTTGCATACAGGATAAAACTTGTTATATCTTTTTCATTTTAGCTATTCTTCTGGGTGTGCAGTGGTGCCCCCTTGTGATTTTGGTTTCCATTTCCTTAATAACTAATGAAAATGATCATCTTTAAATATGTTTATTGGCCATTTGGTTATCTTCTTTACAAAGTGCCTATTCAAGTATTTTCACTGTTTCCCTGTTGGGTTGTTTTCCTTTTCTCTATTTTAGAAAAATATTATGGATCTGAATTATTTGAAGATATGTTTATTACAAAATATTTTTCCTACACTGTGGTTTGCATTTTCAATCTCTGAACCATGTCTTTTAAAAGAACAGAAGTTGTTAACTTTAATGTGGTCTAATTTTTTCAGTTTTTTCCTAAATGTTTGAAAACGCTGTCCTTTTTGAGAAATATTTTGCCAAGTCCAAATTCTTGAGATGTTCTTATATTTTCTTTTAAAATATTGACATTGTTACTTACACAAGTAGATGCTGAATGTACCTGAAACTGACTTAATGATATTTTGTGATATAGACTGTATTTTCCCCCCAGTATGAGTATTCAATTTATCCAACACCATTTATTATAAACACACTGCACTGCAACATCATCTTTACCACATTGGAGCTTTTAGTGTTGTTGTTTTTTTCTTTCATATATTAATTTTCCTTACTTCTTTGGGTCTACTTTCAGGTTATCTACTATAGTCCATTGTTGTTAGTATTACTATACCTCCCTAAGTCTCAATATCAGGTAAGGCAAGTAGTCTTGCATAATTCCTCAAAATTATCTGATCTTTTGTACAAAGATTGTAATGATCATCAAATATTCCACATGCCATTTTTCATTTAGAAGTTAGAAGCAGAAGTGCCACTTGTGGGCCAAACATTAGAAAGGAAATGTACATGGTTCCACGCACTCTCTTCACCTTTGACAGATTAAGGAGGTCCATTGCTGAGCTAGAGGAAGAATGAGATGAAGAAAAGTAGATTCCCAAGTCATCACAGGACAATTATTCTGGAAAATCACTGCCATACAAGACATTTTGCATGCATAAAAAAACAAAACTGGTGGGAGGACAAGCCACTGAGATTTTTAGTTTTGCTTTTTTTTTTCATGAAACTTATTGTTATTCTAATTCAACTATTTTTGGCAGAGTGTTATTTTTTCCCTTAGAAAATGGCATCACTCTTTATTAAAGTCTAATTATATCAAGTTAAAGATACATGTTTTATTTATTACAATAGCTATTTTAGTTAAATAGATTATGCTGCCATCTCACTTGAAAAGCCAGTCCTGATAAATAAAAATAATGTATGCATCAGGAATGTATGAAAGGCATTCTACCTATCGTAGCTCTTAAAAGGTGCAGCAACATTTATTCCACATAGACAGAGAGCCATTCACTTTTCTTGGGACCTGACTTTTAGCACTGCAAAAATCCACCTCCATCTTATGACCCCTTGATACTTTTCACCTAACATAAATCAGACAAAATCTTAGGAGATGCTATTTTTTGTTAGATGCCCAATAATATAGGCATCAAGCAAAACCCCATTGGAATGTTAATACGGAATCACAGTTTTCCACAAAGATTTTATAACATCAATATTTTTGTACTTCATTCCCCACTCCTACTTCTTCCATCTTTCCCAGAAGGACACTATAAATCTTTATACTTTTCCTACTCATCACCTCCTAGGAGCAATATTAGATACCTTTGTTGCCATCTTCCCGGTTATTTGGTCTTTTCTATGTGAAATAGTTTTTAAAATGATAAGCTATAGACTTGGTGTAATTCTTATGTGTCAGATATATCAGTCATAACAAATGTACCATTCTGTTGTGGGTTGTTGATAATGAAGAAGTCAATACATGTAGTGAGGACATGGGTGTGAAAGGAATCTCTGTACCTTCCTCTCAATTTTTTTGTGAACCTAAAACAACTCTTAAAATTGAATGGGTGTACTTTATAATCATAAGATATACTTAGCAAGCATTAAAAATGTTTTACCAGTCCAAGTTGCATATAAAAAAATATAAACTATGTTAATTATACAGGAGTATAAATTGAGGCTAAATAGATATTTGCCCTTAATATGATTATACTATAGGTTAGTTAATGTGGTACTGAAATAATTTTGAAAAAGAAAGCATATAGGTCTAGAATTCCAAATTTACGTGTTAAGAGAATGCCATTTAGTAGGAAACAAAACAGACTTGCCTACCTTCTGAGATCTCCTTTTAATTATTGCCAGTTCTCTGTGTGATTATTAATAACATACCCCCAATTATTCATTCTACACAAGATATTGGTGCATGGAAATTATCCACCATATGGATTTTACCTTGTCATCCATTAATAAGTCTCTAGTTAAATACAGATCTTTCCAACCAATATGGCAAACTGCTCTATTAAGAATGAGATGATTAAGTACACGAGATAACCAGGTCCATGTAATATGGCTTACTTCTCATTTTTCAAGAAAAAAACACAATTTCAAGACTCAGGTTGGGCCCAGTCATCACTTAACGAGGAAATTCCCACTATTACTGTAAAAACCAACATAGAGAGACATCATTTTTTTCTGCTTTCCTCCCCTCCCCTTCAAAATACCAGAGCCTTGAGGCACAGAATCACAAACTAATTCCCAGCCACCAAGGTTACAAAGTATGATGATGGGTGATGGGGACGCTGCGTTGGCTTGACCATACTGAGACAATTTGTTAAATGCCCACACTAAAATGCACAGGTAAGGAGAGAACAGGATTTCTAGGATGAGCTAAAAAAAAAAAAAAAGCTCCTACAGTAAGTACCCAATATATGTTACACCAAAACTACTAGCAAAACAAACTTATTCAATTACCTCCTTTCAAACAATTGCTTATTACATTTGAAGGACAAAAACCATTTAATATATTTAGAAATGAATAGATCAGTTGAAATAATCTCTTTAGGAAAAATAATTATACTAAAAAATGAATTAAACAATTATATTTTTTCCTATAGTTAATTAAGGAAAAAAAGGAGAAAACAAAAATATCTCTGTACATTCAAACAAATGAAACTAGAACCTTCAGAAAATTAAATTGTCTCACACTTGGAGGAAAAAACAAACAAAAATATTTTAATAAATTTTGCTTTACAGATTATTTCACACACATACACACACACACACTCCTCTGCTGATCTTTTATTAGACATAAAACATGTTAACACATTAGTCACTTGATGAAAATACTTTCTAGATTCCCTTAGGAACTCTTTGTGCCAGCTCATTTGAAGTAAGTCACCTATGTATGTTCCAATTTATACACACACACACACACACACACACACACACACACACACACTAGGGGCCAGGTGCACGAAATTTGGGCACGTCTAGGATCCCTAGATTGGCTGGCAATCATGGCTGATCTGTGGGGCGACCGGCAGGGCAATCGATTGGGGGGCCCCTGCTAGCACCCGCCTTGGTCGGCCTGGTACCGCTTGCTCGCCGGCCCCGCCACCCACCGCCACCAGCCATCGCCTCCCTCTGCAGGGCGACTAGAAGGAGGTGATTTGGGGCCCCCCGTTGGCACCCACCTTGGCTGGCTTAGGGTCTGTGGGCAGCACCTGCATTGAGCATATGCCCCCTGGTGGTCAGTGCACATCATAGTGACCAGTCGTTCCACCAGTCGTTCCACTGTTCAGTCGATTTGCATATTAGGCTTTTATTATACAGGCTATATATATTTCCCCCTCATGTAACCACAGATATATTGTGAATAATTTGTGCCAAGACTTTCTTCAGTGGTATCTATTGTCTACATATGTAGCATGACGTTTGTGCCAAGAATATGCACTTCTTTCAATCAAAAATTTATAATCTAATGAACCTTAATATTAAGCAATAACAGAAAATACAAATATTTTTGCAATTACTCAAATCTTCCTTTCATAAGAGAGTTTATAAAGTCTCTGTGGCAAGTACTAGTAAAAGCAATATTTTTAAGGACTGTATTTGCTCATGTTTGTGAATACCAAAGTCATAAGTAATGCCATAGATCTGTGGTCAGCAAACTGAGGCTCATGAGCCACATGCAGCTCCCAAGCCGCAGTTTGCCGCTCTGTTGACTAATGAGTTTGCCAACCACCTATCTAGACTCCTGATTCCAATAATTACAGGCTATTGTTGTTCCTTGTGATTAAGCCCCTATCCCAGTGGTCGGCAAACTCATTAGTCAACAGAGCGGCAAACCGCGGCTCACGAGCCACAGTTTGCCGACCACTGCCATAGATCAAACTTTTCTCAGAATTTGAGCAAGTTTTATTTATCATATAAGCAAACTTTATTTTGCAGTAATATAGATTCCTAAGTTTCACATTACTTCCATTAATACATTCACTATATCATGAAAAAAAAAGAATGAAAGTTTAGTTCATCTGACTCACTAACATTTTTTTCTTAACTTGAAGATATTAAAATTGCAGACCTCTTCAGTTTTCTGTTTGAGAATAAAATACCATCAATTTAGAATATTTACCCATCTACAATCATAAAAATGATGTGAATATAATTTGGGTTCACAGCCAGCATCACACCCAGAGAAATGCAAGAATATTTGCATTTACATATAGATCCTACATATTAACCAAAAGGAATCTGATTGCAAAATATTCTGAGCCAAAAGGGAGCTTAGGCACCATTTTACATATTTATGTTGATTTATTACAGTTTTGTATCTTCTGTTTTATAAATAAATGCATTATAGCAAGGGCTTTAACATGTCCTAATCTCAAATCATATAAGCAAGATATATCTACAAAAGCCAAGTTCACTCTAAATTCCTATTCTTTACCCAGATAGAAATGGGAAAACGAAAAGAAAAACTTCTTGAAAATTTGTTTAATTTATTTTCCCTTTGTTGAGTCTTCTAAAAAAAAACAATTATACAAAATAGATATCACAAAACATAAATGTCACAATGCTTGACTAGTTGCCAAATGATGTTACTATCAATTATCTTAAACAGAACTTGAAATTTGGTGTATTGTGTCTATGAAGGATATGCTCATATGCATATATATTCATTCTCCTTTGTGCATTTTATCTGACATCTAAAACCTATTATCAGTCAGATAGCATTGCCTGAAAATGGAATAAATTACACAAATCCATTTCAGAATATTGCTGCCACCCTTTTCAATCTATTTAGGCTAACTCTCCAATTCACCCTAAAGATGAGGTCAAACAAGCAATTATAACTCTTGTATACTAAGAATAAGATCACAGAAAGTCAAAAATTTGTTTGTAAAGAGTTTTTAATAGCTCATAAAGATTAGAACATAATATTTACTGAATATTATACAGTTTAAATTTATATGCCTTTACTTATTGTATAATTTTATTTAAGTGATTTTTGGTACATATATATGTGTGTGTGCATGTGTATGAAAGAAGTAAAATTATTTAATGAAGTAAACATACCAAAATAGAATCAGTAATGGAATCTGAATGCTTCCCATCATCAAAACTACTGATGATCACCGGATTTAAATATATTTAATTTTCACAGCAACACTGCAATGTCATGAATACTCTGCTTTTTCAGATATCCTTCATCAGCCTCACCATTCTCATATAAGCTGCAATTGAGTTTTTGTAAAAATGCTCAATTTAATAAAAGCTGATGTTTTGTAAATGATGACCCTGTTTCCTTCCTCACAGTGAATTAGACTTTGGCCCAAACTCGGCTCAATCGGAGTAACTTTTGTGGGTGTCTGTTATTTGGTATAAGAAATAGAGAAGGAAGAATGGGCTACACATGACAAGAAAAATAGACATGGGAGATGACTAACAATTATCCCTTTATTTTCAGGTCCCCTTCATTCCAGGTTTCTCACTTTTTTTGAAGTCCCAATAGATTTCTGTATCTAAATTTCTGAGACATTCTATTTGTGTATTTGTAATTAACTTCTGAATATGCTCCTGGGAAATTAAAATGATTTATTTATAACCAATATAGTCTTAACTAGTACAGCTACTCTAACCATGTAATACCTGAGGAAACTGAGGCTTGGGGACATTAAGTATATTTCCTCAAGGTCCGTGGTCGGCAAACTGTGGCTCGTGAGCCACATGTGGCTCTTTGGCCCCTTGAGTGTGGTTCTTCCACAAAATACTACGGCCTGGGCGAGTCTATTTTGAAGAAGTGGCGTTAGAAGAAGTTTAAGTTTAAAAATTTTTTCTCTCAAAAGAAATTTCAATCGTTGTACTGTTGATATTTGGCTCTGTTGACTAATGAGTTTGCCGATCACTGCTCAAGGTCATAGAGCTGTTGGAGGGCATAGACATCTTTTGACTCAGGTCTGACTACAAAAACTATGCTTATCCTATCTAATAAAAGAGTAATATGCAAATTGACCATCATTCCAACACACAACATGGCCACCCTCATGTGGTCAAAGATGGTTGCCCCATGTGGACACAAATGGCTGTCACAAGGTGGCCAGCAGGGGAGGACAGTTGGGAGGAACCAGGCCTGAAGGGGAGGGCAGTTAGGAGCGACGAGGCTGGCAGGGGAGGGTAGTTAGGGGCAATCGGGCCGGCAGCGGAGCAGTTAGGCATCAATCAGGCTGGCAGGGGAGTGGTTAGGGGGTGATCAGGCTGGCAGGCAGAAGCAGTTAGGGGAAATCAGGCAGGCAGGCAAGTGAGCGGTTAAGAACCAGCAGTCCTGGGTTGTGAGATGGACGTCCAACTGCCCGTTAAGAATGATCCCACTGGGATCGGGCCTAAATGGGCAGTTGGACATCCCTCAAGGGGTCTTAGATTGAAGAGGGTGCAGGCTGGGCTAAGGGACACCCCCCATGCACGAATTTCGTGCACCAGGCCTCTGGTTCTCTTATAACCAAGATCAGAATAAGTGAGGATTACTGCTGATTTTCATGAATTTTTAAAATTTTTCTCTATTTTCTAAATTTTCTACAATAATCATACATTTAAGAATTAAAGTATTGAATTATTTTATAATATTAAAACTTACACATTCAGTATCACTCTGTTACTAAAAAATGAGAACTCGGGTGTAAAATAGGGATATGGGGTTGTGGATTGGGGTGTTGAGTTCTGAGGGAAGGGTGAAATGTGATGAAATTACATTACAGACAAGTTTCATCTTTTCCCCCGTTTTTATGTTTCATGGTCAGTTGGATATAGTCCGTTTGCTCAAGTGTATATATTATGCAGTTTTGAGATGTAGTGACATACAGTCCATTAGTCAGTTTATTAACCTTATTCAAATCAGTCATTCCCATATCACATATGGGGGCTTATTCCAGCAGGTAGTGTGAGGGTTTGTAAAAATACTCCAGACATGTCTTTTCCCTAACAGATCTGTACTTTTTGCTGTATATATTTCTGAAGCTATGTTATTAGGTGCATATAAATGTACAATTTATATGCTTTCCTGGTGAATTAAAACTTTATCATTATACTAGAGACCTGATGCACAAAAATTGTGCAAGAATTGGCCTTTCTTCCCCTGGCTGCCGGCACTGGCTTCCCTCTGGCATCCAGGACCCAGGCTTCCCTTGCAGCCCCAGCTTTGTTGGGACGTTCGTCTGGAAGGATGTCTGGTCTAATCTGCATATTATGTTTTTATTATATAGGATGACTTGTGGTGAACACACAATACAATACACAGATGATGTATTATAGAACTGTATACCTGAAACCTATGTAATTTTATTAACCAATAAATGTCACTCCTATAAATTTAATAAAAATGTTTAAAATGTATTTTTATAAAATATTCCTCTTTAGCTTTATCACTGCTTTTTGCCCTAATGTCTGATTTAGCACCACAAATATAACTGCTATTGGAGAAATTGGGATGTCTCTTCCCCACTGAGTGCTGGGGGTGGGGACCTTACGATATATTGAGAAAAGTAATTTTCTGGGACTCACACCAGATTTTTATGTGTATGGAATCATATCTCTGTGTTTCTTAGGTCCAAGTCCCCTGAGTCCAGTTATAGAAGAAGAGTAGCTGGGGCTTCAGTAGAGCTAGAAGCAAAGCCAGTGTCCAGAGTTTTCTTTCCATATTGGAACTGGATCCATTTCAGCACCAGACTAGTACCAGTCCATTAGTCCATTGTGTGTGGGAGAGCATGCCCCAAGCAATAAGACTCCCAATAGCATCAGAGGAACCAAGAGAAATCAAAAGAGGGAGTTCAGGGGATTAAATATCCCAAATCGTTAGGCAATTGCATTGGCCATGCCCATTCTAGCCCATGACCTGTTCCCAGGTGTGACTTACAGACAACTATCTTGCCGATGTCACCCCACTTTACTGGGCATGCGTCTGTTCTCCTCCCTGTCCAATCCCTTTCCCCAGGAATGAACCAGTGGCTCCTGGAAAGTGTAAAGATTTAGCTTTCTGGTGAAGCTGCCCAAATGTCATGCCTATATTTGGCCTTCCCTTTGCTCCTTTTCTGTTATTAATTACTAGGTTAATTACAAAGGTTTCATAACCACATCCACTTTCTATTGGTTGGCATTTTCATTATCTTTCTATGCATTTATCTACTTATAAACTTTCTGTATCCTTATATTTTAGATATGCTTCTTGTACAAAGGAAAGTTTGTGTGTGTGTGTGTGGGGGGGGTAATAGGATAATCTTTGATTTACAGTTGGACTCTGGTGCATTTACAGTCATTCTTAAATCAAATATACTTGATAAAAATCAACTTTTTTTGGAATGCAGTATCATTTTGATGACTCTCTCTGCTCTTATCCAGTGTCCCTGTTACTGATGTTCCAAACTTGTGAAACAGGAATTAGTAAACAAGGCAAAAGGAACGTTGTGCCTCCATGTTGGGATCACTTCTCTAAACATCACAAAACCTGGCTTCTGACCTGGTATATAAGGTAACAACAGTGGCATTTCAAGTCATTTGTGGGTAAAACAATTCTTATGAATTATTTCTCACAACTGAATGGATTGCTTGAATGTGTTTTTTGGTCTGGGCCAGAGATGGCTGTTTTTGGATAGGGGAGGGTTGACTGAGGGCTGGTGTAAGGTGCCCTTGCCTAGGCTGGCTCACTCTGTTCCATGGCTTAGCTCATCCTTTAGCATCATAGCCACTGTTGGAAGGAATCAAAGAGTCACACACACTATAAAATGCACAGATATTATAATTAATTGATAATACCTGATAATTCTTTATTAGTTTTTAAGTATCCTGGTACATTTAAACTGGTATTTGGGTATATCTTATCTGACTTTTCTAGCTATTCTCTGAGGGGTAGTTGATCTGATTTACTTAAACTGTCATTACTAAAAGATTGTTATTTCTGTTTCTAGAAACTTTTATCAAAGAAATTGGTACAGCTAGCAATAATGCAACTATTGCATTTTTGTGAGTGAAAGACAGTAATTGAGAAAGTGACATTACTTATTTTTTTTTTTCACTAAGAGGTAATATTCTTTCACAGTCACACAAAATACTCTGGATGAGAGATTAGGCAGTTGCTTAGTGATAGGCTGTCCCCAAGGAGTCCAAATACCAGCATGCTTAGTTATGCTTACTTCAAGTGGTTATGTCATGTAAATTTAGACCTTGACATGCAATTCAGGAAATTGAGTCTCTTTTACACAGTTCACTGATTTTAAAGCCCATGAACAGTTTATTGGATAGTTTCCACTCAATCAGTCTGCCTGGTGTAATTTGTCCCAGGGGATTGGAACATCATGTTGTTATTTCAATCCAAGTAGGTCTACTTGCATTGTAATAGCTGGAAACTCACGATTACCCTTTTGAGAGACTTTCACAGACTGGTTATTAAATTGTTGTTTCTCTTTCGCTGCTATTCTAGCAGCAACCACAAGGGAAAAAAAAGCAGTTGTAAATAAAGTAAAGCTATATAGTGTACGCTCCATTAAGCAAAGAACTGCTGGGGACACAGTTTATTATTATTTTTTATTCTACATCAGGAAGAAACAAAATTATAAATTTGGCCACAGTTCTCTCTTTCTCAATGTCACCAGTTTTAAATCCTGTAATTCCCCAGTGTCATGACTCTTTATCTAGTTTTTATTCAGTTGGGAATACTTTGCATGGGTGAACGCAGTTTAACTTAGCCCACAAAACTGAAGAAGAAGGCAAATTTAATTTCAAAGGCCATGTGGATTTATTCAGCACAATTATGCTTTTTTTCTTTTAATATCTATTTTTCTAAGTTTGTTTCACAGATAAACCAATCAGCACATATTTATTAATCTGCTACCTCATAACCAGCATTAGACTCTGCACTTTCAGAAATAAAGATAAAAAGCATGAGAAATGCCTTTTAGAAGAACTGAGGTAGAAAGTATTAACATTAAAAAGAAAACAACCACCAGCTTCTATGTTTATGATTCAGGGTAATTAAGTGCATGTGTATACACACTTTTAATATTTATTCAAAAATGCATGCTCTAATACTGATTTAAGTTGATGAACACTTTATTGGGTAATTTTCACTCAATCAGTTGGCCCTGTGTAATTTTTCCCAAGCGATTGAAACTTCATGTTATTTCAGTCCCAAGTGGGTATATAAAAATTGTAATTCCTCTCAAGTCCTCCCTGTTCCTTTAAGTCTTCAAAAATGTCTACCTCCTCAAACTCTCAAAGCAGTAAATGTATACTACTTTTACACATTTGTAAGGATCTACCTCCCTTTCTGGTTATTTACAACCATTGACACTTCTATCCTAAAGCACAAAGATTTTGGTTAGAAGAGACCATGTCCTATGTATTTACACATGCTCCATAATGCCCAGCATTCTTTGCACATAACTGTTGGTCAGTAGCAGTAAATAATTAAATAATTTTTAATAAGAATGTAAAAATCAGTGTACATTGACTAATTTAATATTTCTTTAAGTATATTTTAGTTTTAAAAACAAATAGTATATAAATAAACAAATTTCTGAGAAAGGCAGAGAGGATAAAAATTCAACAAAAATTCAACAAAAAAAATCTAGAGGCAGTGAATATGTTTTTTAGAAAACATCTGACTTATTTCACAGCATAATAACTCCTGAGTCTATCCATGTTGTCACCAATACCAAGAGTTCCTTCATTTTCTCTCTCTCTCTCTCTCTTTTAGAGCAGGTGTACGTTTGTATGTTTACCAAAAAAACTGCATGGAAAGCACAGAGAATCTCCCTAAAACTTATTTTTCCCTGCACACAGCTCTTAGTTAATCCGATTATTAACACTGCATTAGTGTGGTGCATTCATTACAATTGATGAGCCAATATTGGTACATTGTTTTAGCATTAAAGACATATACTTGAGGATAAAACTGTCAAATACTTAAAGTGTGATCATTTGATATATGTATTTATTGTGAAAGGAGTTCTCCCCATTCCCTGCATCGAGCTAATTAACACATCTCTCACCTCACATATTTATCTTTCTTTTGTTTGGGGGGAAAAATTATGTCCTGCACTCTTAGGAAATTTCAATGATGCATTGCAGTTTGCTTGTTTGTTTCTTTTAGGGTCCATATAAAAGTGGTACCATGCAGTTCCTGTCTTCTCTGTCTTGGTTATTTTGTTTATCAGCCAATCAATTATTCTCTCTCTCATCATTGATGCTATTTCTTTCTCCCTCTCCCTTCCTCTCTGAAATCAATAAAAATAATATTTTAAAATGCTTATCTGTAAACTATTGTATTGAAATGAGAGCTGAAAGTTAATAATTAATTATCCCCCACATAGGATGTTAATGGAGTATCATAATTTATATTAATAATTTTCAACAAAGCTTTATAATGTGCTTTTTAAAATCAATTGTTTTCCTAGCCTTAAAGGACTCAAACTATAAAAAACATTTTGCTAAATGACTAAGACATAGAAATTGATAACCATCTGCCTAATTTTATTTCCAAATAAAAGGACTTATTTTTAGTTTTTAATTTAAAACATCAATGTTACTACAAGAATGCATTTATAGATATGGGGAAATTTGACTTCAGAGTACTTCACATAGTGAAATAATGAAATAAATCATAACACAGATGAATATTGGAATCCAATGAACATCAGTATGGCTAAATGATATGATATTGCATGTTCAGGTCTTATACTAAGAAAGGCACAAAATAATTGCACATATGTTACTTAGTAAATAGAAATAAATTTTGTACACTAAGATGTAAATTAATGGAAGATAGTTAAGTAAAATAAAATAGAGCTGCACGAATTTCTCTTTGGAGATGTTTAGGTGAAATCTATCTGAATATTTTATTTCTTGACGGCACTAGTTTATGGAGATTATGGGCAGGTTGTGCAGTTCCCCAAACTACCCCTCTGCCCACCTACTTGACAAGAGAATGGACAGATGTTCTGTTTGGCATTTGCAGTGCTCTGAAGCAACTGGAAAAGGCCATATTCATCATAAGACTGAAAGTCACTTGCTTTGAGTGATTTCCATCTCTTATTAGCCAAAGTATAACCTGAAGTAATAACTGTTTAACATCTTGTTATATCAATACATTAAAGAAATAGTGGTGGTTCAGAAAAAATTCTTCTTTTTATTGCTATATACATACTATACATAATGTGAACTATCAGATGAAGCCACCAACCTTATTTTAGCTCTTAATTTGGTTGTTGAATAAATAATAGCATGTTGTTACTTTAGAGCTATAAAATAAACTTTATTGAATATATATTACTGCTAATATTCAGAAGTTAGATATGTAAATTAATTTAACTACTTATATGATATGGATAATTAAGCACAAATTTTCATTTAGGATTATAAGAAAGCACAAGTATATTGGGATATTTGGACTAAAATCAAGGAAATTGGTTGTAAATCTATTTCAAAAGATAATCACTGGCTTACAGTTTTCATTACAAATTCTTATAATACCAAATATTCCAGAAATAAAAATAAAAATACAATAAATAATAAGACATTTTGTTTGGGGTTTGAGAGTTGATATCAATTTGTAACTAACCTATTATACCACAACACAATGGTTATGGCTTTGGTCTTTCATAGTTTCTTCACTAATATACCCTTTTCTTATAATCATCTTTCTCCTTTCCTCTCTACATTTGTATAAATTATTCAATTACCCTGACCCATATGTTCACCATCCCCAAGTTACTCCTTTACACTATCATTTAAATTTTGCAAGGTCACGTAAAATCATCTGTCACATGTGTTCTAGCAGAAGTAGAACTTCCACCACCCAGATATTAAGTTAATCACGAAGTCAAGATTTTTGAAAGGGTGTGTATAATGGAAAAGACAGGAATATTAATTTTGAATGTAAGTACAGATTCCATACCTCAGAGAGCATGCAGATCCAGTGAATTAATTGTAGGTTATCATAAATATATTCAAAGCACAAAGATAAATTAAAAAATAGTTTCACCTTTCAGGTCCACTTTGATGTACATTGATAAACTATTCTTCCTCTTAGAATCCTTCCCCTTATCTTTTCTCACACCTTCCCCGCTCTTCAAGTCCCGAATCCATTTTTGCTTGTACTTTCAATGATCAAGGTCAGGTTGAGCTAATTAATGACAAGGTCAATGGATCCTTATGGGCAATGTTGTCCTAAGCTAGTACAATTGATTTCTTTAGATTTTCAAAAGTGAAATATTAACAAAATAAATGTCATTCTCCTAGAAAGACATTAAACTGTTATATTCTCATAGTAGAAAACAATTCTTTAATAAAGAGAATGTAAGAAAAACAGAAAAACTGCCAGGACTGAGCAACACAAAACAATTTTTTTTCTATGCCCAATACTCTCTAATAAAAGAAATATTTTATCTGGTTCTGAAAGGAAAAAAAACACACCTAATCACAGGATATATAAATAAATACTTAGCATTTATCTCATAACAAAATTTTCAATACACAAAAAAGAATATGAGAAAGTCTCCAAATAAGACCTACAGTGGTAGGTAACTAATTTACCAACACTACAGTTGGTATGCATTAAGAAATGTAACTCCTTTATTTCTTTATAGCTGATTATATCTTCTTCATAAGCCTAGCCCTTGGCTTGGAAACAAATAGGAGATCTAAATTTAATAAAACAAGGCTAAAATGTAGTAGGATTTAGAAATTTAAATAGTTCTCTCAGATTAAAACCATTCCTTCATATCTCCTTTCACCTGCTTCTTTTCTAGTTTTTGATTGGATGCATTGGATAAATTAGTATTTAATAATATGAGAACACCTATAAGATCCAAAGAGAAATCCTCACACTATAAAAACCTAGAGATAATGGACACAATATAATACAAAAAATAGAGATTATATTTACAAGATGTTTACCTCCAGAAGAAATATAATTAAATCCAAGATGCCAGAGGTGAAAGTAAAGCTAAAAGCCATTAATCAGTTAATGTTGTCATTAACTGAACAAATACTATGAAGCGTAATAACATATTACTGTTCAGGCTTTCCAAGACAGGAATAAAACAAAAGTCTTTCTCGTATCAGATACAGAATGGTAAATACATGACATTTCCAGGAAATCAAGGAATTAATGGGCAAGGGCTAAATATTCACATTCTTTTCTTGAAGAATCTTCAAGAACACTAAAATGAGGAACTGAAACAAAGACCCAGTGTACATAGATCAAATAAACTTTATCTATAATATATGTGGCTAGCACCATCTCTGTTCTATGGTCCTCAGTGAATTAAAAATTATCAAGAGAAACTAAGCTTTTGGCTTGCATCTCAGGTATGTTTGGACTATGACTTTATAAGCAAAATGTAAAGTATAAACTTGGTAAAAGAAATCCCTGTTGAAAGCCAACTCTCTCAACAGGCTACTGTTGACAATGCAATGCAGTTTATTAAACGTGTTACAGTAAGGGACACCACTTTGATGAAGGTTAACAGGGAGAAATTATGAATGCACACTTACATGGTTCTGGAGTCTAAGCGCAAGTTGTCTTTTAAGGGACTTGTGGAGATTGGGTAAAGTTTGTGATGTAATAGTTGAGGATTGTGGACACAGCAAGACATACACCTTGAAGTTATTCTAGTAACTAAATTGTTTAATATCTAATTGCTCAGATGAGCATACAGGTTGGTTAGATAAGTTAGTTTTATCACTTTCTTAAAACAATGCAAGTGCAGCAAAAATTCACAGCATTATTCTTTCCTTCTAGGATAGGAATTTCCTGGACCCAAGCATGTGAACACTGATGGTTTCAGTTCTCAGCTCAGTCAGATGCTCTCACCATCATTATCTGTCCAAATCAGAGCATCTGATTGAGCAAGAGTAATTATATCAGTTTGAAATTCTAGGAATATGAGGTTACCCTGTTCCTTTTTATAAATGACTAGAGGCCTGAAATTCATGCATGGGGGCGGGGGTTTCTCTCAGTCCGGCCTGCGTCCTCCCATAATCTGGGATGCTGCATGCACCAGTGACCATACTTTTCATACAGGTCAAAGGCATCTTGCTGTTGCATGGGCAGCTACATTTTTTTTTTTTGCTCTGATTATAAAAAATAGTACCTAACATGATCCTTCTGAGGCAGTAGTACCATTTTCCCCATCTTATGGGTGCAAAAACTGAAGCAGAGGGAAGTTAAGTAATTGGCTTTTTCACACAGTTAAAAGTGTCAGAATCAGGGCTGACTGCAACATGTGCAAGCCAGAGTCCATGCATGTCATCGCTGCATCATCCTGTTTTTTTCAGTGTTAGAGTAGTCTTGCCAGGCTTTAATTTTTAAATCTAAGAGACTGTTCCCAATATATAGGAATGCATGTTCATCCCCATGTAGAATAAACAGGATGTGGACAGTTTGGAGATTCTTCTGATAAATTAGGATGAAGCAGCCACAGATCTCTTTTTCTAATACTGCAGAAGCCACCTTCCTTGTTTAACAGTGTATGGGATATAGCAGTTTATAAGCTATGACATAGTCACTCACAATCTGGGACCCCCCAAGGGATGTAGCAGTGCGCCAAGTGGCAGGCGGCCAGGGAGGAGCCTGAACTAGGGCCAGGCACCGCACCGTTCATGCTCATCCCGGCCCACTGTGCCTGCTGCTGTTGCTCCCCACATGGTAGTGCTGCAGAGTTGGGAGAGGCTCCTGCCGCTACAGCTGCGGTTGCCAGCTGTGAGCCCGGCTTCTGGCTGAGCGGCACTCCCCCTGTGGGAGCGCACTGACCACCAGGGGGCAGCTCCTGCGTTGAGGGTCTGCCCCCTGGTGGTCAGTGTGCATCACAGCAACTGGTTGGCCAGTTGTTCTGGTCATTCCATTGTAATGGTCGCTTAGGCTTTTATATATATAGATTAATTGCTGACTGTTTTGATGAAACAGCAAAAGTGGAACAGCATTTTAGTCTTTGCAGAGCTCATCTTAAATACTTCAACATGGACAAATTATAGTATACTAGAGGCCTGGTGCACGAATCCTTGCACCAGTGGCGTCCCTCAGCCTGGCCTGCAGGATTGGACTGAAACCAGCTCTCCAACATCCCCCAAGGGGTCTCAGATAGTGAGAGGGCACAGGTGAGGCCAAGGGACCCCACTGGTACACAATCGGAGCTTGGGAGGTTGGCCAACCAGAGAGGGACCATGAGAGGGCTCCAGGTCATGTCTGGCCTGTCTCTCTGTCTTGATTAGCCGGACCTCAGCAGCAAGCTAACCTACTGATCGGAGTGTCTGTCCCCGGGCAGTCAGTGCAATCATAGCAACTGGTCGATGGTCAACTGTCTGCCCCCTGGTGGTCAGTGTACGTCATAATGAGCGGTAGAGTGGCCTTAGCATATCATTAGCATATTATGCTTTGATTGGTTGAATGGCCAACCAGTCGACCAGACACTTAGCGTATTAGGCTTCTATTATATAGGATAATCAAAATTCATAGCCTCTTCTAAGCCAGAATCCAAGAAAGCTCAAATTAAACCAAAAGTTGGATCCAATCACCAATTTAGAGCACAGAAAACCAAGTATGAGGTAGTTAGTGAAATTTTCCAATTTCATGAACTTGTTGGTTTATTGCCTGAATTGTTTAAGTAATATCAAATCAATGTAAATGCTAATACAAGACTGTTCTATTATAAAAACACATGTTTCACCTGCCAACTATAACTGCCTGTCCAATCTTATTAAATTCTGAGATTTTCATACCCAGGCCTTGGGGAAAGATGGGGCTTGAGGAGAATTTCTGTCTCAATGACAGCATTTAGAAGCTGGGCTATTGTGCATTTTTGTTTGTGTGTGTCCCTATGTTTGGAAGTAGAGCCTCTTTGCTTCCTGCTAGTTTCTTCAGAGAGTAAACTTCTTGCCTCCTGCTTGGTGACGAGTGTTTGCCAGTCTGTGAATAATGAAAATTGGGGAAGAGGATATAGAAAATATTTCTGTTCTTTGGATAGAATTTAAGCTAATTCTCATGCTTTCATCCCCAACTCTACTGCTATCTTTTAATATATTCGATATTACTCACTGAAGAGTATTTGGGGGGTGGATAGTGATGCAAATGGCTCACTTCTTGTTGAGTTTATCCTTTCCTAAATTACTCTACCTGTCCATATATTTTCTCATTTTTCATCTTCCGAAGTTCAGTGGACATCCCTCATGTCATGTCAACTCCTAACCAATACATATATAACTATGGTCATTTTAAAGGAAGAGGTAAAAATGCATGTATGTTTTCAATTAGTCATTTTAAACCAGATATTCTCTATAATATTATGCTACAGAAAGTAAGATATCCATTATATTTTAAAACATTTCAGCTTAATATTAGCTCTTTTGACAAAAAAAACCAACAACATTAAAATAATTGAGAATATTATGTCCCTGTTTAAATAAATCTTAAATGGATACAGCAAAAATTAACAAAACAGATATATTGGACATAGTCAATAAAAACTTTGAAATAAAGTTTAAAAATTTGAAGCTGAAATGATAGTAAGGAAAGTTCTACCATAACTGAAATTTACTTAGAGTGAATATTAAGGCATTATTGATCACAAAGCTTTAGCTCAATTCCTTTCCTAGTGCTTACAATAAATTAAAAGAGACAGTCAGCTATGAAGCCAAAATACAGAACAGAAACAACGTAATGTGAGATTTAATATTAGACTTGTCAGGAATAGTCTTGGTGATTCTGGAAAATACACTTAATGTCTAAACAGCTCAGTTATGTTATCCATAAAATAAAAGAGATTAGAAGGTTTCTATATTATATTCTAAGTACAAATTGTTTATAAATCTAAAATACATGTTTCTTATATGTTAGTTGAAATAAAAAAATAGACTTAAAAATGTTTCTATTGATTTTTTTTAGAGAGAGAGGAAGTGAAAGGGAGAGATAGAAACATCAATGATGAAAGAGAATCATTGATTGGCTGTCTTCTGTGCACCCCTACTGGGGATAGAGCCTGCATCCCAGACATGTGCCCTGACTATGAATCAAACTAGGGACCTCTTGGTTCATGGGTTGATGCTCACACCAGCTGGGCAAGATCAATTCTTTTTCTTTTATATAAATATCCACTCAATGCTTAAAAGAGTACAGTATTTTAAAATTATTACTTTTCAACTCTTTAAAAATAGTACCTAGAATTAATGATTAAGAATAAAATGTATTTTTATAATATTATAATGTTAATATTTATTGAATGCTTTATAATTATCAGGCACAAGACAATAGCAGGATGTTATTATCAACCTCATTTTATAATAATGAAAGTTAAGTTGGGTAATTTAACCAAGACTACATAACCCATAAAAGACAAATATAAATTCAAGTCTAATTATTAATTACAGATGAATGTGCAGTTTTGTGGAATTTATTATCTGTCAGGCAAAAAATATGTTTTTAGAATGTAAGAAATAGTTTCGTTTTCATTAACTGTAAAGTGATTTTTGATAAATGACTGTCCTTGTACCTTTTTTTTTTTTTGGTTAATCCTCACCCAAGGATATTTTTTCCATTGATTTTTAGAGAGAGTGGAAGGAAGGAAGGGAGGGTGAGAGAGAGTAAGAGAAAGAGAGAGAGAGAGAGACTACAACTGAGGTATGTGCCTTGGATTTGTATAGTGATTGTTTCTTATAGTTAAGTAGTAATAAATATTTGCTCATTTCCCTTAAAATTAGAGTAAAATGAGTAAAAAAACATATCAAACATGAAAAATACATTTTAAAATTTCTTGTCATGACTGAGAATCTCTTCCTTCCTATCATTTATATTAACACCTTTCCAATAAAGGTATTAATAGTAAAAACAACATGATTTTGAACAAATTTTCATTTTGCTCTCTATGCAATGTTGTATTAATAGAACAATTAACTAAGTATAAAGCATAATTGTCCTATTTATAAATGAGAAGACTAAAACAAAGCTAGTAAATTAAATAGCTATAATTTAAGCCCCATTCCTGGTAATTAAATTCTACATTATTGAACATGCCTCTGTGCTTTTCAATTACTAAAGGGTGGTACAAAGACTTGTAAAAGTAGATACTGCATTCTTTAAAATCTACTAAAACAACCCTTCAATGTAAGATGAATGAAAAACATGTGCAGAAATTCTGATGCATTTCAAAAATCACCTATCACATAAGGCAGCTACTCATCATGCTGCTGAAGGGCCAACAGAATAATAAAATTAATTATGATTTGTATTGCCCTGGCAGGGTGGTTTAGTTGGTTGGAGAATCATCCCATATATCAAAAGGTTGCAGGTTCAAATCCCAGCCAAGGCACATACCTAGGTTTCAGGTTCCATCCCAGGTCGGGGCAAGTATAGGAGACAACCAATGGATGTTTCTGTCTCACATAAAATATATATAATTGATTTGAGAAAGAGAGAAAAGCATCTATGTGTGTATATATATATATATATATATATATATATATGTATATATATATAATATACATATAAATATGATTTGTTTTAGTACATAATCTACTCAGAGGAATAAGGAATAACTAATGGGATTAATATTTTTATGTTATTTCTATACAACCAAAACATAGAGAAAAAGTATGAAATATACAAATGTGCATCTCTTGCCAAATGTGGCATCAGAATTAATACATGCTGGGATGGGAAAAGCAGCAGAAAATATCTAGTTGACCCTAATGAGGATATGCTTTATTTTCTCTCTGTGATCTTGAAACCCGCTATCTTTTCTGCTAAGATGTCACTCCTAAATGCCTTCAACCTGGTGTTTTGCTAAATTATTATTTTATCCAGCTTTTGTAGTTTTTCTTAGTGGAAGCGCTATGAAGCAGAGGTGTCTTATTGATGTTTTAAGAATTGGAAGTATACACGATCCAAATTTCAAATATGACAAACTAATTCCTGACGTAGTAGAATTCTGCCAATTAATTATACAAAAGCAAAAAAAATGATAAAAAATAGTAAGTAGTTTGGTTTGCTGTGAGCAAACTGTTAAAAGGCTAGGTATTGATCCAAATATTTTAAACACATATTTAAGTTTAAGCAATATAGTACATCAAATTATAGAAATTCTATGATGACTGAGATGTGCTCCTCAGATTTTAATGGATTCAGAAGACATGTAAAAAGATAAAGAATGCCCTGGCCTGCATGGCTTAGTTGGTCAAGCATTGTTCCATGCACCTAGAGGTCACAGGTTCAATTCCAAGAGGAGTTGCAGGCTGGAACCCAGTGGAGGCCATGCAGGTGGGGGGCATGCAGGAGGCAGCTGATCCATGTTTCTCTCTCCCTCTCCCTTCCTCTCTTTCTAAAAAATAAAAACAGAATTTTTTTAAAAATTAAAGAACACTTTCTTGTATGATATATAATGGAACAACTAAAAATAGTTGAATTATTAAAATTTTTTGCATGAAATGTGAAATGCTTTAACTTATACAACTTTTAGAAAAAAATGTTCTGATACCATATGACGGAAATTATGATGATTCATTTTCCTCAGTATATAAATCTATAAAAGTGAGAAAAGCAAGATGATAGCCTCAACTCTTCATGGAAAATGAGAAAATAGGAACCAATGTATATCAGAGGAATTATCTGAAAGATCTCTCTGGTGAGGACTTTAATATACTTACAAACAATATATAAAAAAGATAAAGATGAAAGATCAGTTATAATTTCAAAGAATTGTCAGATATCAGGGTAGATATAACTTTCTATGAGAGATAGAATTCTACATTCCCTATATTTTTAATTTAAAAATGTCCGAAAATTAACAAGAAAATAATGCTAATATTCACAGAATATTAAAATTTTGTGAACAAGGAAAGAACTTTGATCAATTTTATTAAAACAAATACATTTCTTATTGACAATAAACACATAATAAGTTTTGCATAAACATAAATAATTCAGTGCTATCATTCTACTACTAATGGTAGGCAAAGCAGACATTACTCAAGAAATGTTAGTTACTACTCGATGACTAAGGAATGCAATATGGACCTAATTTTATTGAGTAAACTAAACATATTGCAAAACACAAAATCTGGGAGCATGTGGTAATTAAATAAGTGAGGCAAACTATGTACAATAAAAAATGGTTCAAGCAGATTATGTAGCTTGTAGTCAATGCAACAGATGGCCCATATGCCTGACCAAATTACCTAATTGCAAAATTGTGATTTAGTGAAACATTGAGAAGTACTGTTGGAATTTGGTTATCTAAAATTTATGTAACTCTAAAGTACCAACTCTATAATTCAGTAATCATTACAAACCTCAGAGCTCATATTTTTAAGTAGTATAAAAATTCACCATCTCCCTTAAAAAATATTAGGACATTTATTAAATATCAAACTGGATAATTAAAAAAGACTATCATTATTTACTTCATTTAAGAACTGCTTTATAACAGCAAGCTAGGTGTTACTAAATATTCAACTAAATGTATTATACATTTAAATTTAAACTATTCAATAAAACATTTAAAACTAGTATAATAGAAAATCATTTACATACATTTTTTAAGAATTTCCCTAATTTTAGAGTTTTTATATTTTATACTCATAAACATTTATTGTGCAGTATTTTTAAAAGATGAACTATTCATTAGGATGAAACAACGTCTCCTCCAAAGAAGAATGAATATATAAAAAATATGCGAACAACAACTAAATGTCTTATGGACAATTCTTAGGAATTTTATAGCAAAATTACAAACTTATAATGATATATATGTGTGTTTATATATCCATTTGTTCTTTATTTTGAGATAAATATACATATCATAACATAAGAACAGTGGAGAAATAAATATACATATCTTATTTATATGTTTCTTTCTTTCTTATGGAAATACCTTATGAATTTTTGCCCAACTAGAACAGAACAGTTTGAGAAATAAAAGGTCGAAGTGTCTACTCAAACAAACTGATATAGTCTAAATGAGAATTGTGATAAGAAAATTACTAGTGTGAATTTAGTATGTTATGGTTGATAAAATATTCAACAAAATATGTTTAGCTTGTGAAAGATCAGTGTGATTTTTTAATGATTTTTTAAAATATTTTGCTAAGCACAGCTTGTTTATTGAACATGGAGACAGCCAAGTGAGAATTTTCTCAAAGTAAGAAAACATAGTTAGCTTTCTCATTTTGAAATACTGTATCCCTCATGCCCAAAGACAATGCCTTTAATAGCAGATTCATTTGTAAAGATTGCCATTAAAATGACTGTAGTCTTTGAGCTTAATTTCTCCTCACAGATAGGGTGGCTTCAAGTTGATAAATGCCTTCTATCATAAAAGGCAACTTGAAGGCAATATGTTCTTAGTTCACCTAAGAACTTTTATAGTAGATTTTTCCCCCCAAATTTATAAGGTGAACGTCATGGTGCAAAAAGCACCCCAAGTGACCAGTTCTAACAACCAAATTCATTGTGAAAGAAAAAAAATGACATTTTTATCCTGTTTTTTATTTTTCTATTGCAAAAGAGGTAAGAAGAAAAAACAAAACTTATAGGCATATACTAACAGGAGCTAATGTTAAATTTATCCCTACTATCATTAATAAATAATAACTAGTGTCAACCATTACCAGCAGCTAACAGCAAAATATATTTTGCTATGTGAGAAAATACATAGCACCTAATAGAAAAGCAAAATAACATATCAGTCAAGAGTTTCTGTTCTAGAAGCAAACCCGTTTTTGAATTCCATCTCTACTATTTTCTATCTTTGTTAATTAGCCATCTGTACATTTATTATTTTCACTGCTGGAATAGGATATCTACTGTCAACAGTCAGTTTGAGGAGTTATTGAGTTACTCATGCAAAATGCTTTGAATAGTACCAGACACATAGTATGACCACCTTAAATGTTTGTCATATGTTAAGTGATAAATAGATATACTGTAGTACAGAATTATTTATATATATATATATATAATTATACAGATATAAACAATGAGGCAAAGGAAATAAAGTAGTGACAATCTGAGCTGTACTTTAAAGAAATTAGACAAAACATACACGTACACATAGACACAGAGACAGAAAGACAGTGACAGAAAAATACAAAAATAGAAAGACAACATAGCTAAATTATATTTCTTTAGGAAATAAGCTTCATTATTATCATAGGCATACAACAAAAACAGCTTACTTTGTTAAATTCATAAACTTCATGTATTTAAACTTTCATTGGTATTTTTATTTATATTATCAATTCCCAATTACTTTAAATAAAAACTCAACATGTTTTCCCCTCTAGTAACCACACCCACTCTTCTTTCATAAGCTTTTAAGAACCCTAAAGCCAAAACTATACATTCCAGCTAGATGTTCTAATGGACCTGTACACAGAGTTCATGCTGAATCTCCATTTTCTGGAAAATCTTATATGTCTCCAATTCAAGAGACCCTTGTCTCTTTCTGAAAGGAGAAAATGAGCATACTCTACACAGGTGTGGGTTTCTCTAGCATTAATGGCAGCCACAACTTTTCAGAATTTTATTTTTACTAAGACAGATTCATCTAGGGACACATTTTTAGAATATCACAACCATTCTTTGGGACCACTCAGGAGATCAGAGCAGACACTGACTAACCCAGTGGTCGGCAAACTCATTAGCCAACAGAGCTAAATATCAACAGTATAACGATTGAAATTTCTTTTGAGAGCCAAATTTTTTAAACTTAAACTATATAGGTAGGTACATTGTTATTAACTTAATTAGGGTACTCCTAAGCTGGCCTTTGCTAAAAATGTCCTCAATCTGATTGAGGTACACTCAAGGGGCCAAAGAGCCTCATGTGGCTCGCGAGCCGCCGTTTGCCGACCACTGGACTAACCAATATACTCATTAAAGGGGAATGAGATAAGTTAGACCCTTAAATCTCTAGGAAATCATCTGTTTTTTTTCCCCCCATTTATGCATTGTCTATGTGACTCCCTAGACAGGATAGAGATGAGTTTCCTGTTCAGACTGTAATTTGCCTCAAATCAGTATTCAATACCACCTAAACGTGATGGAAAGCTGAAAGCCGCAGGTGCATGCTTCTAACTGATTCCATGGAGATGCCAGAGAGGCTAACAACATGGAGGGAAGTCACTGGTCATATTGCAGAACTCAAAATGTTAATTGATTTCTACGAAGGAGTGACAAAGATGTAGAATATCCTACAAATTAGAAATAAAATTCCACTTCTCATGAGAATGTTTAAAGAGAAATATTATAACATAATCAAAATGTTATCTTTTTCCCTCTAGAGCAAATCAGTATAATCATAACCTGTCAATCTGAGGTAGCTGTGGGCCCTCACACTCAGGATAATCAGGTATTTCCACAACACAACTGAATCAGCCAAGACATATTTGCTATTATCAAGGAATATCTTGACATCCATCTTCCATTCATCCTTTGCAACAATTTCAGTGTGATTTTCATGAAACACAGTTATTTCAGTCCTCTAATAACTGTAAGAACTCCCAGTCACTGAGAAATAAACCCCAAACACGTTACTCTGAAATAAAAATGTTAGATGTTAAAAATGTTATAATGGTGTGGCTTCAAGCTTATGTCAGGTTTATTTAATATCGCGTAAGAATTACTATTTTTTTGTTGTTAATTCTCGCCCAAGAATATTCTTTTCCATTGATTTTTAGAAAGAGTGGAAGGGATGGGAGAGAAACACTGATATGATTGAGATACATTGATTGGTTGTCTCCCACACCTGTCTTGACCAGCACTGGGATCAAGTCTTGACAAGAATCAAACCTATGACCCTTCAGTCCGAGGGCAGACACTCTACCCACTGAGCAAAACTGGCTAGGGCTGCATAAGAATTTTAAAAAGTTTCTTTTGGCAGGATATTATAGTCAACTTCCTAGTTAGGAAACTCTATACTTCAAATATGCTTTTACAGTAAGATATGTGTAATTAGTTTTTCTTTTTAAAATATATAAATACATTAATTACTGAACACTTGTGTAACCACCATTAAGGTTGTACTTATTTTTAGAAGAAAGCATCGCTGCAGTTAATCCCTAGATGACCGTTTTTTCAAGTTCTCCCCAGCATTGGAGGCCATTCTTTTTCAGGAGAATAGAATTCTTAAAAGTAAAACTCACTTTTGATACATAAATTCCTTTCTGCCAGGTAAAACAAAAATGTAATACAAGGCAAGGCGTTCAGTGTTATGGGCTAACCATATCACATACAGCCACTGCTTTCTTTTCTAAGATAAGATAAAATAATCATCTCCTGATTTGCTGTCCATTACTTAGGAAAAATATGATTCATATGGATTGAAATCATGACTATGATAATGTAACTATTGGGATTTTTATGTATTTGTGTCAATTAAGAGATCTAAACTTCAAAAAGTTCAATGTATTTCATGTGAGAATAAAAAAGAAATTCACATCAAGAAACAACACAGTTTAACTGCTTAAAACTAAACTCATACACATGCATGCACACAAACACACTCAATCTTAAAAGGGTGTAGAAGATGGGGGAAAGATTATCATCAAATGAGCAATATTTAAACTGATAGTTCATCTCTCAAAAGCAATAGCATAATCAAGAATACAATAGAAGGATATTTTTAATATAGTAAAACAAAATAACTTCCAACTTAGAATTCTATATTGATTTAAAAAATATCCTGCAATGATGAAAGTAAAACAAATACAGTTATATTGATTTAAAAGTTGAGAGACTTCACAATCAGCAAAGTTGCATTAAAGGAAATTATAAAGTTAACTTCAGATACAAAGTTCCCTCAGGAAATGATCCCTGTCAGAAGCACAGAAATGGAATGGAAAATAAAGTTAATATAAATAAACATCATCTTTGAAAATACATGTGGACATATAAATGCAATGAAAAATAGTACATATGTACCAGGAGGGGAGGAAATAGAGTCAAAGTGCTCTAAGGTCCTTGCATTTTCCCAGTAGCATAAAGGTGCCAATTAACATTATATTGTTGTAACTCAAAAGATCAAATTGTAATATCTCTGATAGTTGTTAAATAACTGACAAATGAATGAATCACTTTTCAATATACAAAAATCATAAAACATACTAAATCAAAACAATAAAGATAAATATATAAATAAGCAGCCATATGAATATGAGCATAGCCTTATATCTCTCAATATTTGATTAGACAAGTAGTTAAACATTACTAAGTATATGAAAGTTTGGAACCCACTAACAAATAAGAACTAGCGCATCTAACTGTAAATTTGCACACAACAATTTCAGGGTACACGTTCTTTTCAATCCTGTGTGAAACAATTTTTCAAACAAATAACAAGTGTTGGCGAGGATGCGGAGAAAAAGGAACTCTTTTGCACTGCTGGTGGGAATGCAGACTGGTGCAGCCACTGTGGAGAACAGTATGGAGCTTCCTCAAAAAACTAAAAATGGAACTCCCATTTGACCCAGTGATCCCACTTCTAGGAATATATCCCAAGAATCTAGAAACACGCATCAGAAAGGAAATATGCAACCCTATGTTCATAGCAGCACAATTCACCATAGCCAAGATTTGGAAACAACCTAAATGCCCATCAGCAGATGAATGGATTAAAAAACTGTGGTATATCTATACAATGGAATACTACACTGCGGTAAAAAAGAAGGAGTTCTTACCATTTGCAACAATATGGATGGAGATGGAGAATATTATGTTGAGTGAAATAAGTCAGGCAGAGAAAGATAAATATCACATGATCTCACTCATTTGTGGAATATAATGAACGGCATAGACTGATGAACAAGAACAGATCCAGAGGCTGAGAAACGTCGATCAGAACATCATACCTCAGGTAAGGTAGGTAGGGTGGGGGTAAGGTGGAGACATCAACCAAGGGACTTGTATGCATGCATATGAACCTAATCAATGGACACAGACAACAAGGGGGCGGGGCATAAGTGGGGAGTGGGGGGTTATGGAGAAATAAGGACACATATATAAAAAATAAAAATTAAAAAAATTAATTAAAAATTATAAAATAAAAATAAAATACTAAATCTAACCAATACTAGTGGTCACCATAGCCTTAAGAGAAATTGTTTCATGTGACAAAAATTTTTAAATGAAACTCTCTGTAGACTGAAAATTATTTTGGGAGGAAACAAAGAGAAGTTTCCTTCAAAAGTCATAAGGATTGTAATTGAAAGTCAACATATTTGGCCTCTTGAACTAAAGTAAGTAATTTGTGTTTTTGCCTCCCTGACAAAGTTTATATAAAGCTACAAAAAGAAATTGACAGCCAGTTTGAAATGGAATTGCCAGGGCCTAGGGCAAAGAATATCCTTACATGATATTATTCTACAATGTCATTATAATTTTAGATATTTTACAACAGCATATTTTACAATTATCCCAAACAAACTTACAAACTAATTCTTTGAATGGTTGGCAGCAATTAAAAAAAAAAAAGGACATGAAAGGATTTAATTCCTTGCAGAAGGAATTAAGGCACTGGGAAGGCACTTGAGCATCCTATATTGGCCCCTCTTGCCCTTTGTGCCAAGAGGGACCCTCTTCTCACAATCTGATTGCCCTCAGCTGTTGCCTGAGCTTTCTGTTCATGCTGAGCTTGAAGCCTCGCGGGGGCTGGTACCATGGATCTGTCTCACACCCAATTGTGTGAGCTGGGCCCTCACTGGAGAAGAAACCCGAGTTCCCCGAGATATGTGATCAGCACCGGGACCCTGCCAGCAGGCCAGGGGTTCCCAAGGCAGGTGCTGGGTGTGGAGGCCACGGGGGCATAGGCTACCAAGGAGACAGAACTGAACCTCACACCATCCTGTTTGGCCCCGAAGGATGGCTGGTTAGCCAGAGACGGGTAAGATTCCTTAAGGAAGGAACAACCTAAGACAGGCACAGTCGCAGAGGGGCCATCAGGAGAGAACTTGGGGGGGAGGGGGGCAACAGAAGTGGGGCACAGACCCTCACCCCCCTCCAACATAGCAGGGGCTTGAACCCTCACCCCTTCTGAAGGAGGTCTCCTGCCCCCATGGCTGCTTCGCGCTTCCCACACCCAGCTCAGATCGGGACCCAGGTAACAGACAGAGACTTGGCCGACAGCAGTTGCCCTATATCTAAATTCAGCCTAGCATCTGGAATGCTCAGGGCCCACTCAAGAATGCAAATAATCCTTCCCACTAATATTTACAGGGTAAACTAAGATTATTGGTAGAGTATTAAATTTGACAGTAAAATAGTAATTGAGTTTTCAGATTAATTTAAATAGGCTAATTGAAATAAGTGAATATTCAAGTAAAGTTAATTGTACTGGACAAAAAGCTGTTCTTAAAGTAATAACTAAAATTTCTATGGTAGCTCATCTCATGGTAAAATTCCTGAATATGCAATGAACCTAAAGCAGTCATATGTGTGGGGAAAAAAAATTAAATTTAAAGTTATCAAGACTGCATTATAAAAACCTCCATTAATAAAAAAAAAAGGGGAGGGATAGTAGGGCAATATCATGTAAGGAAAAATATCCTATAAGTAAATTACATCTAGAAAATTTTTACTTTACCAAATTAAGTTTCATTTGCAATGCTAACAGCAAGACGGCCATTAAAAACACACATGGTGTCTAAATAAGACAAAGGAAAATTGTTTGAACAAAAATAAAAAGGATCCCAAGTCAATTATATAGAAAAGATTCCTTTATTAACTTGTGGTCGAGAATATATTTGTATATTTTCAGAAAACAACCTTAAGAGCAGATGGATTCCTGCAACAGAGAGGAATTGATAGGTGTGCTCCAACCACGAAGACAAGTGGAAAAAACAGTCCAGAGATGGAATACGCTGACAATGCCTTGCCACACAAGCAGTCAGCAGCTGTGCACCACTGCAGGTTGCCTAGGACCAAACCAGAGAGGGTCAGACCTGCATTGCCACCATGTCCCCACCATCCAGATATCATTGCTGACATGTACACATAAGGAACTGTTAGACATTGAAACGGTGACTCAGAACTGTTGGACATTGAAATTGGGACTCAAACATTTTTTTTGTTTTGTCTTGTTTTGTTATTATATGTTTATTTCTAGTCTGCAAAGGCAAAACTTTTTAAAGGAAAGAAATGGTGGGAAAAAGATACAGAGGCAAAGAAGCATTGAACAGACTGTCAAACTACATTGGGAAGACAGGGGAGGTTGGGTGAGGGGGGCTGTAAGCGACCAACCGAAGGACTTGTACGCATGCATATAAGCACAACCAATGGATATAAGACACTGGGGCGGGGAGGAGGGCGGGCAGGTGAAGGCATGTACTGGGGGGTAGGGGAGGTCGGGGGGAGATCAATGGGGAAAAAAAAGGAGACATATGTACTACTATTTGTAATACCTAAAAACAAAAAAAAAAATGGTAAAAAAATTTTTTTTCAAGATGAAACTATATTGAACCATAAAGCACATCTCAATACATTTCAATGATTTGAATTATATTGATAAAGAGTTAGTAAACATTTTACGAGACAGAGGACAAACATCTTAGGTTTTTTAGGCAATATGTTATATGATATTGTAGTGTCAAAGTAGCCAGAGACAATATAAAGAACAAAATAACCAGACTCTGTTCCAAAAAATCTTTACTTATAAAAAATAAGGCTGGGTATGGCCCACAGTTTACCTACCTCTGATTTTTTTTTCTTTTTTGCAGGTGCCAGGACCAATGACCACCAGCTGCCCAAGTACCAAAAACGAATGCTTCCAAAATCTCTTGATGTCAACTCCACACATAGAGCAATCAGCTGCTCTGCGTGTGCCACTCACAACAGAGGCCCTTCTTTAATCTACCTCTGGTCCTGAGTCTGTCTCAGCAACATGCAATTAAGTTGGAAAAGAATAACCAAAAGGGAGTTAGACTGTTCTCATATACATAAAAATTAAGAACGTTACTTCAAAGATAACATCATAATAAGATGGAAAATAGGTTGAAGTAGATGAATAAAAGGACACATCATATAAAAATTCTGAAATAAGAGTCCTTAGGGAGTTGATGTTTCCACATTTGGGAGCCTAAAATATTGTGAAAACATTTTCCAAAAATCAGTGGAAAATTTATCACAACTCAGGAGCCATTTAAAAGATAATTCTACAATGTTGGGGCAATTCATTTGCCAGTCAATCAAGGTTTCCATGATTGGAAACAGCAAAAATATTACAATTGTATTTTCCTAGTTATAGTAATAAAATAGTTATAATTATCTTGGAATATAATGAGGTGTCAAGTCATGAAATTGATAACTAAGGATAAGAATTAAGTATTTTCCCTCACTTTCCTCTGTGATTTAATTGTATATCAGGATAACCAAATACTATAATGATGAAAATATATAAAGTGGTAATATGCAAATTGTCCATTACTGCATCACAGTAATGACCTTTGAACAGGCTGGGTGCAACTGGTCACCAGGAGATGCACGGAGCACCTCTAGGTCCCTTCCCCCCACTCCCACAGGTGTCAGTGGCAGCTCCCTCTCAGTTCCCGCGGGTGGCGCGGCTAGCTCCTGCCTCCTGTGGAAGCTGCCCGGCTCCCTCCCGCAAAAGCAAACCGAGGAAGCAGCGGGCAGCCTATTGCGCGCAATATCGCACGCTGGGCCGCTAGTATTAATATAAAAATGTTAGCTCTAAGACAAAGAATGATTAATATAATATTTTTATCTTACCACCTCTACGAAAATCATGGATATAGGTAATAACCCTAAATGGCTGCTAAAACAATAAGTGATATTGTGATAGGAAAATTCATAATGAATAAATCAAACACATAACAACTGAACTGGCTCATCATTTCAATATCCCAAGTACAGAGACAACAAAAAACACATGCCTTGGTAAGGAAATATTCAAGATCATCTATGAAGTATTTTTTCCTGAAATTCAAACCTTAATCTAATTAAGCCTCTAGATCTAACTTCCATTTGCAAGAAATTCAGAGGAATTTGGAATATTTTAAAGGTAGCAGAGGATGTGGTGAGCCCATTTCCAAATTTAGGAATATTTATAGACTAAATTACATCATATATTCAACAAATAGATTGCAAGGGGCAAGATGAGAAGTAAACATTATGGTTTAAAAGACATTTGAAGTACATAAAAGTCCAATTCAAAGTATGGACATTTTCCTTAAGCTCTGATTTGACCAATTTGACTATAAAAATAAAAATGAAACACTTAGGAAAATTTAGACATTGACTAGAGATTTGAGAATATTAAAAATGTGTTACTAAAAATGTTAGATGTTGATAATTTATTATTATATTTTGAGAAATGTCCTATCTATCAGTGAAAAATACTGCAATGTGTATGGATAGATTGGACATGCATTGATAGTGATTTATGCTGGAGTTTGTGTACATGATGGGGGAAGGTGTAATTTTACTATTTTGTTTACTTTGTATATATTTGAAAATTTTCTTAAAACTTTTTTTTTAATGTATGGGAAACAGCCAAAGCAGTGCAAGGAGTTCAAATATAAGAAAAGAAAATATTATACAAATTAAAGAGTTAGCATCTATATTAAAGGTTGGAAAAGGAACAGAAAAAACTCCAAAGGAAATACAAGGAATTAAAATGATATAGATTAGAAATGTATAAATAAAAAGGAGACATACAATAAAGGGAATACAAAATAAAACTTATTTTTGAGAAATCATATCATATTGATAAGTTTCTAGTGAGACTGATTAATTATATGTGAACAAGTTGCAAATGGTTAAAGTCAATGTCAATAATAAATAGTAGTATTGTAACAAATGTTTCATATATTACAAAAACAATAAAATAGTTTAAAATGCCAATAAATTTAGAAAATATTAAAGGAATGATTTCCTAGAAAAATATAACCTATAAAATATGACACATGAGTCAGAAACTCTTGAGCATAGTATGTTATTTTAAATGCTGAATTCATAATTTCAAAGTGTTACAAATATCTTATTGAGAAAATATACCAATTATTGAAGAAAGAATTACAGTCTTATCTTCCAAAAGTTTTCCAGAGAATTAACACTTTGGGAAGAGTTACCAACTAATTATGAGTTCAGCTTAACCTTTATGCCAAACAGAGCAAGAGTATCAAGATAAAAAATTACTGGTCTCTCTCCTAATGAATATAAAAGCTAAATCTTAAATTCAACAGGACATTGAATGAATTTAAAAAATGAACATGTTCAATTTATTCAAAGAATATATGTTTTGCTTAACATTTAAAAGTCAGTCATGCCCTAACCGGTTTGGCTCAGTGGATAGAGCGTCAGCTTGCAGACTGAAGGGTCCCGGGTTCGATTCCGGTCAAGGGCATGTACCTTGGTTGCGGGCACATCCCCAGTAGGGGGTGTGCAGGAGGCAGCTGATTGATGTTTCTCTCTTATCGATGTTTTTCTCTATCGTTTTCTCTTCCTCTCTGTAAAAAAAATCAGTAAAAAATATATTAAAAAACAAACAAAAAAAAAACCCCTGCAGCCTTTAAAAAAAATAAAAAAAAATAAAAAAAAAATAAAAGTCGGTCATTATAGTTTGCCCCATCAATAAAGAAGAAAAATCATTAAGTACTCTTTAGTAGGTGCAAATAAAGTGGCAGATAAAATTCAAGCTCCAATTGTAATAAGGCAAAATGAGAAAATTTCTTGATCTGGTAAAGCACAGTTACACAATCTACGGAGCAAACACTCTATGGTGAACTAAAAAGCTTTTTTTTAAGCTCCTGGATTTTACCAGGGCAGGTAAAAGCAGTTTGATTTTCCATGCCCGCCCAGCATCTGCATTCTTTTGCCTGAGGGCTTTGTCCTGCTGCTGGAGCCAGCTTTGTTGCCATGGTGGCAGAAGTGCCAGGGATGAATTATCCTAGGAGTAGTTACCCACGTGGCTGACAGAGGTTAGTACACACATATCCCTCGAATTGCACCCTGATTCAGGGGAACGACTGCAAGGGGTGTGTTCTATATTGGCTCCTAGTTTCTCTCCAGTGGGAAAGTTCCAACAGCCCACACCAGCCCTGGGCATCCTTATCGGCTGCCTCCCCTTTCCTTGTTTCTCATTTACCTTAATCAACTATTTGCCACTAGAATACTGGTCTCAGTCTGCATCTAGCAGAATCCAAAGAAATTCACGATCTACTTTTTCAAATTCTGTTTATTTGATAATAATAAATTGTTTTCTTAAAAGTAACAAAAATTTTTTTGCTAATTTTTCTCCTGCTTTCTCTTCTTATCATTAAACACTCATAAGCCTAACACTGATTTCTCTTCAAAGGCATTAAGAGGTCATAAACAAATAAATAAAACAACCAAATTAAAAATAACCAAGATAGAGTCTCATTTAAACAAAAACGTACTCTGCTTTAGCAAGTTAGTTAATAGTCAAGGTCAAATCTTTTATAATCACAGGAATACATTGCAACATTTTTACATGAAAATATGAATTTACTAACCTGTATGTGCAGGCTTTTTTAAATCAATGAATACTACTAATTCAATTTTCAGAATACGTATAAAACCCACTAAAGCATATTGTGAAGATAGATATCACATGATCTCATTCATCTGTGGAATATAATGAACGGCCTAGACTGATGAACAAGAACAGAACCAGAGACTGAGAAACGTTGATCAGAACCTCAAACCTCAGGGAAGGAGGGGGGCGGTGGGAGTAAGGGGGAGAGATCAACCAAGGGACTTGTGTGCATGCATATGGGCCTAATCAATGGACACAGACAACAGGTGGGTGCGGCATGAGGGGGAGGGTAATGGGGGAATAAAAACACATATGTATAAAAATATTAAAATAAAAAATAATTAAAAAATAGAAAAGAAATTGTGAGGTAACTAGAACCTCCCCCCCCCCCAAAAAAAAGAATATTGTGGCAATGTTTTTTTCCTACCTCCTAATCCTTGCACATGGAAATACTTAAGATAACATAGCATGACCAGTCTCATCTTATACTTATTTATTCATCTTCCTGGAGGAAGAGAGATGGATTTGATTCATTCATTTGAGAGAAGGAACTGGTCCTGATTAGCTCACCAGCTTTGCCCTGGGAGCCCGTCTGTGTATAAGATGCATCACTCTGTGAGCACCTTCCTCTCAACAGAGCCCTGGGACAGTGCACGCTGCAGGTGACTGGCTGGCTGACTGGGGTGCCTGTCTAATTCAGGAGTGGAAAGTGAACAAGCCCACTCAACTGTAAACCAAATTATGAATTCTTAATAGTATTGTCAGTTAAAAATCGTATTTTCATCCCCATCAGTGTAACTGCTACAGGTATCTCCGACGTGTTTGGCCTCAGGAGAAAAGGAAGGGATGATATTTATTGCCCCCATAAAATCACAAACTATTGACTAAGAATCTCTTGGGATGTTGACAAGCTCCACAAATGATTCTGTTGCAACTCAATTTTGAGATTCCTGAGAAACAATGACATGTAAGTACAGAATATGCTTTACTGGAGAGAAGCATCAATTTGAAGTTTTAAATTTGAAATATTTGAAGGTTTTTATATGTTTTCATAAAATATGGGCTAGGGTTTTTTAAATCATTACTTTAAAACTTTATTAAATTGTAATTTTTAATTTGTGTATTTTCTCCTATAGGGTAGAAAATACACAAATTAAAAATTACAATTTAATTGAAGTTACATAATAATAATTAAAATGTGTGTTATTCTGGTAATTTGCCCAATAGTATCCCAACATATTGGGAACTACTCTTCAGGTTCTTTTCAACATTATCTTGACCGGGGAGAGATTCCCCACCAAAGTCTACATCTTTACTCAAGGTATCCAGCTTCCACATACCCTGTTCAGTCAGTGGGCTTCCCTGTATCCAAGTATCCTGGACTATTAATAGGTTTAGTTGAACTCAGAGAATAATTAGTGGGGTTTTATTTTTTGGTGAATGGCCACATATTAAAGGGCTAGAAGCTGAGACTTTTTTATTTGTGCCTGGGTCTTACTTTCTTTTCCGAACTGAAGTCTCTTCCCTCTATATCTTGCTCTTCACTTTAACTCCCTGTTTTCTAGTTTAGATAATGCACACTTGCCCGCAGGCATGAAGCCAGCTCTATCTCATGCGGAAGTCAGTGTTTTCTTTAGCTTTTGATTTTGCTCTGTGTTCTATGGTGATGTAACATGAGTACAAATGGAAGAACTAATGAGAGGACAAAAGAGAAATAAAAAATTAGAAAGTACCTAAATATTTTAGAATATAATATAGTCATGTTAAAGAGAGGCTAAAAATAAGCAAATAAGATTGCCCTATAAATTTCAAAACCTTTTCTAAATGAATGGAATAGATTAGATGAGAAGAAAAAAATCCATATAAATATGTGTGTGTGTGTGTGTGTGTGTTTTCCTCGACATCATATCTATCTATACCTCTATTTCTCCATCCATTCCTGTCTCTCCTCATATATATTATCCAGGGGTCAGGAAATAGCTAGATAATAAATATTTTAGTCTTTATTGTTATTCAGTCTTTGTCACAACTACTTAATGCTGCCTTGTAGCACAAACACATGGCCATTCACAATATGTAAACAAATAAGTATGACTGTGTTCCAATAAAATTTTATTTACAAAACGGGTAGTGATGTGGATTTTACTCATCCCTGGTATACTTTAATATGATGAGAAAGGGAGAAAAGGGGCAGCATTCAGTAAATGGCATGCTAATATTTTTCAAGTCCTCACTAAATATCCACAATTAACGTCTACCTCATACTGAAAGAAACATTCTGAATACTTAACGTATCACCCATTTTTAAAAACATGCATAAAATGGTAGACTATAGTTATCACAAGTTCTTTGCCCTAAAGAATTTTGGATGGTTTCATGTAAAAATTGAACATGTATTTTCTTTTTAGTCTTGACAACAAATATAACTATAGCACAGCATGGAAGCAAAAATAAAACACAGGGAAATAAGAAATAAAAGTAAAACTTTTAAAAACAAACAACATATTTGCCACACACTTAATTTCCATACCTTCTATATTTAATGCTTTAACACCAACTTTCTCACATGTTCCTAATTGCCTTGAGAATAACTCAAATAACTCTTTAGATACAAAATTCATTTGCTTATAGTTCCACAGCTATTTTGACATTGTTATACTAAAAGCATTAAACATTAATGAAAAGTTTTGGAACATATATGCATGTGATTTCATCAATATTCTACCTAGATATATTAAGGACAAGCTAGAATTACAAAAAATCGGCCCAGCTGGTGTGGCTCAGTAATTGAGCATTGATCTATGAACCAGAAGGTCAAGGTTGGATTCCTGGCCAGGGTACATGCCCACGCCCAGGTTGTGGGCACATGCCCGGGGTTGCAGGCTCAATCCTCAGTGGGGGGCATGCAGGAGGCAGCCGATCAATGATTCTCTCTCATCATTGATATTTCTATCTCTCTCTCCCTCTCCTTTCCTCTCTGAAATCAATAAAAACATATTTTTTTAAATCACATTATATGTTTTCATTAATTTGATTTGCACTTTTAGAATATCACAAAAGTTTATTCTGCTTTGAAAAGAGAAGGGCTAAAAGGGCATTGGTAATTAGTGAGACATTCAAGGTTTAATTTTGTGAGAGCTGAAAATGTAGAGTGATTTCTCTTAAGGTCCAGCCTTTTCTTTTGATTGAGTGCTGTATGGGGCTGTCACTAGATGCTGTCAAAGTAAGCTCCTTGTGTTTCATTGCAAATGACCACGCCTCTCTAAGGAATAAACTGCTTCTATTGGCTAAAATCAGGCACCACCAGGTAAATTCTCCAATCCCGGGAAAATCAACGCCTCCGAATAGATAATGTCCCCTCACATATATTTCTTTTACTAGAATTTTAAGGCAACATAATTGAAATGTTTTCTTTGAAATGTATTTCTCACATATGGTAAGATACCAAATAAGGTGGTTATTAATGTAATATCAGCTGCCTGAGGACTTATACACATCTATCAGATGCTATAATTGGAATAAGATCTATTATGAAGGGAATGCTCCATCATAAAAATTACCCTAATTGTTAGTAATCACTTTAACATTTTATTAACTATAGAAACAATTGTAAAATAATCTACATTATTGAATAGGATTTCAGAAAGATTGGGATTATTATCTATGATAAAATGAATGTAGGGAAGCTTGCTGTCGTTTAAAATTAGTGACACTTGTCATCTAGAGGCTGATAGGATAGACCAGTGGTCGGCAAACTCATTAGCCAACAGAGCCAAATATCAACAGTACAACGATTGAAATTTCTTTTGAGAGCCAAATTTTTAAAACTTAAACTTCTTCTAACACCACTTCTTCAAAATACCACTCTCCCAGGCCATGGTATTTTGTGGAAGAGCCACTCTCAAGGGGCCAAAGGGCCGCATGTGGCTGGCGAGCCGCAGTTTGCTGACCACTGGGATAGACAGTTACTTGGGTTCCTGGGAAAAGCTTCTCTTAAAAGTTCTATGTGAGCAGAAACAGGAATGAGAAATCAGCGGTGTAGGAATGGGGAATTATTTCTAAACAGTGGGAATTGCCTCATAAAATATAACCCAGAAAAGAGCAGGGCACAGCCCACAAACAGTGAGGAGGACAGTGTGGATGGAGCCTATTGAACAAGAGCAAGAGAGAGCAAGAGCGAGAGAGTGAGAGTGAGAGAGAGTGAAAGAGAGAGAGAGAGAAAGAGAGAGAGCGAGAGAAAGAAGTCATAGAAGTAAGCAGTAATCAAATAAAGTACACTAGTGTCTTTAGGCCACAGTAAAGACAGCTTATTATTTTGTTTCATTTTGTTTTTCCTCAAGGACAATGAGAAGCCTTTTATGAGTTCTAAGCAGGGAAGTGACTTGATCTGATTTATAATTTTGAAAGGTCACAATGGCGTCTGCGCAGACAAAGCTTTTAAGGCAAGAGTGGCCTTAGGGAACTCAGGCAGAGGATAATTGCTATATTCCAGGGAGAAAAAAAACAAGTCCATTACAAAATAAAATACAATGAGAACTAGTTGAAGTAAAAACCTACATCTGTGTAAACACAGAAAGACTATATTTCAAATTTACAGATTATACAAATCTAGGAAACAGAACTCTTTGTTCATTATTTAACTCAGAAATTTTTATTCAATTTATATAGTTAATAAAATATGAGCCGTTATTCTAAATATTTGAAAGGATATTAAACCTTAGTTATTGCACCTAATGATTCTGATGGTCTTTCACAGCTTTGTACCAGTCTGCATGTTAGCTTTATATGAGGACAGTATGAATTTAGATTTTTATAAAAACATAGTGAGACTCACCTGGGGGTTCTTAAGCAGGGGAGTTACATAATTATATTTCTGCTTTAAAAAGGTCAGTCTTGCTATAGTCTAAGAGAGTCAGGAGCAAAAACAAAAAACTAGTTAGAAAATTGCCTTTTGAAATTATAAATTGAATGATATAACTTCTCTGGATAGAGTTCTTAAATCCAGATGAAAGATGATGTTATCTCAGGCAGCTGTGGAAAGGGTGGGACATGATAGGCTACATTGAAGAGGGAGACCAAATGGACTAGAATTAGTAAATAAGGAAATAGAGAACTCAAAGGGAAATCTTTGGGTAGTATACAAAAATAACGGATGACTGCTAACGCCATAAACTGAAGTGGAGTAGGCTACAGAGAGAAATATTTTTTTGGTAGATAAAGAATTCCATTTTAGTTATGTCAAGTTTACAATGTCTTAAGGACCAAGTGGAGATGTTAAGATTTAGGCATAGAAGATAGCGACCAAGAAGATATTAGGAATCTGAGATGTAGGTTAAAGCCACAGGTCTGAAAGAAATTATCCAGACCATACACAAAGACCATAAGGACGGCTAAGGACTTGCTCTAGGGTGTTCTAATACTTAAGGGATGGTGGGATACCAGCAAAGAAATATGAAAAGAAGCAGCCTAAAATGTAGGCAAAGAAACTGGGAAGTTGGTTAGCCTGGTATTCAGGGGAGAAAATATTTCAAGAAGCCAGTGATAGTAAAATGTATCAACTGTTGGTAAGATATTAAATCTTGTAAATTCCCCATCCAAGGACAGAGACTAAATACGATTTAATCGGGGATGCTTCAAAAGGACTGATGCTTAATATATAAGGTAAGCACAAATGGTGTTAGCTGAGACCCATCATCTGCTGACAACAATGAGCCTAAACATTGCAGTGCTGGTTGAGGAGCTTTGCAGCACTCAGTCATTCAGTGACACAGGACACAGACATTCTGTTTAGTGGCTTCTGTGGGTCATTTGCAACCAGCCAGCAATGAGAGAGAGAGGGGGGTGGGGGGGAATAGGATACAGATTTTTTAGGTTTTTAACTCTAGGAAATGAGACATTGCTTTTCCCCACTTTCCACTGAAAACAACCTATCAATATGGCAAGTAGGGTGAGACATTTCATTTATTGGTGTTAACTACAACAGGATGTGAGTTCAATAGTTTTTACCAGTATCTACTACATATATATTTTTTAAATCACTTCAATATTTCTATTTTGTTCTATAAAAATATTAGAACATTACTTCATTGATCATTTAGATCTGTACCTTAATTCAGTACATATGATCTCTTCACCAATTACAGACCTTCATAATCATACTGTTATGTGATTAAATATTTGGTTTGTTAATTAAATTTACCAGGTACTTTGGAATTCATTTAATTCATAGGTGATATACAGTTTATGCTTTTGTATTAGATATATATCTCATTCAAACTATCCTTTGCATCATAAAATATGGTATACTAAAAAGATGATCAGAGTGTTATATATTAATTTTCTAACACCCTTGCTTTTTCATTGCCATATTGTATTTATCACATTAAAGTACTTCCTTCAAGTTTACTTTTTTTTTCAATCAGATTGTCACTAGATATTGATAGTAAGCATAGATATTTCAATGGTAATATTATGTTCTATGCAGTTAGTTTAAAAATTCATCACAAAATGGAAACAATAATGAATGGCAAATAAGAGAGAAGTAGGAAAGATCCCATAGGTTGATAAAGACTTAAATTAGAGTTTTAATAAAACTGCTTGCATATTCAGGATTCAGTAAGTTGCCTCCCTAATAACTGCACTAACACCAAATTAGATGCATTAAATATAATGGAGCTACTGCCTCTCAGTTGCACATTGCTAGATAGATAAATAGTGAGGATTTTAATATGCAGGACATCATCACTTTGAAATATGGTATTTGAAAAGAGATTTGAAAGAAGTATTACTGTTATATAGTCGTGAACTGTCCTAAAAAAAAAAAAACTGGTTAGGTGAATGATGAAACTACTGACCTCGGAGAGTGCTTTGAATAATTATATCTAACACTAATGAATTAGCTGCAGCTGTCCTAGTATCAGCTAGTCTTTCCCACACAATTTTAAAAAATAATTAGCAAAAGCAGCAGGGGCAACCAACACCAACGATGTGCATTAATATATTAATTCATTTTATCTAAGCTAGTATTGGCCTCATTAATAACCTGCTCATATTAATCATGTCATTATTAGAAATAGCAAAGGATTGCAGAATGGGTATATATAGATTAGCCAGTGTGCTAATTTTCACTTATGTCTCTAAATTGATTCTAGTTTGTGTTGACTTGAGAATTTGCTCACCCAATTAGTGACAGAATGTCAAATATTCACTCAGTCAGAGAACACTATTTTAAAACACATAGAGAATATAAAACTGAGTAGTTTATTTGAAAAAAGAACATTTTTAAAACATTTAGTCCACAAAAAGAATTAACCTACTGTACATGGTTTACTTAAAATGTAAATTTAGGCATTGTCTATTTATATCCATAAATATGACTGTGTGTGTAAATGTATGTATGTGCACATAAATGTATATACACACAATCATGTACATCTATAAAATATGTGTGTACATATATAGTTCATATATATTCAAATACAGTATTCACCACTTATCCCTGGCAGATAATTTCCAAAACCCCAGTGGATGCCTAAAACTGAAAATACTACTGAACCCTACTTTTTCCTATACAAATGTCTGATAAAGGTTAACATAAATTAGGCACAATAAAAGATTAACAGCAGTAACTAGTAATAAAATAGAATAATTACAACAACCTATATATATAAAATCCTAAGCAACCGAATGACTGGTCGACCGGTCACTATGATCTGCACTGACCACCCGGGGGCAGATGTTCAATGCAGGAGCCATCCCCTGGTGGTCAGTGCGCTCCCACAGTGGGAGTGCCACTCATCTGACTGATGGGCGCCAGACGCCGGGCTCACAGCTGGCGAACGCAGCTGTGGCAGCGCAAGCCTCTCCTGCCTCCGTGGCAGCACGCTACCAAGCAGCGGTGGCAGCAGGCGCAGCAGAGCTGGGATGAGCAGGAGCGATGCAGTGCCTGGCCCCACTACTATATCCCCTGAGGGGTCCCAGATTGAGTAAGCCAGGCTGAGGAACCCCACCAGTGCACGAATTAATTCATGCACCAGGCCTCTAGTATACTATAACAAATGTTATGTACATGTGGTTCTTCCTATCAGAATATCTCATTGCACTGCATTGATCCTTTTTCTTCTTGTGCTGATGTCAGTTGGTGCAATATCTACGTGTTGAAACGGGGTGAGGTACATGACTTAGGTATTGTGACTATATGGTTACCTAAACACAATTACTGCTGTGACATGCAACAGTTAATCCACTAAACAAGATGGCTACTAAGTGTATAATAGGCAGGTAGTATATATATACAGTGTAGATATGCTAGACAAAGGAATTATTCATGTTCTGGATGGGACAGTGTGAGATTTCATCATGCTACTCAGAACAGCACACAATTTAAAATACTAATTCTTTATTTCTGAAATACTTCATTTAATATTTTAGGAGTGAGGTTGGGTATGGGTAACTGAAACTGTCCAGCAAAAGTAGGGGTGAGAGGGGACTATAGTTAGTATATATGTGTGCTGTTTATGTATATGTGTGTGTTCAAATAAGATACAAAAATGTAAGAATGAATAATCACAAAAGTTTGGGGTAAATATAGATCAAGCAACTATGCCATAGTTACTTTCACCTAAAATACCATGCAATAATAGAATACATGTGAAAGAGAACAAATATAGTTAAAGCAGCTCAGAGAAATATAAACAGTGTCACTTAAAAAACCCAAAAAAAGGAAAGGAAATAGGATCAGATAATAAAAAAAAAAGGAAAGTATAATGGCAAACATGCATTATAGGTAAATGCATTAAGAATTAAATGCATGGAGGATAAACTTCTTAGCACCTAAGCAAGTTGGAAGCCTAGTCCCATTCTTACAAGAAGTAGCTAAGGGCCCATCTGAAAAACAACCTGGTTGACCTCTTTCTCTCCTGGATTTGTGCTAAGCAATAAGTAAAAATGCTATTAACCCAGAGGTTAAGCAATTAGTGTGGCAATTGGAACAGGAGAATCAGGAGAGTGTCTCCAATAGCTGCTAAGTAGGTAACAACCACCCTGAGAAGACAATGAGAAACCCTAACGTAAATCTTGCTGCAGCTTTTGCTCCACTATAGATTGAACTGTCATGTAAATTGTGGTTATCACTTTAGAATGGTATGCAAATAATCAAGAATCATAAATGATTAGAGTCAGAACAACAAAAGAGAAGCACCAGACCAGACAAGTTAAACTGATGCTTTAAGAAAGAAGGTTTGTAATGCAAACAGGTTAATGATAGAATACCAATACAATCCCAATTAAGTTAATCAACTGCCTCAAACCTCACATAAAACTAAAAGAAGAAGGAATTGTGGGAAATGTGTAAAATATAAAACAATAAAGTTTTCTAGTGAAAATATAAGAAAATATGTTCATCACTATCAATAGGCAATGATTATTTAAATTGGACTAAAATGTAGAACTCTAAAAATCGTTAAGATTGTCTTAATCAAAATTAAAAACTTTCATCAAAAGACATGCTTAACAAAGTTAAAATGCAAGTCAAAATCTGGGAGAAGTTCTTATTAATACTGATATTAGACAGAGGAAGTTCATCTGGGAACTCCAGTGTTACAAATCAGTAAGATAACTTGGTAAAAATGGGCAAAATCTTGGAGAGGCCCTTATAAATGGCCAGTAAAGTATAAGAAGGTGTTCTCCATTATTAGTTATTAGAAAAAAATTAAAACTTCAATGATACACTTCTATATTTCTCACTGGATTGAATAAACAAAAAGAGAGAATCCAAGGTTTATGCAAGGATATGCAGCAAGTAGAACTCTCATGCACTGCTGATAGTCTCAAACATAAGCACACTGAAAATCTATAACATCAATTCCATACTTATTCCATACTTATTAATCTATGACATCAATTCCATGGAAAGATATAGAAATGTACACACATGTCCACAGGTGCATCATTGGTAATGTTTTATTATTGCAACTTTTTTTCTATAACCAATTATTTGGTGGTAAAAGAATCCTTATGATGGAAGGGGAAAGTGTCACTTGTATATTTTGAAGGTTTTGAGCTTTCCTCTCATTAGCATACCAGTACAGATAAATATCTCCCTTTCTAGGATCTTACTGCCTGGGCCTCCCACTCTCTTCCTACTCCCCCCTCTTTCCTCTTACATACATACACACTCCAAAGTAAAGACTTGTTTATCTACTTATCACTCACTGTATGGACAGTCATTAAAACTAATGGAGAAGTATATAATGTTATCTTTCTTACTATAGGCCTGGTGCATGAATTCGTGAACAGGTGGGGTCTGGCCAGCCCATCCTAATCAGGCCTGATCAGGGGTGAGGCAGGCTAGGGGGAGGGGCCACGGGCAATTGGCTAGCCGGCTCTGCCCCTGACCAAACTCCTGGTCAAGGGGACAATTTGCATATTAGCCTTTTATTATGTAGGATTGTACTCCTCAGTGCTCTCACATGATTATGCAGGCTAAGAATCTCTACAATCTTCCCCCAACCTGGAGACCCAGGAAAGCCAGCGTTGTAATTCAGTCTGAGGCTATAGACCTGAAAACCAAGGTAGCCAATTGTTTAAACCCCAGTCCGTGGGCTAGAAAAGATGAAATAAAATGACCCAACTAGGCCAGACAGTCAGGAAGCAAATAGGGGCAAATTTCTCCTTCCACGGCCTTTTGTTTTATTTAGACCCACAGTGGATTTGGATACCCACTCACACTGGGGAAGGCAATCTACTTTACTAAATGTACCAATTCAAATGATAACCTAATCTAGAGACATCTCACAGACAGATCCAGATAAAACATTTAATCTGGGTACCCCATGCCCAGTCGAATTGACACACAAAATTTACCATCTTACTGACTCCTGTATCACCATGGCTTGGCACAGTGTCTTGCATATTTTAATGATTTAATAAACATGTGTTGAACAAAAGCATTTTTTAATTAGTGACTATCAATAAACATGGAAAAACTTGTAAAACTGAAGTTATAAAATTAATGCTTATATTAGTGAGCTTGCATTTCTATCTGAGACTTTGTGTGTTCTCTCATTTCCTTATTTTTTAAAAAGTGATGCACAAATGACCCGATCCAGGCTTTCTGTGTCTATCAATAATACCTAAAATCACCCTTTCACTGAAGGTGCTCATCCCTTGCTTTGATGCAGCACCAGTTTACGTCCTCAGGATGTTTTTCCTGCACTGGTGCCTTGCTGTGCTTGTCCCCAGTGCCTGAGCAAACGCGCTGAAACACAAGATGGTGACCAATCAACTGGTCACTTCAATAACTGTGGGCTTACTCTGTTCATGCTTCTCAAATTACCTCTGGGAGAACAAGTTTTATTTTTTATAATTTCTTACCTATCATGGATTGATACAATTAAAAATAATTCTTAGAACAATGGCATGTTTGTGTGTTGTGACAATGTCAAATTGCTATAAAAAGTTTCTACATACTTTCTCTTTGGGTATTTACATCTTCATAGACTGTTGTGAGCAGTGTGAAGACACACGTCCTTAGACCACACTTTTGAGTACTGGGTGCTCCACAGCAGAGGGTGAAGATCAAAGCCTTAGGAGAAAACAGAGGGCATAATGAAGGTAGGTTAACTTGGGGAGATGTTAGTATAGGAGTTATTTGCAAATATATGGGTGCAAAGACTAGAGAAAAATCAAGAGATAGTAACCAGAAGCTATATAACAGATGAGAATTATTACTCCCATTGAAGTTAAATAAGTTAAAGTTCTCAGCAAATAAACTCCTGATATAAGATTTAAACCTAATCTGACTGAGATTAAAGGAAATATAGGAGATGAACTTTTGAGAAGTCTTGATTGAACACCTCAAGCATATAAAAATAAGGATGAAAGACTTAATTTGTGAATAAGTATAAAATAACAGTACAAGTTGAACACATATGTGCAAAAGAGTCTAAAGGGGAGTAATCAGAAGAAAATAGTGAAAAATTAGTGAAGCTAAACAACATTTGTCTATTTGATAAATTACTGAGTTCCAGAGTATGTTGGGAAGAAAGTGCCAAACATGCAACACTGAAGTAAAAGAGTACCGATGGAGTGACAGGTGGAAGAGGGAAGTCATCAGGGTTCGATCCAATGGCTTGCATTTGGAAATGTCCAAAGATTTCCTCAATCAACACAAAGAACGTATGCTGGAAACCATGTGGGAGGACTCAGAAGTAGCTTTCTCTCATGGCTTGGGGACTAGCAGAAGAGCAGCTCACAGGATAAATAAGAATGTTTTGAAGTATTACTGGCAGAACGACTCTCTTCAAGTATACCTAACACTGACATCTTTAATTTACTTTTAACTTACTTTTCTACTGGTGAATAGTACAAAGAACTACGTAGGTTTCATGTTCAAAATAAACCTGGGAGAATAGAAAATTGTTACTGCATTAACTTCAGTGATTACCTAGAAAAGTTACTCTGGCACTTCAGGGAGCCTTTAAAATACTGTTACAAAGCAGAATCATTACTTTCAAAGTCTACCATTTTCCATCTGTCACTTTGTCACAAATACCTCATCATTTGTATTAATTTTTCAAAATCAGCCATAAAATATTTGCCATTGATAATAGTGCCTGTCTCAATTTGTTAGCCAAATTGTAAAATAAACCTACTAGGCAGTTAACTGAGATTTAAAAGAAATCGCATGTTGGCTAAATAATAAATCACAAGGACTTTGAATCAAAGCCTTTTGTCAGGCAAGCACACAATGATCCCTTAAAATGGATGAATAGTCTAGTGTTGAGGATTTGCAAAAACTGATTAGGCAAACATACTATCACCTAATTTATTCTAGTTAAAAAATTATAAAATTCTTTCCAGGTTTCTCAAATAAAGAGGTACATGAAAAAGTAGCCCTGTTTTTCTGCAATTTATTGGTATAAAACCAAGCACAAAATGTTCCAGTGATTGTTACAATAAATTCCAAAGATTAAAGGTTCAATTATCAGTCTAGACACACTAAGTTCCTATGAGTTTATTGTCTTTTAGAAATCCTATGAATAAAAGTTAGATACTTAAATATATCCAATTTATTTTATAAAGGCTTTTAATTTTAGCCCCTTTAAGCAGTTACTTATAGTAGTACAGATTTACGCTCAATAGATGTTAATTTGTTCCTAATAAAATAGTGAATGATAGCATAGCATATTGAGGTGTGTTTCAGTTGAATGGTTTTTTCATCTTCAATAGCTGCTGCTTCATGCCCTAAATGTGCAACAATGAGTCAAATTTTGCTTTTACAGTGTGTGGTGATGAATGAATAAATGAATATAATCATTAGCATGACATACTCTAACATATTTCCCATTAGTACTGTTTTATTAACTTTAAAAAGTATGTCATAAATATTAAACATATTGGAACAATTTAAAATGTAACTAAACATAAAGCCAACCAGGTGATATTACAAATTATGTGCTTTCAATTAGATACCCATAGTTTGCAAGTTAATTTAGTTAGACCAATGTATCTGCTTCATCAACAAAAATATTCATCATCATTATCACTTTTCAGCTGGCAGGAATTAGCAGCAGATGTTATGAAAGTTTTTCATGTTTATATTCAGACATGTTCAACATTCCCCCGTGACTTCGAAATAGGAAAACACAATGAATCATATCCGCACAGCCATGGTAAACCATATTTTGAATCATAATAACATTTGTGTAATGGAAATTCAGCTCAGATTTGTTTTCCCTCAAAAGTAAGAAAGCTAAAGGACAGTTGGATTTCAATTAAAATGTTCTTCATACTTCTCAGACTAAAAAATATTTTTGATTGTGTAATATTCCACTGAATCTAATAAAATCGCAAGAAACTCTGTATCACACTATTCTACTGTTCAACTTACATATTAAAGAAATATTAATTTAAGGCTTAAAGTCTTTAATTACCATCACTTAATAACTTTTAAAGACTATTTCTTTTGAAAGTAAAAAAAAAATTTTGTCAAATACAGTATGAAACAGAACAAGCAAACATTTTAAAAAGAAAAAAACGAATTGAATATTCCAGTGTTATGAGACACCTATAATGTATTTGTAATTTAACATTACACTCAGTACCAAGATTACTCATAGCAGAGCCAAAAAGAAGCTCATTTTATAATCATAAACATTTTTCTATCAATTCTGAGAAGTAACTGCTGTATGGGTTTTGATATAAAAAGATATGAGTAATGTGATGGATGACATTTTCAAATGAGTTTTCAGTAGAAATAAAAGCACTTTCTAAATGAAATAACTATATCAACACTGATAAACACTGATAAAATGACATTTAATTATAAACCCTAAAGGCATAGGGGGTAGTGAGTGGTTAGACAGGTATATAAATTTATGGTGATGCTAGTAAATAGTAAACAGAGCGTTGTAGTTAGGGAGCTCTAGATAGTTTCCCAAAGTTATTTCTTGGGGCAATAAATCATTAAGATGCTCTGCGAAATAAGTGTTTCTTACTTCAATAATGTTGGGAGTCATTCACATGCTCTCCGATCCTCTAAATTTTCTTAATTCATATTAGATATTAACTCCTATGAAGAGTTCAGCCACATATAAATCTGGTTATATTTGTAAAGTTTGTATTTCTTAAAGTCACTTAATCTTAAAGCTTATTTTTCACTTAACATGTATCAAACAAGTTACATATTCTTTAAATAGTATTTCAGAGGACAGATTTTGTATCTTTAAGATTGATAACAAATAAACTAAATCAACAAAAATATTTTATCATAATGCCTGGTTGCTACTTCATACTCGGTTTCTCCGATGGGTGCACCTCAGTTTGTTGTTTCTCAAAGGGATTGAGAGGCTTTGTACAACATATACATAAGACACAGCATGGACATCAGTCAGGGTAATTAAGGACAGGATTTTAACCCAAATGGAAAGCTAATTTGTTTTTGCCTAGAGTAGAACCAGAGGGTTCTGTTGAGAAGAGCTTTTATAAAATTCAAAAAGGGGATTTGAATTTGCTTAAATTTGGGGGAGGGGGTTGTTTGAAAATATCTTAGGTTGGATTCCCTAGAATCAGAATCAGACATGTGGAATTTTATTCAAGCACTCTGGAAAGAAGTGAGGAAAACAGGACAGGATGAGGCAAAAGTTTAAAAAAAAATGTCCTTTTCATGAAGAATTCTAGCCTCACCCTGATTCTGCAAAATGATCTATAATTTGTTTGGGGGTAGGATGTAGGAAGTGTATCTCTTTTAGCCCTTTCCAGGAATGTGGTCTGAACAATACCCAGAGAAGAGTGGAAGTGGCAATGATAAAGGACCAAAACTTCCCACCTGATAAAGGGTGGAAAAAAACATGGGGGGCAAAAGCAGTAAACATATCTACTACAGGTATATTTTGGCCTGTGTGTGTAGTCTGTGTCTTGTTTTGTTTATAAATAATGCCACTCACAGTTCATTAACAACATAGAGCTCAGAAAATGATCTATAAAGCAATTATCTAAAACTAGATCATCTCCAGTGCCTATAGGTCATCTTCAGTTTCTCACATGCAACAATGTTTTCACATTTCTACTCAGGTTCAACAAATTCAACACATTGAAGGCTAACCCAATGAATTATGTATCCCAGCCTAGACTGAGGTCTCCTCCACTGTGTCATAGCTCAGGAAATGCCACTAACATCTTTTCAGATGATATCTTTAATGTCTCTCTTTTTCACTCCACGTATCCCATTTATGATCATGTTCTCTTAGTTTAGTTCTAAAATATCACTTAAATCCATTTATTTTCCTTTATTTCTTTGGTAAAAAAAAATATTAGGATGAACTGCCATCATTTCTAGCTGCGACTACTTTAAATATGCCCTTATACATTTTATTGCATTTGATCTTAACCCCCTTAATATATATCTACATTGCAGTTAGCACTATCTTTCAAAAGCAAATCAAATTGTATATTCTTCCTTTGTAACATCTATTGTTGCATTTCCATTATTCTTAGGACAGAGACCCAAATAATTTACATAGCCTAAAAGATCTCTGAGACTTGTCTTCTTCTATCTATATTTCTAGCCTTTTCTAGTTTTACTAGAGGCCTGGTACACGGAATTCGTGCATGGGTGGGATCCCTAGGCTTGGCCGGTGATCAGGGCCAATCAGGTTCCCTGCCTCCCCGCCTCCCCACCTCCTTCATCCCTCGCCATCAGCGTCCACTACCACCCACCCTCAGTTCCCCATCCCAGCCTGGGGCCTGACCCAGGTCGGGAGGTTGGAACCTGCCAACTCGGGGGAGGAACTGGGAGGTTGGCTGGCAGGCCAGAGGAGGGAGCTGGCCCTTGGTCCCCCGGGACGGTGGCCACATCCACTGCCACCTACCCCTGGTTCCCCGTCCCAGCTGAGGGGCCCGGCCCCAATCAGGCAATCAGTGAGGGACTGGGAGGCTGGCCTATCAGTGATCGGGGCCTGTGGGCTGGGGGCTGCTCCTGTGAGCATATGCCCCCTAGAGGTCAGCGAGTGTCATAGCAACCGGTTGTTCTGGTCATTTCAGTTGTTCCATCATAACGGTCACTTAGGCTTTCATATATTTAGATTTCCCCCCCCTTGGTCTATGTATCTTAACCACTCTGGCTTTCCTTCAAGTCCCCAGTACTACATATTCCCATCTACTTCATGGTCTTCACATAAGCTGCTTCTGTCTTCCTAGGATCATTCTAATTTTCTATTAATGAATCCAAATACACACATACACATACATGCATACATACACACACACACACACACACACACACACACACACACACACACACACACTCCATGCATACAAATATGTGGCCACCAGTGCACTCCTCAAACTTTTCTTCAATGTTCTTCATATCTTATCTAGATCTTCAGATTTTCAGGGAAGATAGCAGAGACCCCTTGGCCATCTACCCACATTATCTTGGCCTTGCCTCCAGCCAGATTTTGACCATGTTTACCCTAAGATATTCACTTCCCTGACAACATAGTGTGGAATGCTGCTGAGATACTTTACAACCACATAAGTATAACTGAGAAATGTGAGAGAGTTATGCTTCCTTCTCAAGAAAACCATCAACCAGTGCTCCTTCCATCCAAGTCCTTACCATTGCCTATACAAGTTCCACGCTTGGCTAACTTTTACTTCACACCTTGTAATTCTCGGCTCATGCTGCTGTAAACATACTTGAATTTTTGCCGTTCCTCAATCATGTTTTTCCCAAAATATCTAAATGGTTCTCTTCCCTTTTCTTTCAGGTCACTGTTTATATATTACCTTTTCTTAACACACACACACACACACACATACACACACACACACACACACCATTCTTCTATAGCATTGCTCTATATCATATGTTTCTCTTTTAATTTTGTTCATAACATTTATAATCACCTCTGGATACTTGCTTATTATCTTATTGATTCCAATATAGTGCATATTCTTTGAAAGCAAGATATCCATTTTATTTAGTCCTTAGCACTGAATGAGTACCTAAATCATAGTATGTGTTAAAATCATTTTCTGATAGAATCAGTCAATACTGGCTCAATTTCTATTTATTCAATTATGCAAATTAATTCCTCTCAGTTTCTTTACATATGTGTGAGGACTCCTAGAAAGATACTTTTTCTCTTACCACCTCCTATAACTTTCTTGAAGAGTTGGAGCAAATGTTATGTATATAACTAAAAATAGTTATATTTATCATTACAGGTGTATCCTTCATGTGTGCTTCATATCATGCATTATTTTTTCTTTCTTTTTTATGCTTTAACCTCTTAGGAGAAGGCAGTAAATGGAGCAGGTATTTAACAAATGGTCCTAAATGACAAAAAGACAGGTTAGTAATGTTTGATAAAATGACTACCATTGTAAACAACCATCAAGTTTACTTGAATCAATAATGATACTCTATTTAAATAAGAATGGTTATTATACTGCTTGTGGTAAAGTTTCACTCAATAAATTTTATTGTGGAAAATTGCTTTAATATAAAAATTTAAATCAGCATTGTAGCAGATCACTTCATTTCATTTATGGCAGCACTAAAATGCCCAATAGGATAGTGATGTTAAATTTCTACAGCAGAATCTCAATGATACTCATTATGTGGTTCCATCTCACCTCCCATCACCTACAAACTTCATTTCAACCTCGTTCTACAGTGTAATACTACAGTCAGTTTTACCTAAAACAAACAACAACAAAGCCCATTTCCACATACCTAGCTTTACTGATTGTGTTCCCAAATCATAGAAAGCCACTTCTCTCTATAACCTACCCACAGAACACCCATTATACAAAGTCCAGACAGAGAGACATCCATCTGTGTCTGAAGTTCTTCCTGATTACTCTAACACTGAGTGATAATATTCTGACACAGACAGCTATACTTCATAATCAATTAATCTTACATGTTCAACTTTGTTTTAAAGTTACTTTGTTTTAAAGTTACTCATTAGTGCTTGTCTAATCTCCAAGCTACAATACAAACTGCCTGAGGGGCAACATCAGGTTGTCCATAACACTGAGAAATGAATTTGGCAATACAAACTTGAGAGCAGAGCGGTAAACTAATGAAATCGGAGTTATGTTTCTATGATAAGAATGCTATATGTTAACAACTCAGGATAGGAATTATGTCTTAACGGCATCAGTATCCTAAGCTCCTTCAATCTTGCCTTTCCACAATCTTTAGTGTCATAGCTTTTTTCCTCTAATTGTTACCTTATAATTTCAGGATGGCTGCAAAACCCCCAGACTTTAAGTACATGCGCCAGGCAAGAAAAAGATAAAGGGGCATGAAGCAGCTAAAGGACTTTTCCCTGAGAAGCCTTTGTGTGTATTGGAAAGAAACCATGGCAAGGACCTTTGCTCGCATAATACTGACACAAACTAATAACTTACCATTCCTAGTGCATCTCTAACAAGCTCATACATGTTGTCCATAAACCACAATTAGATACTGTACTTTTTAAAAGGTGTGCTATCATCTAAAACCTTCTCAGGTTCATATATAGGCTCTGCCTCTCAGCAAGCTGTGGGATCATGGGCAATACAGCTGTCAGTTTTCCTATCTGTAAGCTGGTGATAATAACAGAACCAATTTTATACGTCTATAAGAAAATTAAATGTCATAATCAATATGAAACACTTAACATAATGGCTATCCCAAAAGAAGTATTCCATTCCTTTTCAGCAATTTCTGCTATTTGTATCATTATAACCTGAAGCTACCATTTTCCAAATTGCCTTCCATGATATATTCAAAGCTGTTCCCTAAAAAATATTAATAATGTTGAAAAAAAACTGTGTTCAATATATTTAGTCAGATTAAAGAATCTAAAAAAGCTCAATAATAAATAGACTTTCTTGAATCTTATAATTTACTAATATCAATTTTGAGTCTCCAAGATGGAGTGTCATATTTAGTATTTCACAAAATGATCAACCAATTACTGTAAATGATTTTTATAAGCAGAGCACAAGAAATGACCGTAAAGCCAGGACATTGTCAAACTACATTTTAGTCCATGTGAAAATTCTCCTTGACTTTGGGCAGAGAATTGCCTTCTTGACTCTAGGCCGCAACTCTGTACTAGTTCTTAGTCCTGAGACAAAGTTTCAGAAATGACCCAGGAGACATTTGACATAATTTAGGTGAGAGATTCCACTAGAAGAGGGGATGTCACAGTCATTATACAAATGTATCTTCAAAGGGAAAATCATGGCTTTACAGAAATATCAAAGAAGAAAAAGGAAAAAGGAGTAAGAGAACGTTTTATCCCCAAAACTTTCTGTGAACATCTCTCAACTGCCATGCTTTACTGAACCTTAACCTAAGGACAAGAAATTGGACATTGTTCCACATATAGTTAGCAATGAGTGTTTTCACATACTTTCTTTTATTAAGGAAATTGATAAATGATCAATGAATTCAGTTATGTTGTGTTAGAGGATAGATTTATATTTGTAATGATCCATATTGGCCATGAAAATATTGAGTTAGAGTGTAGTCGAATAAAAATGCTAAATAGGATGTCAAAATCAAGTTCATTAATAAAATAGTTAATTTAAATTAACTCTCCAGGGAGTCTTCCTGTTGTCCTTCTTGACCATCCCATGAAAAGTAGGGCCAATGAATTCATGACTACTGTATAGAGTGAATACTTCCCCCTTCAAAATGTGGTACCACTCAGAATGGTTTAAAGGGCAAGTGTATTGGAATTAAAACATGGACTAGATAAAGACAAATATTATTTTTGGTACTAGAAATTCAAATATTACCAGTAAACTTGGATGGTATAAAATTTAACATTTTGAAATGGCTTCTCCAAACAACCTTTTAATCTCCTCTGATGAAATTTAACTGGTATTAAATGAGTGCTCTGAAAGAGCATCAGAAAGAAAAGCTAACACCGAGATTAAAGACAATGGCATTCATAAGATGCTGTGCACCACTCTTACAACCAAAGGACTAGTGGCTCACTGTGATGTACTGGACATTCTTTCAAGGGCACATAATTCGAAATGATTTTAGAGAGCCAAGAAGCAGCAGTGGGATTTAAAAGAAAGTATTCCATAATTAGTATCCACTGACAGTTACCTAACTGATATAAACAATGTCATTAAAAGGCAGTACCTTCAAAGTGGTTGTCTACTAAGCATTTGAGACATTCTGATCATAAGATTGTTGCAGGGGCGGGGGGGAATATACTCATAGGAAGCATATACTCATAAGAATGTACTCGTAGGAATATACTCATAGGAAGCCTATACTCATAAGAATATACTTGTAGGAATATACTCATAGGAATGATTTAATATTATTTTAAAAGATACTCAAAATTAATTTCTTATGAATACTCTGAGAAAAAAAAAGAAAATGATATATTTTAACCTACATTTGGCGCTAAAGGACTGGGTAGAAACAATGTTTTGGTATTTCCTTAGCCAAAACAAATGTAATGTCACAAGTATGCATAAAGTAAATATCACCTAGAGTATCTTTCATGAGCAGCACCATCTCTTATGTCACTTCTGTTCATTTCTACACAGTCAGTTGATAAGCAAATAAATTAATGAGAATGTTACTATAAGAGTGTATAGCTTATTTATAGTCATCATAATAATTAGATGGATTTCAAGATGAAATAATGAACCTCCTTAGAGAATCTCTACAGAATTAAAAGCACTAAAACATTTGAAGTAGAATTATTGAAATAGTTGTATATAAATAGAAAAAAGTATATGAGGTATCACTGGAGCTCTAACATAATATATGTCTCTGTCTCTGTCTCTGTCCTGGAGCAAATCTCAAATACATCTTAAATAATTTCTTGAGCACCTCTCTTTCTTTCTTCACAGATCCTGAAAGAGAATTTCAGTTCACAAATATCTGCTTTGTAATATCTCTGAAAGTGTTTGCATCCCAACATCCTTTCTTTCTTACTCTGTTTTGATGAAAATGTAATCATGAATTTTGGGTGGGTTGACCAAGAATATGCTGATGGAGGTCTCGCATAATCTAGAAAAGACATGTGGTCTAGAAAGATAGTATCACTTAGTAGCAGAATGAGTGTTGCAAGGGACTGGCTTTTCCTGATACAGTAAACTGTATTCCAATCCAGCTAATATAGTTTCAACATTCCCTTTTTCTGAACACTTGAGGACTAAGAAAGGGAGGACTGTGGCTAAACTTAAGGCTGATATTTCTAGGAGCTTCAGCTATTGTGCTCTGTGATCCAGCTGCCTGAAAGTAACAACAGATCAGTAGGGAAAGGATAAGAAATTCTAGACAAAAAAAGCTTTGATAGGACTCACCTAAGGCATCTGAAAAGTAGTGCTACTTGGTGGACAGCAAAAAATGACATTAAAGCAGTAGATAGAACAGGTAGAACATTAAATGTCAATAGGAGAATAAATATATTAACTGTAGTAGTTGCACAATAAAATACTATTCAGAAATTATAATGAATAATTTACAACTACTTATAACATTATGGATGAATATCATATTTATGGAGAAGTCAGACCAAAAGTATATATATGTGTGCTTCTTTTAATATAAAAAAAAAAACAGACATAAACTAATTCATGCTGAAGAAATTAGTATAGTAGTTACTCTTGGGAAATGTAGTCAGGAAGGGGGCATGAGGGAAACTTCCAGAACACTGGTAACATTCTATTTCTTTATCCGAATGCTGATTATTCAAGTGGCTACATTTGGGGTAACTTATTGAACCACACATCTCTGATATATAGACTTTTTGTATGTATATTATAACTCAATAAAAACTTTTTGTAAGTTTGAAAATATAAGAAAAGGCTCTTAGAGTTTCATAAAGAGAAACAGCAAGAAAAGGCTGAGTCTCAGAGAGAGAGAAAGATCCCATTACATGGCAGGTAGGGATGCTGAATCTAATCTCTTTATATACTTTTACCTCAAGCTGATGTCTTACAATCAGTCACTCAGCCTCATATCTCCATCACTACTCTTTTTAGAAAAAAATATCATTGTACAAGGTTTATACTTTACAAAAAAAAAAATGCATACAAAGGAAAAGCAATCTTTTTAAAATGATATCTCATTTTAAAGTAAAATTATTGCAAATCTGTCATTCAAAACAAACGTGTTTTTTAAATGTCATTTATATGTAGATATATAAAGTAAAAAAATAGTTTTTTATCCAGTTCTAGAAAAAGAAAACAAAAACCTCCTTTGTAAATAGATTATAGTACATAAATAAAAATATATTATTGTTTTTAATAAAAGTACAAAATCATTATAAAATATAACATATCAATTTTATTCTAAGGAAAAAGTGAGAAAGTTGGTAACATAAAATAAATGATAAATTCTGTCAATGATTTGAAAATGGTGTTTCTGGTTTTACACATAAAACAAATAAGCAAACAAAAACACCAAAAAGCCATGAACAAAAAAAATAAGCAAACCTCTGATTCAATTAGACCATAAAATTTCTTGGTCTGTTTCTATGTTTGAATGATATCTGGATGTGACCACATTAAATAAATATAAGAAATTCATACTAAGTGCATAATGGAGCAGCTATTCCAAAGTCAAAACTCTTCTGCAGACGACGTTGCATCCTTAATTTCACCTCTGGGCATTGCATTTCCTCTAGGAACTTGGGAAGTATTCTACATGTGGCTAAGTGTGGGACTAATTACTTTCTGGATATTTTGGTAATTGTCAGGCAAATCAGAAAGTTAAATTGACTGCTTTTTCAATATTAATTACTAGAAAACTGAAAATAGCACAATTTTCAGTTTTTCAGCAACCCTAAACAAATATGTTTACACACATGAATTCATGAAAAAAATATTTGTTAGTCCTTTTGCGGCTGATTGGTTCATATAACCTGTTCATTCCCATGAAATACCATTATGAGACCAATCACTTTGACTAAGTAAATCAGTTTTTATAGATGTCACCTTTATAACTATGTTTTCTGGTTGCTATGTATAATTGTTTTTTCATAAGACAATTATTAAAAATACAGTTTAATATATAATATGTAAATTACTTGAGGAATGAAATATATTAAGGATATTAGTTATATACATGTGCATTATGTCATAAGCACTTTCAGGATTTCTGTTTGTATGTTTGGTTTTAATGTGTTCTCCAAGTAAATATTTTTTAAAGCGAAAGTAATCAGTTTATTATTTTCTGATTTATCAGTTCGTGTCATACTTGGGAAGCCTTTTCCTTCCAAGCTTGTTATACTAGGCCAAATGCTCCTGCGTATTCGCTGGACGTTGTAGAGCTTTTCTGTTGCAGTATTACATCTCTTGTCCATCTGGAGGTTATTTTTGTGTAAAGAGTTGGGTAGATATAAACTTTGTTTTCTAATGGGTACCTTGTTGTCTCAGTAACACTTTTGAATCTACTCCCTTATATCTGAGAACATTTACTGATGATCAGTTTTATATCTCTGATCTATCTATATGATTTAATTATACAGATTCATTACTATGACTTTATTATATGTTTATTGTCTTCACTGGAGTTATATCTCCTAATCATTTAAATATGTAAAACCCACTTTTCAAATTTAACATTTATTGGCATTAAATACATCTTCCCATGTCAATAAATATAGAAATACATAATCAATTTCTAACTTGGATCACAAAGAGCATGTATATGATTCTATATTGCAATACCAAAAGAGAAATATATTGGAATTGAATGATAGAAACATATTCTGCAATAACATGTACTCTAAATGTTAGCACAGAGAATCTTTAGGTTATAGGTTGGTAGTAGAATGGCTATACTTTTTATTTTCTGTCTTTTTTTTTCTTTTCCCCCCCTCTAGTTTCTAAATTATTTGTTCATCATTTAAGCATGTGATTCATTTTTTAACTAAGACAATGTTTTTCCTTCTCTTCTTCAAAACCTCTATTGATTCCCTATTTCCTTGAGTAAAAAATGTGACATTTTTATCATGACATTTTAAACATGTCCTTTACCATTTGTCCACAAAATACCCCTTCACCCACAGTGAACTTTTCACATTGACCTGTATATTTCACCATGCCCTTCTATGTCTCTATAAACTTATGTCCTTTTTCTCACAGTTTCTCTTTGCTTCTCTAAGAAGTTTTTCTGGCGATTTACAAAAATTTACAAAAAGTGTTTTGTTTTATTTTGTTTTTATCACTGTTGGAAGTTCAATTCATATTTGTTGAACATGTAAATGAATGAATGAGATCAGACTAAAACACTTGTAATTTTAATATGAGGTCTATAGTTTGGAATAGAGTGATAAGAAATAAAGGGCTAGTATCCTAAAATGGCAACAACAATGAATACAAATTTAAAAATTGTATTTAGAAAAATCAGACAATTTTGTAAATATCACAGATATATTTTAGCCCCCTGCAATTTTAAAATGCAAAGAGAATGCTAAACCATTAGGGGAAAATGACAGCATTCATTAATTTGTTCATTCATGTGCTCAACAAATATGAATTAAACTAACAGAGATAAAAGATGAAAGACTGAAAACACTTGACCTAAGGGCTCACAATTTTCTAGATGCTCAGAAAAACATAATTACTCTATGTTGATGAATCAAACAATATTGACCCAAATATGCTTTTAAATGACTAAAAGGGCCAAATTTCAAAACCAGTCTGAGCTAGCTTATTGTTTCTATTTCTTATCAAACTGTCTTATGCCATGAACTTGCCATCAGATTAGAAAAATCTTCAGAATTTACCTGGCTCAAATCTAAATTTCTAAAGAACTTAGATAGTGTCTCCTTTCCCTACATCATTCTATCCCCAAAACTGTCAGAGTAGTGATTCCTAGAAGTATTTCACAAACTGAATAAATAAATAATGAACAAATGAATGATATTCTCAACATCATACATTTTAGGACATTAATGCCTACTCAGTAACTCTGTTCAAACAGATTACACTACTCAACTACTAGAAAAGGAATGGAGGAGACAGAGGGAGAAAAAAAGAGCATTAGAAAATAAACAGGAATATATACAGGGTGAGGCAAAAGTAGTTTACAACTGTTCGTATGGAATATAATATAATTAATAAATAATACAAGAAAAATCTCTGCGTTTCATGAACTCACAACTGTAAACTTACTTTTGCCCCACCCTGTATTATATGTATTAAAGAGATAGTGCAACTTTGGACGATTGCTCACCTCATTCTTTTTCTGAGCTCTATGGTGCTGCTTTATACATATGTGAATTTACCTCATGTGTAAATGTGCCTTAACATGAGATAATTTGGTACCATGAAATACCACAATGGCCAAGTTTAAATAATCTTTATACCATGATATCTGCTCTTCAACTGTTTAAAAAAAATGTCAAAAAGATTTGTAAGGCCAATATTCCTCCCATCTTGAGCTGAAGTATATGAGCTGGGGTGAAGGGAAGACACTATTATGAGAATTTGAAAAGTATACAAATATAGTTGGCTTCTCAATAACAAATTTTATCAATCATGTGTATAAAAACAAATGGACGCATCCTTAAGTTTTCTCTTTATGTAAGTAAATTTCAAATAAATTTCATTTAGAAAATTGTAAGAATTAAAGGTTAAGACTTGAATCACCAGAAATGTTGTTTAAAGGGAAGAGTCAAACTCAGAAGAATTTATGGGTCAGGAAAAGAAGCTTATTTCTTTAAATCATTGCTCTAATTATGCTTTAACTTTTATTGCCATGTATATAATGTATTTAATGTTATCATAATTGATATCATATATTTTGATTTTAACTTTTGAAACAAAATCTATTAAAGTATTTTATAAGTAGAGTATTCTACTGGACAATACATGTTCCCTACTTATGTTTTATTGGGAAGTATTATGTATATGTTCATGTTAATATTTAATTTATTTAAGTCTCTGAGCAATATAGCCTAATACTCACTATAAATTGATTGTATCTTGGTTATTATAGACATCAGTACACTTGCACCACCTTCAGTTGGTCTAATAAATGGTACCGATTTTTTTTTCCAAATCAGCTGAGACAAGTCAGGTGACAAATGATTTCCATTAGCTTCAGCAGAATGGAAACAAAACAGATCAATACAAATGATTTGCAGCAAGTTTAAACCATAAATTTCCTTTTCCCTCATATATCATTTTACTATAGAAGCTTTTTCTTTTCATAGCAGAGAAAAAAAGTCATTAGGGAATTGAAAATTCTAGTTACTGCAAACTGTCCCAGATTTAAGGTGAGACCATATTAATGCACTGTTAATTTTATCCAATGGTACATACAATATTATTTTAAAATATGACAATAAAAATGTTAATAAGCTACATTCCAGAAAAGTAATTTCACCTATGAGTTACATAAAAACTATAAAATGTTTAAGTCTACAAAATTAGCTTTCTGTTTCTACTTGAAGACCTTTATTGGTTAAATGGTTGTCTTTAGTTCTATTTCTTAAGTATTTTCATTATAATTATTTTGTGTTAGATAATAGAATATTTCCTTGCTTCATATTAAAAATATATATTTTAACTTCTTGCACAATGTTTCAATATTAGTAAAATGTAAAAAAGAAGATGGGGGAAAGGAGGAAAATAAAGGAAAAGTAAACAAACAAATCAAAATTTTAAAAAGCAAATATAGGTTACTCTTTTCTTTGCCTGAATGATCCCAAAATAAATAGCTTTCTTACATAGTTGTAGAGGAATTCGGAAAGACCATAGAACCACATCCAATGGTTCACAAGGGATTCCTGGTGATTAATAGCATTATTTATCTATATGATTTTGCGTACCCATAAAGAGGTGAGCATAAAACTCAGTCATGCTACATGCACCAAGAGCATCCGTTCAGAATCTTATTCTGCTATGCTCAAGGAAAAAGTATGAAGACATTTATTGCACCCATGAGACTTCTCTCAGTGCTGTAACGAGCAAGTGTTCTTTACCTCAGCACAGAAGAACTTCAGATTCACCACCACTACCTAAGAGATAGCAAGAGGAGTGGCCAGGATACATGGGTCTGCTCCAGTGGACATTTGTTGACTCATAAACAAGGGCAATGGGGTAGTGTCCCTTGCTTCCATAGCCTTTCTCATAAGTCCATTAACCTTTCTTAAGATTATAAGAAAGTCCTTCATATTTTTAAAACACAAGGACAAAGCACAGAAAGAAAGTCAATTTTGAATGGGCATAGATAGAGAAACAAGCAGATATATAGCTTTCAGGAGTCCTAAACTTTTTTGAAGGGGTGAGGGGGTGCTGCGAAGAACATGGGAATGAAGGCAGATCCAGAATGCTTCTATGTTCCCAAGATCAAATCTTTGGGGGAAGCTTCAAATTCACCTCATTTTTCTTAGTAATTATAAATAATTTCTTCAGATTTGTATTATGGTTCAAAGAGAGAATTCTAGATCCAATATGAAAACTAGGGTTCCAATCTTTTCATTATTTATTCTCTGTATGATCTCTAAAAATCATTTAAATAGTCTGGTCTTCAGGTTCCTTATCTGTAAATGGGAAACATATTAGTCACTCTATTTAAAACTTAATACCTATAAATATCTGGTTTCCAACCTGTCCTAATGAGCTCAAAGTGTACATACAATCGTATAACATAATTCTAGAGTTTGAAGTCAAGAGGCAGACTGCCTGGATTCAAATTCAGTTTTGCAAGTACTCATTTTAATTTGTTACTCAGTTTCTTCAACTCTGAAATAGAGAAACAATCATATCTTTCAAATAGGTTTGAGGTGAGGATTAAAGGAGTTAATAGGTGAAGTAATTTATAAAAGTTCCTGGATCATGTTAAGTTTTAGCTATTATTGTTATCATTATTATTGTTATTATTACTATTATTAGGGCTATTACTAATTATTATTATCACTATGATGATGTGTGTACAAAAATAGCACAGAAATTTTGAAAGAGTGAAGACTTTCAGGGAAGGCAATAAAGTGTTAGAAGTCACATAAAAAAGTTTTTTGCCAGAAGGGATATGCTGTAATCTATACATCCGCCAGGCACTCAGTCACATTTATGAAGTAATGGGGTATCTGTCTGAGTGTTCAGCTAGCTCACACAATTTCAAAGCCTCATGGATCATGGATCATGGATCATGGATCATGGATCATGGATCATGGGGGATCATGGATCATGAATCATGGATGGTGATGAAAATTTTAACCACCACATAAATCTCTGGTTATTTTACCTCATTAATCAAGACTGACACTCATCAAAGTTAATGTAAAATAAATAGGTTAATTCCATCGGCTAATTAAAGTAAACATTTTAATAAAATATAACATATAGTGAGGAAAGTTCACAAATCATAAGTGAGCAGATTGATGAATTTTCACAAACTGAACAAATGCATGAAACAGCATCTAGATCAATAAATGATATGTTATCAGCACATGTGGGATATAATGATCAACATAATTTGATGACCAAGAATAGATCGATCTACATACAAATAGTAGGGGAGGGGGGTTTAGAGAGCAACCAAAGGACTTATATGCATGCATATTAGCATAACCAATGGACACAGACACGGGCGGTGGGGGCTTGCCCGGGCTGGGAAGGGATGGGGGAGGGGGTCAATTGGGGAAAAAGGAGACATATGTAAAACTTTAGACAATAATAAAAAAATTAAAAATTAAAAATAAATAAAAGATAGCAATTTTAATTCATTCTTCTGGCTGTAAAAATATTCCTTTGTATCCCCAAATACTACCACTTATTTATCCATACTATGTTGATGCACATTTCAGGTTTTGTTTGTTGTTGTTCATTATTATAAATGGTGCTTCTATGAATATTTTTGTAGATGTTGTTAAGTGAACATATGTGTGTCTGTTTGTTCATTACCATACCCACGAATGGAATTTCTGGGTCATTGTCTCTGTACATATTTGGCTGTGGTGGGTAATGGCAAGAGTGTTATAAAGCTGCTGTCCCATCAAAACTGTAAAAGAACCTAAAATACCCTACATATTTGCCAAAATGTTAGTTAGAATTATAATTTTGGCTATTCTGAAGAACATGTAAGTATTACCACAATATGGATTTATTTCTCATTTTCCCTGATTAGTAATTAATTAAGCACCTTTTTATGTCCACTAATTATACTATTAGATTGTTTGCCCCTTTTCTTGTTAACTTTAGAATATCATATGCTTTTTTAGAAATTATAAACAAGAATTCTACATCTGTGACTTGATTTTCACCTTATTAATGGTGCCTTCTGTTGATGCCATCAATATTTTTTAATATTAATGTGGTCAATTTACATTTCAATATAATCAAATGGATCGTTTTCTTTTAAATTTAGTACTAGTTAAATAAATGTGTACCTCCAAATAATAAAGGTAATATGCTATACTTTCTTCTAGTAGCTTTATTCATGTCATCTTTCTCATTTAGATCTTAAGTACATGAGAAACTTATTTTTTATTTGTATATGGTGTATGGTAGGGGTCAAAGTTTATTTAATATGCAAATGACTAGGCATTAGTTACTGAAAATAACATTTTCTTCTTCAGTGCACTACAAGGGCACCTTTTTCAAAGTGACTGAATATACAGGTCTGTTTCTAAACAAAGGATTTTGTTCCATTAATTTATTTCACTCTCCTTGCAAAAATACCATATTTTGCTAATTATAACAAATTTTTAATGACATTTGATATTTATAGTGATGTCCTCTAGCTGTATTCTTCTTCAAGATTATCTACAATGTTCTATGAATAGTTATTGCTTTGGAATCTCTAGATAATTTGGATAAAAATGACATTTTAACAATATTGAGTCTTCCAATCAATGGAACATGGTATGTCCCTTCATTTGTCTAAGTCTTTTTTGAAATCACCATTGACCTTAACCATCTTTCACTAGGTTTATTCTAGGTATCTGATGTTATTTTATGCTTTTTTAAAAAATTACAATCTCCATTTATTATTGATACAAAATAAAATTAAACTTTATGTAAATTATATTTACTAATTTTATATTAAACTTTTTTCCAGTTATCTAACTAAATTTACTTATTAATTTGAATATTATACCTATAAAATTAAAAATACTTTTATATCCCTTTAATCATTTCATCTGCACCTAATTATAAGTTTAATCTCTTCTAATTACATTTTTCTTCTAATTGAATGGCTAAGACCTTAACCAAACACATTCTATTATCCTTCCTCTTTTGCTTCATTAAATTTTAGGTGGCATATATTATATGATTATTTCAGTATGTCTCCTAGAGATTAAAGAATAACCCTTGTCTTTTCACAGATTAATATATCATCTTTACCATTTAATTGACACTATTAGGACTCCAGAATATTTTACATCTTACATTTTGTGTTATTGTTGACATGCATTATCTTCAATTTCACTAGTCATCAAGTTAAAGTAATGTAGAGTTCGTTTCAAGTGCAAATGAATTGCACTAAAAAGGGGGAGGGATAAAATTAAACCCCAGGTATTTGTGCAAATGCAGATAAATTTATATCACTCCATTGACTACATGTAAATTTATAAAACTGCTTTGGAAAGCAGTTTGATTATTATCTAGTAACTTAAAAACATGCAAAATTCAGAAGTTCTTCTCCTAGGTATATAAAAAACAAGAAGGAATTCATATGTGAACACCAGAGACATGTGCAAGAATATTCATAGCATCATTGATTGCAAAAGCTCTTAACTGGAAAATACTCAGATGTCCAGAAGGAAACTGGTATATAAATTGTGGTATATTCATAGACTAAAATCTACACTAATAAAAGAGAAACATGCAAATTAACCATCACTCTGCTACACAAGCCACACTCACCAGCCAATCAGGAGTGAGTATGCAAATTAACCCAACCAAGATGGCAGCCAGCCATAGAGCTTCAGCAAGCAGGATGCTTGGGCTGCCCCAGCAATGGAGGAAGCCAAGCTTCCCGCCCACCCTGGCTGGCCCTGGCCTCTTTTCAAGGCTACAAAGTTTCAATTATAGAAGATAAATAAATCCTAGATACTTGCCTCCAGCCGGATCCGGCCTCTGCTCAAGGATGTACTGAAAAAAAAGAAAAAGAAAAAAAGAGGGGCTGGGACCTTGGGTTGCCAGGGGGTGATCAGGCCAGGATGGGATGGCAGGGGCCATTGCGGGTAAGCAGACCAGCAGGGAGACCATTTGTGGGTGAGCAGGCTGGCAGGCTGTCAGTGGGGGTCAGCTGGAGATGAATAGGACAGCAGGGGGTGGGCAGTTTGGAGTGAGCAGGCCAATAGGGGGGCAGTTGGAGGTGAGCAGGCCAGTAGGGGGGGCAGTTGGGGTGATCAGGCTGGCAGGGGGGCATTTGGGGGCGAGCAGGCTGGTGGCGGGGGGGGGGGGGGAGAGTTGGGGGCAAGCAGGCCAGCAGGCAGAGTGCTTAGGGGCAATCAGGCAGGCAGGCAGATGAGTGGTTGAAGCCAGCAGTCCTGGATTGTGAGAGGGCTGTCCGATTGCTGATTTAGGCCCGATCTCTGTAAACCGGCAGTAGGACATCCTTCGAGGGGTCCTAGATTGGAGAGGGTGCAGGCCAGGCTGAGGAATACCCACCCCCATGCACGAATTTCATGCACTGGGCCGTTAGTATTTAATAACAATCACAAGAAAATGGAACTACAGCTATACAAAATAAGTGGATTTATCTCTTAAGTATAATATTAAACAATAGAAATCTTACCTAAATTATACATAATGTATAATTCCATTCACATAATGCATAAAACAGACAAACCCAAACTCATGTAGGTATGTATTCTTAGGTAGTACCACTACAAGGAAAGTAAGGAGATGATTAACCTGAAATTGAGGATAGTAGTTGCCTTTAGAAAAAACTCCATAAAGTTTGTTTTTGAGGTGAGATACTCATAACATTTTATTGACCTCGAACGTGGTTATAGGGATAACTAATATTTTTTGTAGCTGTGCATTTAAGTTTTATGCTATTTTCTGCATGTGTTTTTAATTCAGTACAAAAAGTGCTTAAATTTTTTCAACATCCTATTTCCTTTATATTTGCAATTTTTCCTTCATCAATCTCTGCTAATCATTTTTTTAAAAGATGAATAAATTTAATGAGAGGAGTAGGGGAAAGAATGGAGGATATTTAAGAGATGTATTGAAACTCCACCTGGATGGGAAATGTCATGACGGATATTCACCATGGGTTCAGTTACAGGAGGTCATGCTTAACTAACCTTCTGGAATTATTTGAAAATATTACATCCATAATGGATGGTAGAAATTCAATGATGTAGTACACTTGTATTTTTCTCCAGGCAAATAGCCCTGTCACACATGAGAGATTAATGACTAAGGTAATGAGTCATTGAGTAAAAGGTTAGAAATATGGAGCATTCCTTTTACTCAGTCTGAAGCCATAAAACCCTTCCTTCTTTTTCTAGAATATCTTAAGGATATTCTAGAGGATACTCTTTCCACTGATATTTAGAGATAGTGGAAGGAAGGTGGGGGGGGGGGGTGGAGAGGGAAAGAGAGAAAGAAAAACACAAATGTGAGAGAGAAATATAGGTTGGTTGTGTCCCACACACTCTCCCACCCATCAGGGCCCAGGGATTGAACCTGAAACCCAGGTACTTCTCTTGACCAGGAATGGAACCTAGGAAACCTGGACCCTGAACCACACTGGCCAGGGCTGCTAATACACTTTTAATGTAAGGAAACTAAGAAAAACCTACCTTGACTTTTTTTTTTTAAGGTCCAGGATTTTAATTACTTTATTTAAACTCTAAAAATATTTATATTAGAAATATAAATTTATCACAATATGAGAATATTTGACCAAAAATTTAGTAACATAATAATGGCTAATGAAAATAAATTAACGAGAATTTCTAATCACTGAATACACATGAAAATTAAAGCTAACTTTAGAAAACACTGTGACTCTATCAAACTTTTGAAATTATTAAGATTTTCTTCAGATAAACATGCTCTTGATCTTCAGACAACGCATAATTGAGATAGGAGCTGGATAGCAGCTACTTTGAAAAGAAAAAGGTTGTAAATAATTCTATATTTTCCTTTTTATAAAATATATTTTTAAATTAGTGATGGTTTAAAAATTAGTAAGATATCTGATAAATATCACTTGCTATGAAAGGAACACTGCTGATAATATCAACCATTGTAGTCCAAGAAAAAAAAGTGTGAGTGGCATTGTAGAAAGACAAAGCATTTCCTCCTAAGACTACTCCAATGCCTCAGGATGGAGGACCGTGGATCAAGAGACAAATCTTTTAGAATCCCTGTGTAATGGAGGTGGGACCACCATAAAGAGGGGAGCAGTAAAAAGAGTAATCTTGTTATGTCATATTTGTAATGAATGGAAACATTAACAAATAGCCATAAAATATGTGGTAAGTAAATGCCCATAAAATGTTGGGAAAATTATTTTCTATGTGACATGGGATATTCTTATGATCAGCATAATTTCACTTCCATACTGGTATTTTAAGGAATTTCAACCATTCTGATAGCTTCTGGATTGCTTTCATCTTCATAGGCACTATCTAGCTTATGTCATTTTAATTGATTTAATGCATTGCTACAACAGGACTTAGAAGAATGGGCTAGATATATCTGTACCTGAGCTACCATCCGTTAAAAGAAATGTTTAGTTATACTTTGAGGTATTTATAAGCAGAAAAGGAAAGTCTAGGAGGATAAGAAAGAATAAGAAGCATATAAAGTGATTAGAAGAAATGAAAGAAATGTAAAATCACCAGGGAAAACGTTTATATTCTAACATCCTTTGTCATAAAATTGTTTGATGGATGGTCTCATTCACCAGTCCCTGTGTGGTATTCCATACACAGCAGGCACTCAACAGTGGTGTTGAGAGACTAGAAACAAACTTCAAAACTTTGGAATCCATCTAGTGTGTCAAAATGAGAATTTATCTCTAAATACTACATTTGTCTCTAGTAAAGATTGCATTTTATATTCAACTATTCAAAAAGAAACTCACTGTTGCAACATTTTCTTAAGAAAATATCTCTTCACATGAGTGAATTGTTACCTGGCCTTACTTTATTTTACTGTGTTGGAGAGTTAGACTCTCAGGGAGTTCTTTAGTAGGTAATTATTTTATGTAATTGTCAATACCTAAGAGATGCTTCTATAAATGATTTAATTTTAGAATTACAAAAAATATTGACTTTAAAATTTTAACTAAAACTATGAAAAAAAGGTAAAAAACTTTAGTAGAAAAATTGATATACTTTAGATCAAATACGGGTCATTGCTGCATTCCAACATATAAAATCTACATAAACATAAAACAGCAGATTAAGCTTCAGATCCTTAAAATACTGGGAAGCCCCCTAATTTATCACAACCATAGAAACACCTACACAAAATAGCATCCTGCTGATATTATACATAATTTGTAAAGTGCTCACTTATCCTAATGCTATGTATTTTTTTCTTTTATGGTAGCTAACTTATTGGTTCACTGGAGGCAACAGAACTCATGAGAGCATAACAAATAAATTTCTTATACAAAAGTACCTTATTGCTAGTAGTGATTCTGGATTTTTTTCCAGGACAATTGTAATAGCAGTACTATTAAAACAATAGCCACTACTGAATAAATATTTTATAACAGCTGGCAATACTGACACTGTAGTATTATGGGAAGAAACAAGTCAGAGCAAGATGTTATTGTTAGCTTTTGCCATGTAACAAACCATCCCAAACTCAATGGCTGAAAATATTTATTATCTCCCCATTGTGTGGGTTTTCAGTATAAACTTGAATCTTTTGGAGGGTTTTTCTCTTGACATTGTTTGGGCTTTCACATTCACCAGTCAGTGAGGAGATGAATTATCTGGAGTGAACTAACGCATGGGTCTGGAGGTAGTGCTTGCTATCATCTGGGGTTATGACTAGCAAGCTAAGTAGGGGTTAGTTCCATGATGGTGGTCACAGTGTTCACAGGAACAACAATGTAAGGCAAGTGCCAAAGCATAATCACTTTTCAAGTCTCTCCTTGTATTACAGATGTCCAAAGCGAGTTATGTGGCCAAAGTGAATATGGATTTCAGTCTTTTCAAGAACATGGATATGAACAATTGCAATCCATAATCTGGGATAATGGCTTATTAATAAAATACAAATAAACCAGATCTTTACATTGCCCTCTTTGAGCCAAAGTAAACATTAGTTAATATATGAATGTTTCTCATCTATTTATTAATGTATTTAAATGTTAATTAATTAAATTCACAGTAAAAAGTAGAATTGAAACACATGATGTAGAATCAAGTCCTAAGACAAGCTTTCTGTTCTATTCTCCCCATTCCAACTTAAATATGTGTAACTGCATGCTTAGTTATGACACAGAGAGAGAAAAGATGGCTGGTCCTTAAGTGGCCCTCTGAGCCTACACACAGCCGTATGAAATTAGAACAGGGAGAGCAGGGAGAGCCATGGTTAAACACAGGAGAAAGAAATGTAAAGGGCAGAACAAAAGATATCATCTTAACTTTAATACACAATATCCAGTGTTCTATTAGCTATGCCCCTATTCGATTAGAAAATTCTCTTCACATTAAAAAAAAAGAGCAGAAGAGGCCCTAACCGGTTTCGCTCAGTGGATAGAGCATCGGCCTGTGGACTGAAAGGTCCCAGGTTTAATTCTGGTCAAGGGCATGTACTTTGGTTGCGGGCACATCCCCAGTAGGAGGTGTGCAGGAGGCAGCTGATCAATGTTTCTCTCTCATCGATGTTTCTAACTCTCTATCCTTCTCCCTTCCTCTCTGTAAAAAAATCAACAAAATATATTAAAAAAAGAGAGAGAGAGCAGAAGAGGAAAAAGTGGGGCTTGGTTTGAGAGAGAGATGAAAAATTCCATTTGAGAAACCATCTCATAACTAATACCATTTTACATAATAAAACTCAATGCTGCATATACATCCTACTTAGGTAAAATGGTATAATGTGTAAAACATAGTGATGCTGCACAAAAAGGATGAGGAAAACGTCACTATATGTCAGTGCTTCACACCTAAGAAATCATCGCAAGGAACTTATTCAATACAAAGTCCTCTATTAATACTAAGTATTTTTATGAACCTAAAAGCAATTTTGGATAAATGTTTTAAATTATAATTTAACATCAACTTAATTAGGTGTCATTAAAATAGTAATTATAAAGATGTTGTCCAAAGAGAAAATATTTGACATATAAGTAACAGTGAGTGAAAATGAAAGCATATATTATTGTCACTGTTTTATATACTCGCAATTACATAAACATGTAAAAAGATGTAAACTCTGTGTTAGAGTGATTGACCATGGATAATTAAAGAAGAATGCATTACCTCTCTATAAATTAAACGTGACATACAATAACACTCATTAAAATAATTATATCCTGATTCTTTAAATCCATAAAAACAATCTGAAATAAAAGCAGAATATAATGAAACCACTTTTACATTTTAGCTACCAGTTGTTTCAATACAATGTCACTGGCTTTGGCCTGTGCATTAGCAGGTTACATAGCAAAGTAGGTCAATCTATTAAGGTTAATATGTTCCCTGGGTAAAAAAATTACTCAAAAATAAAATAGAAACCAGAGGGAATTATAATTATACTTAAAACAAAACAAAAAAAAAGTTGCAGTAATCCAAATCAAGCAAATATGCCTCTTTAATATGAATAACCAGGATAATTGAAAAGTTTACTTTTTCTTGCACACACAGTCTACAGAGAAAATATACTCAATGCTTTAGTTATGTCAGGCATGGTATTTCTAGGTGAAATATGTTTCTCAAAAATCATTAAGTAAATTTCAACTTGACTTTTAAACCAAATTACTAGTATTTCTAGAATATCCATCTCCTTTGCCCAGCTAGAGAATTACTCAAAATGTAACTAAGTTTTCAAGCTTAGGAAATTGAAATGGAAATTTAGACACAGGCTGTTTTCAGCTCAGTTAGGATGCATGCAATTGCAATTGAATGCTCAGCAGCAAATACTTCTTGAGCCTGAAGGCCTTTCAAATTTTTGTTAAGCATCTCACGTAAATGATTAAAGCAAATGGCAGTGCCGTCTTTTCTTTCCTCCATAAATAAAAGAAACGTTAGTACTATTTAACTTTGAACAGAAACAATGCTATTCTCACAGCAAAATGTGAGTGCCATTTATGAAGTTTAGGATAGATATTTCAGGAGACTTGTGATTTTTTAATTACAAAGAAATAGTGGGCAATATTTCCATGATGAAAACAAAGACAGTGAAGTATTTAGGAAAGAATAATGTTAACTTACAATTTGATTTTAAAACCTGTAAACAGAGGGAAACCAAGATGGCAGCATAGGTAAACACCTGAAATTGCTGCCTCACACAACCACTTCAAAACTACAACTAAAAGACAAAACGGACATCATCCAGAACCACAGGAAAGCTGGCTGAGTGGAAATTCTACAACTAGAAGGAAAGAGAAAAGGACACTGAGACTCACAGGAGCTGTGGAAGGCAGAGATACGGAGATGTGTGCGCGGAGAGGACTGGCACCTGAGTACGCGACTGGCTTTCTCAAATGGGAGGGAGACAAAATCTACCAACTGCACTGAACTCCAGTTTCTGGAGAGACTCTGGGAACCCAGACTCATACGGGGAGAAACTAGACTATCAGGAAAGAGAATAGCACACTGAAACTCAGAGGAACTGTGGAAGGCAGAGGTACTGAGGCACGCCCGTCGAGAGGGTGGGCAACTGAGTACACGGCTGGCTTTCTTAAGCAGGAGGAAGACAAAAGCTCCTGACTGCACTGAACTCCAGTTCTGGGCGAGATTCTGGGGACGCAGACTCATTCGGGGAGAAACTGGACTGTCTGGCAGCGGGCGGAACTCGAGGGCAGCTTTCTCTCAGAGGTGCTCACAGTGATTACTGCAGGACACTGAGGCACAGGGGTCTATTAGGGCAGGGCTGACAGGAAACCAATGCTGTCTGCTCCGCCCTGAGACTCCACCCCATCCAAGCTTCTGTGTCTCCAGCACAGAAGTTCTCCCAGTGTAAACACAGCTGATCCTCACAGCCAATTGGCCTGGAGGTCAATTCCTCCCAGTGATACCAACAACAATCAAGGCTTAACTACAACAAGACTGTGCACACAGCCCACAAAGGGAAGCCCATAAAGACTGTGCACACAGCCCTATCAACTCAGGGAAGCAGCCAAAACGTGGAGACAAAAAAAACAGATCACAAATGAAAGAAATGGAGGAAAGCAAACAACTGGATATAGAGTTCAAAACCACGGTTATAAGGTTTTTCAAGAATTTTCTAGAAAAGGCCGATAAATTTAGTGAGACCCTCAAGGGACCAACTAGAAATTAAGCATACACTGTCTGAAATAAAAAATATTATACAGAGACCTAACAGCAGACTAGAGGAACACAAGAATCAAGTCATAGATTGAAATACAAAGAAGCAAAAAACACTCAACCAGAAAAGCAAAAAGAAAAAAGAATCCAAAAAGTTGAAGATAGTGTAAGGAGCCTCTGGGACAACCTCAAGCATACCAACATCCAAATTATGAGGGTGGCAGGTGAAGAGAGAGAGCAAGATACTGAAAACCTATTTGAAGAAATAATGACCAAAAACTTCCCCCACCTGGTGAAAGAAACAGACTTATAAGTCCAGGAAGTGCGCAGAACCCCAAACAAAAGGAATCCAAAGAGGACCACACCAAGACACATCATAATTAAAATGCCAAGAGCAAAAGACAAAGAGAGAATATTAAAAGCAGCAAGAAAAAAAAACAGTTAGTTACCTACAAGGGAGCACCCATATGACTGTCAGCTGATTTCTCAACAGAAACTATGCAGGCCAGATGGGAGTGGCAAGACATATTCAAAGTGATGAATAGCAAGAACTTACCACCAAGATTACTCTACCCAGCAAAGCTATCATTCAGAATTGAAGGGCAGATAAAGACCTTCACAGATAAGAAAAAGCTAAAGGGGTTCATCACCACCAAACCAGGATAACATGAAATGCTCAAGGGTATTCTTTAAGAAGAGGAAGAAGAAAAAGGTAAAGATAAAAATTATGAACAACTAATACATGTCTATCAACAAGTGAATCTAAAAATCAAGTGAATTAAAAACCTGATGAACAGAATAAACTGGTGAATATAATAGAATCAGGGGCATAGAAAGGGAGTAGACTGACAATTCTCAGGGGGAAAGGGGTGTAGTAGGTGTGGGAAGAGACTGGACAAAAATCGTACACCTATGGATGAGGACAGTGGGGGGGGGGTGTAAGGGCAGAGGGTGGGATGGGAACTGGGTGGAGAGGAGCTATGGGTGAAAAAAGAGAAACAATTGTAATAATCTGAACAAAAAAGATTTATTAAATTTTAAAAAAGAAAGAAAAATTAACAAACCAAAAAAACCTGTAAACATTATTTAACGTGGTATGTATTTATGTATTAAATGGAGAAATACAACTGAAAATGATCAAAATGAATAGGAAACTTACTAAGCTCTGGTATAAATTTCAGAATCTGCTTTCTTATCTTTTGTGTAGGCTGAGAGAAATTTCTAAATACTATATAAATTAGACTTAGCAATACAATTTCCAGAGTTTTAATGTTTCAAGATTCCTGATATAGTACTAACTTCTGAGAATATTCAAATAATTTAAATAAAAACTCATTCAATTTAGCTTGATATAAACAAAATAGTGACATTAATGTCAGTTTACAATATGAATATCTAATTCATTAAGGAAGAGGAGAAGAAAAACAATAGAAATAATAAATATTTCATATTTTTGTATGTCCTAAATCTGAAACTCATTGTATGTTTGGGAAACCTTCCATTATTTGGAAGCAATGTATAATTTTAATAGTAGTTCTGACATTTTAGTCTCTACTGTCTCTTTTACTTATGAATCTTACTCCAGAAATTCCCCCCAAGTTTTTCAGAAATCTTACGTTTTTGAAATATATTCCTTATCTGTTTAAATTAATCAGACTTGGTTATCCATCTGCTCTGCTTCAAAAACCATAAATTTGAAAACACTATGTCAGAGTGACTTGTAGGCAACAGGCCTGAAATCTAGGATTGGCCACTCGCCTAAATAAGAATGAAAAGTAACACTAGTTAGTGTTAAGAAAAGTGGATTTGGCATCCAATGAATTGCAAGGTGAAACAATTAATACAATGATCTAGAATAGTAGTCGGCAAACTGCGGCTCGCGAGCCATATGCGGCTCTTTGGCCCCTTGAGTGTGGCTCTTCCACAAAATACCATAGCCTGGGTGAGTTTATTTTGAAGAAGTGGCATTAGAAGAAGTTTAAGTTTAAAAAATTTGGCTCTCAAAAGAAATTTCAATCATTGTACTGTTGATATTTGGCTCTGTTGACTAATGAGTTTGCCAACCACTGATCTAGAATGATCTATGAAGACCAATCTCTGAGGATGAATGGGAGGGGACTGCCACTATTATTAGAGAACATGTAGGACATGGAATACATAATCCCTATGGAGTGACGGGGCTGAAACTAAGTGTGGGCAGCTTAAAATAAATTCAAATCTCTCTCCTTCCTGCTACTCAACCTGACAAAAACATTTCAACATTCACCATGAGTAAAATATGCTCTGGATAACAGGTGGGCCAGGGAGGATTAGAGAAATGTAGTGGCAAGCTTGAACCCAATCCTAACAACCTAAAGCACAGACACCTGTCCATGCCATCCTAGATTAGCGTGACCATACTCAACCTGCAGCACATTTGTTTGTGTGTCGTCTAGAGTCTGAGATTGTTTGTTATGCAGTATTATTTGGCAATCGCTGGATAATTCAACACTGGATTTGGTACTTTGAAATCATGTGGTTATTTTGCTAACTTTGCTTCAGAGGAGTGTCTGGAACAAAATCCTGATTCCAATGAATTAAAGAAAAATAGAGAGGGGAATGCAGAAAGTATGTGCAGCAAATTGTTTTAGGGGAAAAAATTAACAGGGGGGGAAAAGAAATGGTATGAATTGGGATATGAATGTGGAGAAAAAGTTGTATTTCTTTCTTGTGTTTCTAAATGGTATAATCATTGGCTATCTTTCACAATTTAACTTTAAATAATACTTTTTGCTTCACAAGCAAGGTTACATCCACAGGTAATATCAGAAAAATAAAGTGTTTTATTGATTTGCTCTACATCAGGTAAAACTGGGCCTTGGGGATGAGAGAAATTCCCGACTCAGAGCTCTGTTGTATCAGTAGCAACATAATCTATACAATCATTTCTGATTTCCTCCACGTAGTATAAATAGGAAACCACGGAGAAAAGCATCCCCAGTGACCAACTCCCTCTTTACATCCCTCCTAGGAATATCTTAAAATTAGAGCAAGAATCCATTGAGGAAAACATGGTGAAATTAATTCTATACACATATTTATTATGTCCATAATTATATTGTAATATGACTTGCAGAACCATTACTTTCTATAAGACAAGTTGATTTAAATCACTTATTTGGGTCGCTATGTCATTTAGTGATGTAAAAGCACACACATCTGTGCACTACAGGAAATTATAAGTAATTCAAATAATGGGTCTTTGATAGAAATACATGTCTTCAATAATTAGGCACCAAACCCTATTATTTCTTCTGTAGGCATCATCCGAACAGTGTAACTTTATTTTTCTATTTGTGCTTAAAATCACTTATTTTTATACTCTACATGTTTTTAAAGGTGGTTGAATATAAAAATGTCAATCAAATTTGTTCTTTAAAAGGAGGCTACTTTAACTAATGCTGATGGGAAATTCAGTGAAACTCAATAATTTGAGATAGATATAAACTAATTTTAGCACCAATTACTATGGGTAGGTGAATTGCTACACTGTAGAAATGGCTCATGGTCATATAACTATCTTCATGGAGCTCCAGGCGATGGCTAACCTATAATAGCTCTAAACCTGACCATGAAGCCTTATTAATACAAGCTCAGGGCACACTTGACTTGATCTAAGCTTCATTTTTGCTGGCTACACAGACCTTATAACCAAGTTAACTGCATAATTCTCCCTTAACCTCTTTCACTTCTGCCTTTTCTTCTTTATAAACTCATTTCCTTTTTCTCACTTATATACATAATGGAAGAGTTGCCTCAAGTTCCGTATTTCATTTTTGAACACTAATATTGAATTGTTGGGAGAGAGTATAGAATTGTCACAATTTGATTTAGGTGTTTACTTTGGTCTGGTTGCAGAATGAGATGAGAGTAGATCTCAAGTAGTTTAACACAGATATAAATATCTGGAAATTTCTATAGCAAAATGCTAATGATGAAAAGTAGGATTTTACTCAGATGCATTTTGCAGTGTTTCTATTATGATCATATTATGTTTATTTTTAATCTCTTTTATAATCAAAAAAGAGCAAAATTAAATGTAATAATCTCTTTCATCAAGTTGGCTAGGGTGTGTGTGTGTGTGTGTGTGTGTGTGTGTGTGTTTTACAATAAAAGACCAATTTGATATGATTACTATATTTTTTCATTAATCCTCTATCTGAGGATATTTTTCCCATTAGTTTTAAGAGAGTAGAAAGAAGAATATGTTACTTTCTATAAAACTTGTGAAAAAGCAGTTGTGATTAAGCTGTATAATAATTTCTATGAAATCATTTTTAAATGTTGGCAATGAAGATCTTCCAGTGCATAAAAAACTGATCCCCACTGATTTTAAATTAATAAGTAGTTTATTAAATATTATTCACAATGTTTTGCATTAGGTAGTCTGTAATTGTTATATGTTTAACATTTACACAGCCAAATTTTTATATCTTATATGACAAATTGTACTTCTTGACCAGTCTTGCTAGGTGTTAGCCAATTTTGTTCATCATTTCAAAGAAAACAACTCTTATCTCATTTAAAAATGATTTCATAGAAATCTCTGTTGTTTCCATTTTTGTTTTTACTTCTATTGTTACTATTTATTTTTTCTATTTATTTATTGGTTAATTTGCTCTCCTTTATCTAGCTTTATAAAGTGGAACCTTGAGTCATTAAATTTAAACCATTTTTTCTTTCAAAGAAGAAATTTATGTAATAAGTTTTAAGTAATGACTTTTCTTCTATTGCTTGAACTGCATCTTTCAGTTTAATTTTATAAATTTTAATTACCAAACAGTTCTGAATGTTTTCTATTTTTGTGAGTTCTCGTTTGGCCAATAAGTTGTTTAGAACTGTGTTGTTAATCTACATATATTTGAAGACTGTTTCAAACCTTAATTTTATTGATTTCTAATTTATTATGGTTTCCCTGATTTATAACTTAGTAGTTTTAGAGTATACTGTGTAATATTTGATTTATTCATAGAAACATGTTTTATGCTCACCATATGATCAATATTGGTGAATATTTCTTATGAATTTGAAAGAACAACATTCTGTCATTATTGTGGGTAGTGTACTATAAATAGCAATTAATTCAATGTGGTTAATAGGGTTATTCACATTTTTATATTATTATTAACCTCTTTTGTATTTGTTTTCATCAATTAGTGCAAGGTGTTAAAATGCCCAGCTCAGCTAATTTGCAAGAATTTGCTTTTATTTTTCTCAGTTTTACTTCATGTGTTTTGAGGTTCTGTTATTAGATATACATAGGTTTGATAATTCTTCCTGAAGAATTTAGCCTTATACCTCTGCTCTTGTAACTATGTCTCTCTGGTAATACTTGTTGTCTTTAAGTTTATTTTGTACTAGTATGATATTATTATACCTCCTCCAGACTTTGTATGCTTACTTATTACATGGTATATATACTTTTTATTTTTTACTTTTCATATGTGCGTTTGTATTGCAATAGGAAGGAATTCACAGTAATTCATTTTTGAGTAATTAGGGATGTTTATAGCTATGTATCAAGATTTACTTGTAAATTGTTTGTAAGAGGAAAAAAGGTAAAAATAAAAGTAACTAACCTCATAGGGAATGCTTTAAATAAATGATAGTTACATACATAAAACAAAATATTAGCCAAAAGTTAATATTTATGTTTAAAATATGAATTACTTAGAATGATTTTCACTAAGTTTTAGATAACACCTATATCTTAACACTCAAATATGAATAGTAGGATCTAGGTTCACACATACATACCCACTATAGCAGATACTGTCATTTGGTTTCCCCCAAAAGCCATTCCAAAGGTCGTTCTTTATTTCCTTGCCTTCCCAACTTATAAAGGTTAAGAAGTTCAGACATTTAGTCTCCCTGGCTTTCCCATAAAACAGTGTGTCTCTGTGAATGTGTTCTGGCATGCAGTCTTGAAGAGAAGCATACCTGGGGCTTCTGAGAAAGCAGAGGTGTCTTACGAGTCAAGGAAGAAAGCTCACTCCTAACACTCGCTGCCTGCTGGCTTCCCACCATAGTTGAAATCCAAAGAATACAACATTAAATTTAAATCAAACTAAAAAAAATCACAAAAGTTCAGGAAAATCATAGACACTTGCCCAAGATCTGATTTCATGAATCTGCTCAACCAAAACTGGAACTCTCTGACTACAGACTAGTTAAGTAAACAAGAATTTTTTGGTTTGTTTTAGCACTATTTGTTGTATTTTTGTTTAAATCATTTCAACTCACAGACCATATGCATACACCCTAGATACATAACTAAGCATTGTTTTAGAGAGCTCTCCACCCGCATGCGAAATGTGTTTATCTCTGAGTCATAGGATTGGCATTAATGTTTCTTTCTTGGCCATGTTTTCTAAATTCTCTAAAAATAATTATTTTATGAAAATACAGGAAATGCTAGATTCTACTTAATTGAACTCTATGTTGAGTATTATTTTTTTAAAGTTTTGATATTTAACAATTTATATTAATTTGGATTTTTCCAGTAAAAAATATAGTTCAACATTTTTCATATGTTGTACTAGGTATAATTGCTCTTCAGTGAATTCTAGATTTACAACCTTTGTTCATATTAATAGGTAAATGAAAATTCAAATAATATTTAGATTTAAAAACTCAGAAATAATCAAGATTATTTTTAAATTTCTATGCAAATTAACCTCATACAGCTATTATTTTAAATACTGAGAATTATAATCTGGGCTTTATAATTGGGATGAGACAGTTAACTAAAACATTTTAATAAAAAATGATTTATATATTTATATATAGATAGAGAAATGGATTGACTTCAGAGAGAAAGGGAGAGGGAGAGAGAGAAAAATCAATGAGGAGAGAGAATCATTGATTGGCTGCTACCTGCATGCCCCGCATTGGGACCAAGCCAGAAACCTGGACATGTGCCCTGACCAGAATCAAACCCTAAACTCCTTATTTATGGGTTGATGCTCAACCACTGAGCAACACCGGCCAGGTTAAAAATGATTTTTTATAACATAAAACTCCTATCTTAGCCAATAACCATGCTTTATGGCAGTGATCGGCAAACCGCGGCTCGCGAGCCACATGCGGCTCTGGCCCCTTGAGTGTGGCTCTTCCACAAAATACCACGTGTGGGTGCACACGTACAGTGCGATTGAAACTTCGTGGCCCAGGCGCAGAAGTCGGTTTTCGGCCTGGGCAAGTCTATTTTGAAGACGTGGCATTAGAACACTCAAGGGGCCAAAGAGCCGCATGTGGCTCGCGAGCCGCAGTTTGCCAACCACTGCTTTATGGTATCACATGATCACCTAAACATATTTCATTAATTTGAAAAAAATAAGGTTTTACATTTTAGATGTAGACTTTGAAAGCATGAGAATCCTTACAGTATTAACACCAAAAATAAGGAAAATATTAGAAAATACGGAAGTTATGATGGAACAAAGAATAAACATTTTTAAGGTATAAGGATTATTGTTTTCTCTTTAAGGAAAACACATATTTATGTACATATTTGTGCATTAACATGTTTAAAAAGCTAGATAGCATAGTAAAATATTTGTGTCAGGTTTTATTTAAGGACCTATTTAACTCAATTAGTTTAAAAAATATCTTTTTTGTTTAATATCTCCTGGCATTTCTTAGTAGCAAAAATAAATGCAACATTGTGTAAGAACAAACCTTGATGTATTTTTTGGTCCAAGAGATTTGCTTCATGCTTTTCCTTTAATCTAATGTAATTCCTTTTCCTAAGGCAATAATCAAATATGTGATTTTGTTTGATATTTTCTTGAAAAGAAAACATAATTTTTACATTCATTTATATCTAGGTCTTAAGAAATTAAGGACTTGAATAAAACCCATAGGAGTCTAAATATCTGCTGCACATATTTGTAACTTGGATTTATTATTTTTGACCTTCAAAGTTATCTTAACTTAGTTAAATGTCTTATCTTTTGGTCTCTTATCTCTTCAGAATTTAAAAGATGATCTCCTTTCAAAGTTTTACAAAAAGTTATTTCCAAATTATAATTTTTAATAGTTTCACAGACATACATATACACTAACAATTTAAAATGCATCTTGTACTATAAAATATATTTTTTCTTCAACTTTGCTAATAAATTGTCTCAAAGCCATTTCAAGACTAATTCTTTTGCATTATGCTAAGTGAAATAAGCCAGTCAGAGAAAGATAATTATCACATGATCTCACTCATTTGTGGAATATAATGAACAACATAAACTGATGAACAAAAACAGATCCAGAGATACAGAATAATCAAACAAACTGTCAAACCTCAGAGGGAAATCAGGGAAGGGTGGGCCAAAGCGGGGAGATAAGAGATCAACCAAAGTACTTGTATGCATATAAGCATAATCAATGGACACAGACAATGAGGGGGGGTGAAGACCAGGGCTAGGGAACGGGGGCAGGCTGGAAAAGGACAAAGGGGAGGAAAGGGGACACATGTAATACATTCAACAATAAAGAATTTAAAGAAAAAAAAGAGTAATTATTTTGTTCTCTGTTACCTCTTGTAGCATAAAATAAAATTTGCATTTGGTAAATCTATATGTAAGCTACTTTGTTCTACTGAGAGCAAATTTGTCTTATATTATCTCCGGTGTTCATTTTACCACACTGTAACTGCCTTCTGAATAACTATGTTGGTTGTTTTCCTAATAGGATTCCAGTCTCTAGAACGCCTTTGGTTGGCTGTAGCTCAATGAATGTCAATCAGATCATTTGGGAAACCAAAATTCCAAAGAATTTTAAAAGTTCATGTGTCTGGCTCAGTGTGTTACAGTGGTCACTTAGACAAGGTCTGTCTCTAAATGTACCAAATAGCCCCATATGAATAAAAATGAATTGCATGCATATTCAAATTTTGCAGTAGATCCAAACAAATTTAACAGCTTTTGTTAAGCAAAAGTGTCATCTGCCATAACAACTGTAACTCACAAACTGCAGTCAAAACTTCTTTCATGCTCCAATGTGTATGTTTATGCCTCGGGATCTGCTAACACTTCACAAGTGGAAAACATTTGCTGTTGAAACAAATAGTTGTCAGGGTTGCAAAGATACTGACAATTCTATTGAGTTTAGGAACAATCATTATTCATGCTTCATCAGAGTAAAATATGTTATTTTACCATAAAGAGAGTTATGTTATCTAAGTATTAAATTGGTGAGAAAAGTAGCCCTTTACATAATCATTATAACTTATTAATTTGTGTATTTTTTCCAATACACAGGGTGTTTGTCTATTCTGCACAAGGTACTTGGGATACAAAAATCAGAAAGAAAAGGAGATTAAAAGTTTGGTATGACTACCCTTAAATAAACAGGCTGAATATGAATAGTCAGGGAATACAAGTATATAGAATGCATAGTATATACTTAGGTTTATCTATGATAAACTGCATAAGCTACATCCTAAATACCTCATATAAAGATTCAGAATTTAGAAAGAATTCATGTGAGAATCAACCGTGAAAGATGGAGTATTTAGACAGATACATTGTAACTTTTAATAGCTTTTGAATGACCAGTTGGACTTAGACATAGAAGTAGTGCCTTTCAGGCAAAAAATTACAAGAGAAAAGACACATGTTTAGAAATATATGAGAGATATTAAAGAGACATTTAGTAGAACTAAATTTAGTAGAAATTTCGTTTGGCAAAAGTGAATTGTTTACAAAAGAGGAGAGTAAGAAATTATGTTGTATATGTCAGTAGTACATTAAAGAGTGATTTTAATGTTGGGACATGGCCTCACTAAGAATATTTGAGATGGAGGATGCCAAACAAAGGGACTGAAGTGGAGAACTGACACCAATGTGTTTAGTATGAACTGGGTGAGAAAGAGAACTGAGGTTGGCATAGCAACGAAGACACTCTTGCAGAGGTCTAATTATAACACTACATTTGTTTTTCTAAGAATGCATTTTTTTTTGTTTGAAAGGACAGCATTTATTTTTCATTAATTAATTTTTGGAAATGGAAAAACTGTAGAAGATGTAGAATAGGCACTTCAGATTACGGCAATATAAAGCAAGTACCAATCCACTGTCTGTGAGGGATGTCTGAATGCAGTGAATGTCTAAATGAAATCTCAGTAGAGATGTGTCAGATTTAAAAGTTTTACGACCTCTTTAATAATGTTACTTTCACTTGAGTACTTATGTCAGCACTCCAGAAATTGACTTTATTTTTTGAGACTACATTTTCTAAAATTTAATTTCTAGATCTCAGGTTTCAAAATCACTTGGTGATACTTGAAAATGCAGATTACTAAAGCCCACTTCATGCTTACTTAAATCAGAATCTCTGTAAATGGAGCCCAGAAATTTACTATATATATATATATATATATATATATATATATATATATATATATATATATATGAAGGGAAGGTGGTTCTTAAGGACATGCGTGTGCATTCAAACTCAGCTTTGGGGAAGTTTTCTTCTCCTTCTTCTGTTTTCAAAGGCATTTCTGCACCATGTTATTGCTACCTCTTGAGTTGTAGGAAACCTTTTCCATATGTATGTGCTATTAATAAAGCCCTTGAAGCTTTTACAAAGAGAAGTTTAAGGACACCCTTAAAAGAGCAGGAAAGTAATGTAACGGAAAAGAAACCATTCCAAAAGCAAAATCTCTTTGTGGTGGTATTGGTGTGGTTTTGTTGTTGTTTGATTATTTTATCTAAACCACACTGTTATGCCCTATACATGATGGTAAAACTAAGTAACCTGAATGTTAGAGAAGTCCAGAAATTACTCTACTGTTATTGCCTGGTGGGTTGATGGAGCCAGACCATATCCCACATTTTAAATGAAGAGCTGTTTTCCAGTCAGTCATCTTGAGAAGAGGGTAATAAAGGTAGAAAATGAGGACTGGGGCCAAAAGGCGGATGCATTCCTCTTTCGGAGGCTTGAGTTGTCCTGATTTTTAAATGTGGAAATGAATCAAGTAACCTGTTAGTTAGAGCTCAACTGTACTCTACCATCAAGCTGGTCTGACAGTTATGCAGAGGGGTGGCTGGCCGGGAAAGGGTCTGAGGAAGGATGGCGCATCAGCGGCTTCCAGAGGAGAAGGGCACCTGTGCCCAGCAAAGAAACAGCATCACAAGAAATCAGCAGCGGAGGAACTAGTGTGGTTGCAGGATAAGCTGATTCTAGTAGGAGAACATGAAGGACGCATTTCTGAACCCACACGAGACAACACCGTGGAGCACATCGAGCGGAGACGTTTTTGTAATGATAATTTCTTGTTGGGAGTTGAACTCTTACAATTCGGGTATTAATAAGCGCTATGACATCTGATTAGTCTTTATTACCCTAGTTTAAGTTAAAACATTATAACATGACCCTGATCAATAATTTCTGGATCAATACTTCCTTTTTGGCCAATTGTATCAACTAAAGCTCCTAATACCTAAAAAGCAAAACACTAGGTTTAGCACAACATTTCCTCATAGTCTGTGAACAAGTCCTTTAGGAGTGTTCCGTGACAAATATTACATTAATATGTGCACAGTGTATGAGGTACCAAAGAACCACTCAGAAAACTTTGCTTGTCCCATGTCTATTGAGAACATTTATCATGATTGGAGGAGCATAATTATGGGACAACAGGCTCCCTTAAATACATCCCCCTGAGTAGTTTTCAAAGTATAATAAGAATGCCCACTTTTTAAAAGTTCTTCTCTAGAGTTATGGTGTTCAAGTAAATTTGAGGAATGCCTAGACCCTGTCAACACACTTGCTTTGATCATAAATGTAGCAAACCAATCCTCTGACAAGTCCAGCAGTAAAGAGACTGCTGTATCTTTGGTTATTCTAAACGAATCTTATTGGAACATGGAAACCCAATTTTCATGGCAAACTATTAACATATTTGGTAACACACTTCAGATAACTCGACTAAAATACAAAAATTATAGGCCTTGTTATTACATGTGTGTATTCAGATGCCAGTATAGCATCTTACTACCCATGTCCAACCATTTGTAAAATACTTACAAATGAAGGTAAGTACCTTCCAGGGAGTTATGTTTTTCTTTTCTTTTCTTTTTGAAAATTAGTTGAAATAATGAAAAAAAATGTATATAAAGAATCTAGAGAAATCTTAGCCAATATAATTGCTTTAACAAAATAATGCTAGTTCCTACTTATCTTTGTAATTGACCAACTCAAACCTCCAAAACACTTTCAAAGTCAATTTTTGGACTTGGCTAAAGATCAAAAGGGAAGAAAGTTACTAAATGAGGTAAACATATTTATAGGCAGAGTAGTACTGATATGAAATAGTATAAATATAGACAACTAAATAAGATATTGTTGAAATTGTATTAGCGGTCTTTAACAAAGAAATCTGTTCATTTCCTTTCCTTCTACAGAGAAATGAGGACGAACCAAATACATAAAAAGTTACTTCAGTTAGAGACAATTCTACATAATTATACCATAAAACTCACTAAGAAAAAAAAATTCTTGGGGAAAAGAAATTCTAAGGAAAGACAAGTTTCTATCCTCCTAAAAATATTCATCGTATTCATTTAACTTCAGAAGAACTGAACACACAATTATTTGGCAGTAGCCAATGAGACCTAATTAAAATTTGCAAACCTACTGATCCTGCCTCTGCTTTGGTGACCTTTCATGTGCATCTCATTCAAATAAGAGGACACAACATAGGCACGATTGGTTTTGTATGATCTTCTGCTTGCCTTTTCTCCCAGTATATGCAAAATGATATGGACTATTCTCAAAATAAAGCTCCTAGCATAGGCCAAGGTAGACAATTATTAGAAAAATAATGAACCAAATTTACTTATTTCCAATAATCTTCAAATGTCTCTTCTCATTTCTAAATAACTGAAAGGATATAAAAATCAAATCGGGTTAAGTCATTGCCTCACCATGCAATAAGCAAAGGTTCTTTGAACAGCACTGCTACTTCTTTTAAGTACTGTGTCTGGGAAGAAGCCTACTGAGAATCTATTTAAGAAAAGTTATAGGTAATTTTAGACAAGAAAATGTCTTGAAATTTCTGTCCTCTCTTACACATCTTTGCTCAAGTTTCTTGCTGCCTCAAGATAATATAAAGTATTGGGTGAATGTTGCTCTTTAAAACTGTATTTTACAATCATCTGCATGTTCAGTCTCTTCTGCTTATGAATGCTTTTTAAAAATTTTCAACTTGAATGTATTTTATTTAAATTTATCTTTATTGTTGAAAATATTACAGATGTCCCCTTTGTTTGTTTGTTTTTTCCCCAGGACCCCCTGCACCCAATATCTGCACCTCCCAGGCTTTCGCCATTCTATTGTCTGTGTCCATGGGCTATGCATATATGCATATAAGTTCCCTGGTTAATCACTACCCACCCACCTACCCCCCACTCCTGCCTGCCCTCTGAAATGTATCAGTTTGTTCCATGCTTCTATTCTCTGGACCTATTTTTTTCGTCAGTTTATTTTGTTCATTAGATTCCACATATGAGTAAGATCATGTTGCGAGGAGTTAGAAACAGGGATAGGTAAACAGGGTAAAGGGTGAAACAAAGGAAGAAATATGGGTGTGATAATTAGAACCAACTGAAACCACAGGCATGCTGGTCTTGCAGAGAAACAGGATACCACAGGACAAAAATATTTATCTTGCATGTGCAGGTTACAAGAGATGGGGAGAAAGAGGAAAAAGAGAAGGGGAGCACCAAGTGGATTTTGAATTCGTTGCTAGGCGAGGAAGGTAGAAGCAGCCAATCAGAGAGTGACACAAATAGACAAAGAACAGGTCTATAACAAATAAAAACCTCTGGACAAATAAAATAAGCTTCGGTAGCAGCCCATTCTTGAACCCTTTCCCCATGTGGGCAGTTTGTATCTGCTTATAATAAATGTCCACACTTTTGCTTAACTCTTCTGGTCCGCAATTTCATTCTTCAACTTTGTGAGACACAATCCCGGGAAGAACTTCGCTGTTCAGGTATCAATGTGATACTTATCTTTGTCTGATTTTGCTTATCATAGTATTCTCCAGGTTGCCTATGAGTGCTTTAATAAAAGAGGGGTTTGAATGGAAGAAATGAATAAACCCATATTCAAACACTTTTCAGATATCTGAGTAAGATTTAATAGGACAAATGTGAAAAGTGTACATATGAGTATAAAATTAAAATATTCAGGGACATACAGAAAGTATGAATATAGAAGTACCAAAATATAAATGTTCAAATTCAAATTATTTAGATGCTTTTGACTATCAAATAACACACTGGTAGGTGTCAGAACTTAATGCTGGAAAAATATAGTGAAATATACACTAATATGGGAGAGTGGCAAAGGTATGACATAAGAATGAGAACTGTGGGAAGTTTATTTCACTTAGTAATTCAACTTATAAGAAGCTATTTTAAGGAAACACTTTTGTAAACATACATGTATTAAATGTTCATTTTGATGACTGTATATTTAAAAATAAAAATTAGAAACAATCTAATTTTTTACCAACTTAACAATGATTATTAAAATCAGGTAAATATGTATGACTATCATACTATTTTTAATTATGGCTTTTTAAATAATCAGGAACACTTTTTATAACTAAACAGTGATAATCCAGGAATTCTAAAAATCTGTGATAATATGGTTAAGGTCTGTTTTATAAGCTAAAGGCTGCCTCTCTATAAACATTAGAATAAAATAATAATCCAAAGCTAACGATACATCCTTTGAAGGAGGGAAAAAGGCCACAAAAGGGTATTTTCAATTAATACTTATATTGTTGTTTTCTTTTAAACGAATGTTTTGATTTTCTTCTTGTGCCTAGAGGTGATTTTATTTTATTTTGTTCAGTTTTGTTATTAAGAACTTGACATGACTTTTAAACAAAAATAAACAACCCTACACATTTAAGTGATAGTTGGCCCAGGTTCTATTTGAAAGGGCATATATATGTAATCTAAAAATATGTCTGTTTCTGCAAACCATGTCATGCCTTCCAGGTAAAAAATGAGAAGCTAATTAACTAAAGAATTAAGTGAACTGTGAAAAGTCTTCTCTCTACCTATGGTTTTGGTGCTAAAGTACTGGGAGATTTTAGATTCATCTTAATTTTCTTATTTCTTAATGTATCATTATAATTATTATTGAAGATTATTGAAAATGATCTTCATATTCTTATTTGAAAATTTTGCAAAATAACTGAATTCTAGGGCTCAAAATAGACCTTTACTGCAATGGATGGGTGGTGTGAAGATAGAAACAGACATAATACGAAGAGCAAGTGTGACTGCTATTCAAGGAGAGAAACAAAGTTCATCACCATCGGAACAGAATCAGGTTTTACTTCTGTGGCCATATATTAGAAAGTAAGGCCTAGGGTTGGAAGCTTAAAAAATCAGGAATGATTTGAAAAGTTAAATTAGGAAACATTTCTCAGAAATCGGTTGTAAGAAGAAAAAGAGTATTTGGTTTGCATTTTTATTGCATTTGTTTTTGATTGTGAGGTTCTAGGTCAGTTCCTTTGACTTAGGCACATGGAGCTAGTGTGCTTCAGGTGAAGGGAGAGAGGAGTAGTCTCATCCCTTTTTTTCAACAGGGACAAGTAAGCAAGTATTTGAAATTTGTATTTGTCCATACACAAGACACTGTAGATATGGCATTAGAAAAGAGAAAGTACATGCACTCAAGACATTTATAGAAAAGGCATCTGAATTGAGAATTATCACATTCACTATCTATTCTCAATGTAAAAGAGCAAAGCCTCCTAAATATTGCAAAGATTTTATTTCACCCCCACAAAATTACAAAATTAATTTTTCTTTTTCCATATACTAGAGGCCCAGTGCATGAAATTCATGTACTCAGTAAGTGGGTCCCTCAGCCTGGCCTGTGCCTTCTTGAAGTCTGGGACCCCTCACTCCTTACTGCCCCCTGCAGTAGAGGCAGAGGAAGCTCCCGCCACCACTGCTGTGCTCGCCAGCTCTGAGCTCAGCTTCTGACTGAGCGGCACTCCCCTTGGGGGAGCACACTAACCACCAGGGGCAGCTCCTGCATTGAGTGTCCACCCTCTTGTGGTCAGTGCGCGTCATAGCCACCAGTCGTTCTGCTGTTCAGCCAATTTGCATATTAGGGTTTTATTATATAGGATGTTAGCATGTAGTAATGAACTTAAACAATAGGACTGCTCAGTTTACTGTCTTTCTATATATTTATATGTATAAGATAATTACCTATGTTTATGATAGATATCTAAAGAAAATAAATCTGGTTTCAAGAAATAACAGTTTTGATTTAAATGTTTATGCAAAAACAAAGTGAAAGTTCCTACTACTTCAAATCATATGTATTAATTCCTGCATTTACTGAATGATTTATTTGCCAGGTATCCCATATAATGAAAACCTAATATGCAAATCGACCAAACGGTGGAAAGACTGGTTGCTATGACATGCACTGACCACCAAGGGGCAGACGCTCAATGCAGGAGCTGCCCCCAGCCCACAGGCCCCAGGCCAGACAAGGCGGGTGCCAGCGGGGGCTCCCCGATCACCCCGCCAGTCACCCTATAGAGGGAGGCGACCAGCAGCAACTGCAGGGGGGTGGGGCCAGCGAGCAGGCAGCACCAGGCCAGACAAGGCGGGTGCCAGTGGGGAACCCCCAATCGCCCTGCCAGTCACCTCACAGATCGGCTCTGATCGTCAGCCAGGCCTAGGGACCCTACCCGTGCACAAATTTTGTGAACTGGGCCTCTAGTCTCTTTAATAATAGTATGTACTGGTCACTACATGTAAGATAAGTTGAAGAATATATTGAAACAATATTAAAACTTTAGATCTACACCACAATAGATTCAAATTCAGTTGTTGTTTTTTCTCTAGTTGTGCAACCTTTGGGCAAGTTAATGAATCTTTCTGATTCTCAGGCTCTTTGTTTATAAAATTGTGATACAATATATGCATTTCATTGGAGTATTTTAAGAATATAATGAGATTGTACCCATTAAACTTAAAAAAGTTTATAGTATTTAGAAAATGCTAAAAATTGTAATTCTTAGTCTCAATTAATATGAAAAATATATATGGATAGTTATAAAAAAAGCAATTTACTTGATTTGCATGTTATATGGAAGGATGATTAAGGGAAAGTCATTGGTAATAAAATCTAAGTGATCTAGCTATAAAGATTATGGAAAAGAATGTCTGCATTAGAGGAACTGGAATGTGCAAGCAAAAAAAAAAAAGCACCCAAAAGCTCCTTTATGCATAATTATCATCTTTAAAATTATATCTATTTCCTATATAAGTGGGAAAACGAAATCTAAGAAGGTTTATTAATGTAGCCCAGTGTTTCTCAAATTATTGACAGTGAAAGGGCCAGTTATATTTACTTCCAATTCATTAAGTACTAATACTTTGGAAAATATTATAGAAGTTACCATCAAAGTGGAAAAAATAAAAACATTTGCATAATATGTGCTCTAATTGTTTTATTAGAGCACATATTAAAATTATTAAAATTAAAGTTTAATAAATGTAACAAAAAAGGTAAAAGAAAAAAAAGAAAATGATTATAAATACTGGTACATATATCATTAATTGAAAATGTGTGCATTGGTGATTGATATAGTGACTCATATGTACAAGTTTTGTACTTCCTCTCATAAGTAAAATTTTTTGAATTAAAAGCAATTCCTTTTTTTAATACTATATACATTTTGAATAAATAAAATGTATATTAATATTTAAAGTTTTTAATGTGATACATGGTCTGAAGTTCTACAGTTAATTTAAGTTGGATTGTTGTCATTATTTGCATAGGGTAATATATATTTAAATATATCTATGTTTTGTTTGAATGATGCCCTATGTAACCAATATCACAGAAGCATATTAATAGAAATGAAAGAAAACATTGTATTCTATGCAAAGACTGTACGTTATTTATTCATCCACCTGAAATTAAAGGCAACCACATTTCTATGCTGCCAACGTGATGATCATTTAATGTTCCTTTTCTCTTTCCTGGCAGTTATTTCATCCTCATGGAATCAGGACATCAAACAGGTGTTTCAGAATTTCTCCTCCTGGGATCTTCAGCAAAGTCAGAATATCAGTGTGTTCTCTGTGGGTTATTTCTGTCCACATATCTGGTCACATTCACTGGGAACCTGCTCATCATCATGGCCATCAGCTCAGACTCCCACCTCCAAACACCATATTCTTAGAAGACTTTTTTAAAAACTTTCAGCAAGCTCTGTACATTCATCTTTTTTTTTCAGATTATTACAGGTGTTCCTCTTTTATTTTTCCCCATAGCTCCCCCCCACCTGATTCCCCACCCCACTCCATGCCCTTACCCACCCCCCCTCCTGCCACTGTCTTCATCCATAGGAGTAAGATTTTTGTCCAATCTCTTCCCGCACCCCTCACACCTGCTTCCCCTGAGAATCGTCAGTCCACTCCCTTTCTATGTCCCTGATTCTATTATATTCACCAGTCCATTCTGTTCTTCAGATTTTTATTCACTTGATTTTTAGGTTCACTTGCTGGTAGGTATGTATTTGATGTCATTATGTTCATAATTTTTATCTTTACCTTTTTCTTCTTCTTCTTCTTCTTAAAGGATACCCTTCAGCATTTTGTGTAATCCCGGTTTGGTGGTGATGAACTCCTTTAGCTTTTTCTTGTCTGTGAAGCTCTTTATCTGACCTTCAACTCTGAATGATAGCTTTGCTGGGTAGAGTAATCTTGGTTGTAGGTTCTTGCTGTTCATCACTTTGAATATTTCTTGCCACTCCCTTCTGGCCTGCATAGTTTCTGTTCAGAAATCAGCTGACAGTCGTATGGGTACTCCCTTGTAGGTAATTAACTGTTTTTCTCTTGCTGCTTTTAATATTCTCTCTTTGTCTTTTGCCCTTGGCATTTTAATTATGATGTGTCTTGGTGTGGTCCTCTTTGGATTCCTCTTGTATGGGGTTCTGTGCGCTTCCTGGACTTGTACATCTATTTCTTTCACCAGGTAGGGAAAGTTTTCTGTCATTATTTCTTCTAATAGGTTTTCAATATTTTGCTCTCTCCCTTCTTCTGGCACCCCAAAAATTCGGATGTTGGTTTGCTTGAAGTTGTCCCAGAGGCTCCTTACACTATCTTCATATTTTTTTATTCTTTTTTCTTTTTGTTTTTCTGGTTGGATGTTTTTTGTTTCCACATATTTCAGATCTTTGGTTTGATTCTTGGGGTACGTTGATCTACAATTGAGTTTCTGTATATTCTTTATTTTAGACAGTGTATGCTTCATTTCTAACTGGTCCTTTTCCATTTTTTTGGCATTCTCATTAAGGTCCTTGAAGGTCTCACTAAGCTCCTCAGAAGTGTCATCAAGTTTCTCAGCGGTTTTTAGATGATTCTTGAGTAACCTTATACATGTAGTTCTGAACTCTATGTCATCAGTGGTTTGCTTTCCTCCGTTTCTTTCATTCGTGACATGTTTCTTTGTTTCTACATTTTGGCTGCTTCCCTGTGTTGATGGAGTGGCTTTGGGTGGTAGGTGACCTATAGGGGGCAGTAGCTCAGCCTCCCCAATCACCTGATGTGGATGCTCTTGGTACACCCCTTTGTGGGCTGAGTGCAAAGTCTTGGTGTAGTTAAGCCTTATTTGCTGTTGGTACGCTGGGAGGAATTGACCTCCAGGCCAATTATCTGTGAGCACTCCCTGTGTCTATAATGGAAGAACTGCTGCGCTGAAGACACGCTTATGGGGCAGGACTTGTTTCAGTGGGGCTTTGGTGCTCACTGAGTCTGCCTCTTGAATATGTCACTTATGGATGTGAGGAGTTGAAATCTGGTGTCTCACACTGACCGCTAGGTACACTGGCTTCTGGATCTCCAATGGGGTGCAGGTCAGCTACTGTCTGAGGCCACTCAGCAGGAGCTACAGTGAGAGCTACAGTTTTCTCCTCTTTGCTTGGGGTTTGAAGGTTTTGGAGCTGTCTGACCAGGCTGCAAGTTTGCTAGGTTAAGCTGCGATAGGGCAGGCCTTTCTTATGCTAACTCAGCTGCTTGGAGCTTGGGTGGGTTTGTAGGTTGTGCAGGGCGGGGCCTCAGGGTGTCACTAGGTTAGGGCGTGGCAAACAGCAATAGCTGCTAGTTAGCTGGCTCTGCGTCCCCAACGGCATCTGCGAGTCCCGTGCCCCAGTGCAGTAAACAATTATTCCTGCGCGCAGCTCTGCAAGCAAGCCACCCTCGCTGGCAGACAGTCCAGCTTCTCCCCATAGGAGTTTGGGTCCCCCGCGTCTCCCCAGAGACTGGATTTCAGAGTAATCGGGGGCTTGTCTCCATTCGGGTTGAAAAAAGCAATGCACCCAGTCGCCCGCAGCCAGCCCAGATCACGCACCTCCGTACCTCAGCTTTTCAGTGCTCGTGCACGTCTCAATGCTCTTTTCTCTTTCCTTCTAGTTGTAGAACTTCCACTCAGCCAGCTTTCCCATGGTTCTGGGTGATAGACGTTTTGTCTTTTAGTTGCAGTTTAAATTGTTGTGGGAGGCAGCAGTTTAGGTGTTTACCTACGCTGCCATCTTGGATTCTCCTGTACATTCATCTTTAACTTTCACCCAAAATGATGCATGTTATGCTGTATTTTCAAAGTTTTTCTTCAATTCTCATCAGTAGCCAGTTTCACCAATCTGTCCTATAAAACTTATTTCAGTTAAATGTAAATCAGCTTTCATTGAAAGAAATAAAATCTGGATCCATAAATTTCTTATGCATGGATTTCCTTTTGATGGAAAATCAAATAAAAATGATATATCAAATGATTAAGGTGTTTATTTGCAACCTTTTTAAAAATGTGCAACATCAAAATCATTACCACCTCATTTATAATTGTTAAATTATGGAATGTCTTATAACAATCTATGATAATATTCTAAATTTTAAGCTTTAGTATGTGTCCTTGATTTTATCTATCATTGAAAACACATAAATTTCTTCATTACATGGAAATAATAAATAATGAAAAAACATTAACTATATCAGACTGATGAGCAAGTCTGGCTGTCCACGTCACTCCCTTAAAAAGCTGTGACAAAACCAATTTATCTTGAAGAATTATTTAGAGTTTATTCCATATTTCAATATCTCAATAAAACATTTTTTCAATTAACCCACATATTTCTGTATGCAATATCAGTTAATTATGATCATCTTGCTTATTATAATTAAAATAATATTTTCAAATATAACACATAGCCTTTACAAAATTCACATCTAAACCAATTTTATAAACCATACTAGAGGCCCAGTGCATGAAAATTCACCCACTGGATGGGGGTCCCTCAGCATGGCCTGCCCCCTCTTACAGTCTGGGTGTCCTCAGGGGCAGGAGGCAACCCAGTGATCAGGGGAAGGCAATGCCCCATCACACCTCTGCTGCTGCCACTGCCAGCAGTGCAAGCCTCGGCCAGCCCTGGTGACCTGAGCCTCGGGCGGCCCTGAGTGGCTGGGCAGCTGCCATCCGAGGTTTGCCTGTGCCTTGGGCTAGCTCTGGGCAGCTGGGGGGCTGAGGGGACTGGGGACTCTGGAGGCAGGTGTGCGGAGCAGCCAGGCCTGCCTGGGGGTGGGCCTAGACTTTTTTCACACCTGCTGCCCTGGCGGGGCTGAGTGGACTGGGCGCCACCATCTTGTGGCTGTGGGCACTGCTATCCTTGAAGGTGTGGCAGTCAATTAGCATATTCCCTCCTTATTGGCTGTGGGTGCTGCCATTTTGCCATGGCATGACGGTCAATTAGCATATTCCCTCTTTATTAAATAGGATAGTTGACAGCTGAATTTTTTGTTGTTGTTTTGACAATACTTTCTCTGTGAAGAAATAGTGCATCAATTTATATTCTAGCACAAGTTTTGTATTCTGCGTAACTTTCCCACAGAACAGTACTTGTGCACAAACTTTAATTCCAAACTACATTGGTTGACAATGTGGATTTCAGTTATACCTAATTCAAGACTTGTTGTATTTGTCAGCAATTATTCTGAAAATAGTGCTTCAATCATATCACCACAGTGTTTACATTAAAGAAATTCTAAAAGAATTACCATGTTATGCTATGAATTCATCAAGTTGTAATAAAACATGCTTTACTAGCTTTATTTTTCCCCAGAGGTTATTGTTCTATATATCATTATCCAGTTCTTGAATATGTCAAACTAAAGTCTTATTTGAAAGGGCTACTTGAGCCACCTGCTTTGCATAGAAACATTTTCAGATAAACGTTGATAGAGTTGTTCTCTTTTAGTATCTTTCATACTAGTTTCTCAGTAATTGTATATGGTCTTTTTATTCTTAGGAAACCAGAGTGCTGCATTATACAAAGCCTGCAAAGCCAGTAATGTTTATATGTAGACTCTAAACATCTGCTACTGTCAGGTGTTTATTTCAATACTCTTTCTTTCGAAGAATCCTTGTAGTTTGGGTATATTTCTTTATGCTGTGTACGTATATGACAGTGAAGTTTTGATGGTTTAATTGCTTGAGTAGCTAAATCATCTTGGCAAATAACACATTCTTTTCTTCATCATGTCATCACAATTATAGCTACAAAATAAATTTAATATACAAGGGATAACAGTTCTGAGTAAAACTAGCTTGACCTCTTTGGTCTTTATTTCTATGAAGCAACTTTGATTATCACTATTTAATATAACTACTGCAAAAAAAATGGGTTCATTTGTTGACTAAAAAAGTCCCGTGAATCTTCTTTTACCATGTGTAAATTAGGGTTAAAATTTCTTTTTATTCCTTGAAAAAACTTCCATTATCAACAACAACAAGAAAAAGCTAACTATATATGTCATTAATGTTTTTATTATAGACCTACTGTTTAATTTAATGTATGCTTACCACATATATTTATAAATAGTGTCTAACTGTTATACAAAGCTTGTTACAATAGAAAAATAAGGAAGAAAAGAAAAGGCATTTCACAATCTCTTTTCCATTTCTTGCTTCACACAGGCAAAAATTTTCAAATCTTCCCAGTAAATTCTTTTATTTTTAAATCAAGTATGTCTAAGTAGTACACTTCACTTAATTCTCTCTCTCTCCCTTCCTCCCTCTTTCCCTATCTCTCTCCCTGCCCCTCTTCCTCTCAGTCTTTCTTTTTCTCTCTCTCCTAGCTCTCCTTCAGTTAGTTCTGATCTTTTGACCTCCCATTTTTTAATCTAGCTCTCTTTTACCTTCCTGCTCCACAAAATACACAGACACATTTCATCCACCTAATATATTGGTATATTACATTTCGTTAGATTGATATTCAATGTCACATTAGTATGGCTATGTCAATGCTAGTCACATCTGGGCCATGTAGTAATGCAATCCTATCTAATAAAAGAGTAATATGCAAATTAACCATCACTCTTCTACACCACAAGCCACACCCATCATCCAATCAGGAGAGAGTATGCAAATTAACCCAACCAAGATGGCTATGGACATGGAGAGAGCAGGAGAGAGGCTTGGGTTTCCCTGGTGATGGAGGAAGCCAAGCTTTCCACACACTCTGGCTGGCCCAGGCCTCCACTTAAGGCTACAAAGTTTCAATTACAGGAGTTAAATAAAGCCCAACAGAAATGGCGGCAGACACGGAGCTGGAGAGAGCAAGTGGCTGGGGTTGTCCGCAGCGATGGAGGAAGCCACGCTTCTGAAGCCCTGGCCTGCTGGAGGAAGCCACACTTCTGAAGCCCTGGTCTGCTTTGGCCTCTGCTTAAGGCTACAAAGTTTCAATTATAGAAGATAAATAAATCCCAACAGAAATGGCTGCCACCACACCATGGAGCCAGCAGAAAGCTTGGCTCCACTCCAGGCTACAAAGTTTCAATTGTAGAAGATAAATAAATCCCAGATACCAGGGCCTCTGCTTGGGTCGCCAGGGCGTGGCCAGCCTGCAAACCACCACAGGCCCCTTGCCCAGGCTGCCCCATGCCCCAAGTGAACCCCCACCCTGATCCGGGACACTCTTCAGGGCAAACCAGCTGGCCCCCACCCATGCACCAGGCCTCTATCCTATCTAATAAAAGAGTAATACACAAATTGAACATCACTCCAACACACAAGATGGCTGCCCCCATGTGGTCAAAGATGACTGACCCCATGTGGACACAAGATGGCCACCACAAGATGGTCAGCAGGGGAGGGCAGTTGGGAAGGACCAGGGCTGCAAGGGAGGGCAGTTGTGGTCAATCAGGCCAGCAGGGGAGGGCAGTTGGGAGAGACCAGGCCTGCAGAGGAGGGAAGTTGGGGGCAAACAGGCTGGCAGGGGAGCAGTTAGACATCAATCAGGCTGGCAGGGGAGTGGTTAGGGGATGATCAAGCTGGCAGGAAGAAGTGGTAAGGGGCAATCAGGAAGGCAGGCAGGTGAGCAGTTGGGAGCCAGCAGTCCTGGATTGTGAGAGGGATGTCCATTTAACAGGCAGTCGGACATCCCTCAAGGGGTCCAGATTGGAGAGGGTGCAGGCTGGGCTGAGGGACACACACCCCCCCCCCCCCGTGCACGAATTTTGTGCACCGGGCCTCTAGTATAATATGATTGCTTTTCCTTTCCCCTACTTTCTGTTTTCCCTAGAGATAGTAACTGTCTTGTTTTATACATTTATTTTATTTTCCATGTAATTAATATCAATTCTACACTAATGTATCTTCATTGTTATAAAATTTTGCTCAATATTGTCAAACTCATTCTCTTCAATTGATTTCATTTTTTGGGGGGTGAAGTCTGCAGTGGATCTTCCTAATTTGCTCCAATCTGGCCAGGTTTCTCTGGAGGTGAGCTGATCACATTTCACTGTGGGCTAAATACATGTCATCTCGCCTCCTTCTAGTGTTGGACACTGGTTTCTGAATTGCTTGCATCTGTCTGGGTTATTGCAACTTTGGATGAGGAATATTCCTGCATCCTGAGGAAGGTGTGTAAGAGGTAAATTTTTTGAGATCTTTCATGTCTAAAATGATCTTTATTCTATCTCATGTTTAATTTACTTTTTAAAAAGCAACTGGGCAAAACTTTTTAATCAGAAATGAGTTTCTCTAAAAATTTGAAACATGTTTATTGGCGTTTGGTTTCCAGTTTTGCTGTTGAGAAATCTGATGTTGCTCTTTTTCTTGGATGTTTCACTTGTCCTTTTCACAAATTATAGGCAGTTCTTTCTCCAGTGTTTGAAATTTCATGAATAAGTGCCTTTGTGTAGGTCTTGATTAATCCATTTTGCAGGGCACTGAAATGGGCCCTATCAATTTGGAAACTGTTCTTTACTTGGAGAGCATTATGCTAAGTGAAATAAGTCAGTTGGAGAAAGATAAATATCACATGATCTCACTCATTTGTGGAATATAATGAACAACATAACTTGATGAACAAAAGCAGATCCAGAGACAGAGAAGCATCATTCAGACCATCAAACCTCAGAGGGAAGGCAGGGTAGGGTGGGAATTAAGGGCAGAGATCAACCAAAGGGCTTAACCAATGGACACTAGGGGGGTGAGAGCATGACTGGGTAGGTGGGGGGAGCAATAGGGGGATAAGGACACATATGTAATACTTTAATCAATAAAGAAAAAATTAATTAAAAAAGGAAATCTTATTTCAATTAATATTTAGATAATATCTGTTTTCATTACTCCGTAAGGAATTAGTATTGGGAAGTTGTCAATGGCCCCTGTACGTCCTCTAATTTTATCTTCCTCTTCTGATTTTTATTCCTTATTATTTTTTTATCTTAGGTTTTATTTTTGTCTTTCTTTTCACTATTGAAGTTTTATTTTCTGGACTTGTGGATTTAATTTCCAAGAGTTTCTTTTTATTTGTTTCCAAAAGGATTCTTCTTTCTTAGAATCCTGTTATAATTTCATGGATTCACAAAAAAATCCTTAATGTTTCTGATTTTAGTGATGCTACAATTTTAATTATCTTCTTTCTCTATAGTCTCTTTCACTGATTTTTTTTATCTTTGTCTGTTTGGATCTTTGATTTTTATTTTAGATGCTTTTCTTAACTCAGCAATCATTGGCTATTCATTCATATTTAAGTTTGAATAGGTTCCTTTGATACCTACGACCTTCATTTTATAGGACCTGACTGGTCCGCCTCATTAAGAAACCCCCAATACCACTACCCTTAAGTCTATTCTTATTGGATTGGTTTGGTCACATTCCCAAAAGAACATGTATCCAAACTTTTCCTTGGAAGAGAGTTGAGAGAGGTATGTATTTGGCTACCAGCCTTTGAGATTCTAGTAGGGAAATAAAATAGTGAGCTTTCAATATTTATTATTAATCTCTCATTTAAACATACACTTGCACCACACTAAACTCAAGAAGGGCAAAGTTAGTCTTAGGAGAACACAGCACAGTTTGCTTTGTGAGAGATTGAAGCTAGGGGGAGCCATTCCTACCTAGCATATTGCAGATGTTGAAAGTTTACAGATATGCCAATGACAGTCCTTTGGAAATGCTGATGTCCAAATGCAGGGGATCATATATATCAATAATTCTTAAATTAGAGCTGTTGTTTAAAATTATTACAAAGTCATTAATTTAGACAACATGAAAAATGGCAAGTTCATTTTAAAAAATCAAGAATAACACCAGGGATTAATGTAGATGGAGTGGGGAAAACGGGTCTGGTTTTGGACAAGGGGTGCAAATCTTAACATGCTAGCCCTGTATTCCATCAGGTTCAGCCACAGCAGGACAGATAGGGAAATTCTCATAGACGTTCTGACTCCTGTATATGTCTTCCATATTGAGTATTGATTTTAACACAGAACTAAATGCAGTTACATGAATGAGAGGACATTTTGGGTTAACCATCCAATTATATGATGTACATTTTTGTTTTCTATCTACATACCACACTTCCTTGATTCTAGAACACTTTCAATTATAAAATGCACTATTGATTTAATAGTTTTTAGAGCAAAGTAGCTTCTATCACATTAATTGTACATACTAAAAGTTGTATTTCAATTTCAGAAACTAAGAAAACTTTCACATCCTATCGTTGAAAATCCCAGAAAAAAAAAAAAAGCTTCTACTTCTCTGTATTTGCAATTCAAGCACACCTACAAATAGAAACTAACACATATGATTTCATTTTCATAGATGGTACGCCAAGTCCTCCTCACCGAGTCGGCTTATTCAGGTACAAAGCACAGTATTTTGCTTGTCTAAGAATAAAAATACCAACAGAGATCATTTAAATACATTGTCCTGAGAAATACAAATGTTGTTTTATTTTCTCCAAATTGGAAAATATATAAATATATTTGTCTAGTGATGATCTTAAATATCACAGAGTTTTCCCCCAGTTATCTCTATAATGATTTGGAAATCTGTGTTTCAAATATGCCACTGATTGCAGAAACATGACCAGTAGTTCTCCCGGCTAGAGGAGTCCCATGCAAGGTCATCTTCATGCACTTGCCAACATTCCTAAGTCACTGAGTGGGAAGGGTGTCAGATATAATGTTCACAGCTTTAAAATATCATCTAGCTGGATGCATAGTGAGTACTCTATAAATACCCTCCTTGCATGTGAGTGTCTATCCCCAGGAACCACTCTGGATGAAGAGGTGGAAGAAAGTACCTGGATGTTATTGTTCCCATCACCATTCTTTGTTTTGTCTCTTTCATTATACAGTACTTAGCATGGAGGCCACAGCCCCATTTTTAATGATCACCAGAGAGATGTGAAAGGTTCAGCCCTTTGACAAATCATAGTCCTTTATAGAATAAAATGACATATTTTTGGAAAACAATAGTTCTATTGCTTTAAATAAATTAAGATAGTTAAATGGGGCATTTTGATTTTAATGAAAAGGGAGACACCATACAAAGCTAGAATATATATAAAATATCCTTCTTTATTATGCTCCATGCCTCAAGAACACTATCCATTAATTACACAATAGGATGACCAAGAGAAAATGGAATGACTGTACCTGATCTTGCTTGGGTTTGCCATTCATTCTCTGGCTTTCATTGTTCAGGTCCAGAGTCAGTCATTTGTTAGCAATTCATACATATCTTCAAAGGTAGTGCTAAACAAGAAAAAAGTAAAATCATTCTCTTTCTTTCATGGCAATTACCTTTTTCCTTTTTATTGACTTTATTGGGCTGACATTGCTTAATAAAATTATATAGGTTTCAGGTGTACAAGTCTATAAAGTATCATCTGTATATTGTATTGTATCATGTATATTGTTCACCACCACAAGTCAAGTCTCCTTCCAGCACCATTTATCCCCTCTATACCATCTTCTACCTCCTCCATCCCCTTTCCCTCTGGCAATCACCGTAATACAGCCCACCCACAGGCTGGAGTAATGACAAGATAACATATCATTTCATAATTAACTACATCTATTTTTTCATAAATCATTATATATATTTTCATTGTAAGAGTTAGATATGAAAACAATGTATTTCCTATCCACTCAGTGCTAGACTAGAAGTTATTTCAAGAGCAGACAAATGTTGTAACAGAGAATAGAGTCCATAACATCTGCCCCCATAACATCTGGTACATATTTCAAGTATGCTTTTTAGACCCTGTTAGATATTTTTGCTACTATATTTTCTCATCATTTATTTTTAACTCATCCCATCATTATTTTCATCTTCATCCTTTTTTATGTTTTTCTTTAACAAAGATGCATTAATTTACATATGCATTCATTTATTCTCTCACTCAACAACAATTTATTTCATACTTACTCTGTGAAAGACCTTGCTTTAGACACTGATAATATCACAGATAATATCTCTTCCTTGTGAATTGTACATTCTGGTGGATAAAGACAGACAATTTTAAAAATAAGTGATAAGTATGATTGCAATTAGGGAAAGATCGCCACTCATCGGCCTTGAATGTTTCTCTCCTCTCTTCCTGAGCTGGTGCCAAAATGTTGTGTAGAGTTGTGTATAAATGAGGTAACAACATTTTTATCTTCAGACAACTAATCAGAGGGAGCTCCCAGGACTTCCAATGTAGGTCAGATATAAATATGTAAGGTATGAACCACAAAGCCCAAGAATACTACAGCACACATTTTTACCATTCAAAAGGCTCTCAGCTTTTTCTCGTTTATGATGGTTGCAATCGTATACACTGTATATTGGCATGACTCCTCTTAAAGTATGGGACACAGAATTGAATAAATAACATTGACATGTTCTTAGTGCATAGCACACAGCGAGATGACTATTATCCATCTGGCTCTTGATAATTAAACTCACCCTAAATCACATTACTTTATTGAAACTTTCACCCCACCACTGACTAAACTAACGATAGTCAGAGAATATCCAAAAGTTTCTCATATATTGCTATTTTGCTTTATCCCCTTGTTCCATTCTTCTACAGATAGTTTTATTGTATCCAAGGGCAGAAACTCACATTTCTAAGAAATTCCAACTGGCTACTTTATTTTAAAATGTATACATTTTTAAAGATCTTATTCTCTCTGTATAGCAGCCTAGAACATGGTAGATGTTCAATCAACATATATTGAGTGAATGCAGGGAGTTTAGTTTCTAACTGACATGTATATTTTTTAGTTAAATCCAAACTCAAATAAAATCCTGAGAGTTCTTACTCATATAAAATGTGGCCTTCTTATTGTTACTCACATGCTTTATATCAAAGACTTGATGAAATATAATGAAGACAAAAGAGCCAGATAGTCTCATGGTTCTGGCCTTATTTATTTCAATTCCCTTGAACTTTCTTGTATGTAAGAAAGCAGCTTTGTTAACAGACTCCCTTGTGATTTTGAAGAATGATGAGAATACTTCAAACCAACTCTTCACTTTTAATTTAATTATATTGATGGAGCCTTACACTGAGAGTAACACTAGCGATCAATCAACTTTACCTACTTCTGTGCTCTGGAAAAACTCATCTCAGTTCTTTCCCCCCCTCTTTTATCACTGTCGTCCTTTTTGTGTTTAAGCAAAGATCAACCATTTTTCCAAAGAAATGTCAGTATTCGGTTCAAATTCATTTTGGGTGGCCAATGCAATTGGATGCATATTCCCTATGATGTAGCTCATCATTTACCATTTCCATTTGCATTGTTGTTTTTTTTGTTTGTTTGTTTGTTTGTTTTGCGTTTGTTGCTGCTGTTAATCCTCACCCAAGGATATTTTTTCCACTGATTTCCATAAAGAATGGAAGGGAAGGAGGAGAGTGATGAAAAACACTGATTGGTTGCCTCCACATTTGCCCTTACCAGGCTGGGAATGAAACTGCCACTCAGGTACATGCCCTTGACAGGGAATGGAACCCACTACCCTTCACAGTGCAGGCTATTGCTCTCTCTACCACTGAGCCACAAGGACCTGGGCTCATTTGCATTGTTTTTTACACATTTGGAATGCATTTGTAATCAATACCTTTTTTTTTTTTTGAGGGATGATTATTTCTTAACCAAAGGTCATCACACAAAAATTTTTGAGAAAAAGGGATAATAAATAGTTTGCACCAGGTCAAGTTAATGGACTAGCCACACTTCACACTCTAATGCAGCTTAAATATCTATTTTAGTTGCAGCACAAACTTTACTGATGAAAACTTCACATATAATTACAATCCCATATAAGTCATAGTTACTACATGTGATGTGAAGAGATGGTAGGACTGTGGCAATTGCCTTTCAGGTGGCAGTCTTATGTTTTATAAATTACATGACATCAAAGTAATTAATTGAAGTTCCTAAAGCTACATTTTTATAACACAAAAAAAAGAGCAAGCACTTGATATTTTTCTACTGACATATTACTATGTCAATGTTAAATTTGATAAAACACAAACTTTTTTATAGCATGAAAAACAATGTTTTAAGTTTTATTTGTAACAATTCCTATAAACCTATATTTTATAAATGAGGAAACTGAACACAATGCAGTCAAGTAAATTGTCCAAACAGAGCTAGTAATGTATTGTCTAGATTTAAGCCCAGGCCACCTAATATCAAGTCCATGATCTAAAAAAACCACCCTACTGCCTCTCTTAAGAAGGAATGCACACTATAGATGAATGCAAATTTCCTCTTGGTTAATTTTTATTATTATCAAAGTAAAAGTTCTCACATAAATTTCATCACCAACCTTTACTTTACTGTATAGTATCACAATCATTGATATTAAGTCAGTCAGTGTTTAACTTGACAGTGTTATCTTAACTATGAAATAATAAATGAAATGACATTATCTTGGAGATTCTAGTAGATATGGATGTTCAGTCTCTAGATATAAACAGGAACCAAATATTTTCACTAATTTGGAACTAATATATTATTTGATAAGTCTAGATTTTAGAATTTCAGGCCTTAAAATAAGGCAGGTAACTTATATTGATTGAGCTTTATACTGAGAGTAACAATAACCATCCGTCAACTTTACCTACTTCTGAATATTTGAAACTTATGTTTTGTCTTTATCACAATCTTCATCATAATTATATGTATCATTTATTGAGCATATCCTACGTGATTTGCAAACATTATCCCGTTTAATCCTCACAAACCTATGAGTAGGTGTTATTTTTAGTTGAAAAGACTGAAGTTCAGAAAGGTTAAAGTAACATTCCCAAAATTCCACAAATCACCAATCTCTGAAGGAGGAGGTGGTGGGGCCTAGTTGGGACCCTGATTTATCTGACTCTGAAATTCACATACTCCTCACAAAAGGATAGCTCATTATATAACTGAGGCAAATAAAGTGATAGAAAATTTTGCTTGATATCTGCATCACAGTTTCTATTAGTAGGGGTCAGGCAAGAAGACAGAAATCACAGCAATCATATAAACAGGGAGAATTTAAGATTTTTTTAAAAAGCACTAACAACATATAAAGTTGTTGCTTATGTAATTGAAAGAGTAAAAAGAGAAATGTAAGATATACAGAGGCCACAACTGCAGGAAGCAGCAACCACTTCTATTGTGGATGGCACAAAGTGGGGAGGGAACATGGAGAAGAGATTAGAATTACTAAAATGTAGAAAGGGAACCCATACAGCTGAGACTCAGACTTCCAAAGAGAAAACAGTGCTTGACTGGTGCTGGTTTGTGTGAAGTAGGGAAAGGTGAGAATGATTTTGAAGATGTTGGAAAAACAATCAACTGATTCAGCTGCTGCTGTGGGAGGGCTCTGCCATTGCAGCACTTAAGACGCACTGCTGATGTGTCACATTCATCATTGGCGGGAATCACAGACAGGCAGGAAGCACCGGAAGAAGCAAGTCCATGTCCCTCCCCCAGCCTTGCCCTAGCCCGGCCCTCCTTATTAGTAGAGCCTTAACTACAGCTAAAAATTAATGAAAAAATGTGGACTCAAAAGCCTCCGTTTAAACCTTAGAAAGCAGAGACTAGAAGGTGAGTTTGGAGGTGAAATACAATAATAATTGGCACCATGTTAAAATTAATTATGGATATCACCCATAGTACTTCAGGATGGGCCTTTCATTCAGATGTCTGTGGGTGAAACTGTATGCATAAATATGAGTGATCTTGGATTTTTTTAAACTAAGTTATTTTTACTTCCTTTCTCCATCTCTACTTTTTAATCTTCTAATATCCTAACTACATTCCTTTCCATATTGATACTTTTACCACCTGCAATATCAATGAATAGTTTATAAGGAGTGGATAATAAAACAAAAATTCAAAACAGGAAGGGAGGGCTCAGCCAGTGTGGCTCAGTGGTTGAGTATCCACCGATGAACCATGAGGTTCCATTCCTGGTCAGAGAACATGCCTAGGTTGCAGGCTCACACCCCATTAGGGGGCATGCAGAAGGCAGCTAATCAATAATTCTCTCTCATTCTACTCTCCCTTCCTCTCCAAAATAAATATGTTATTTTTTTAAAAAGAGTCGTGAAGGATCTTAGAAATTTTAAAAAAAGGGGTGTGGGGTTTGAATGTGAAAAAGAATATTCTCCTACCTAGTAAGTTCAAACTTTACAATTCCACCAATAACTTGTGTATTTGAGATAAAATTTTAGGTGACTTTTATTTTAACCCTCTTAATGGAAGGTAGAGAGAAGAATATTCCACATGTATCCAGAACCTATACTACATAATTCTCCCTGATATATAAAGTAGACAGAAAAATAAATTATATATATTGTCACAATTGTATTGGTTTCATAAATAGTTTATTACTAAACTTAATTTTCTCATATACTATTCCTGTGGCTAAAATTATTTTTGCCTTTAACAATAGTACTTGGCAAGAATACAATGTAAGGTAAATAATCAGTGTGAAATCTTATATTTCCTTTATGAGAACTTGCAATGTCAAGGCATATATATCAAATTCATGTCATTTCCTTTAACTGATGCTGGAATATAGTGCTGAAATCAAATATAATCAATACATATTTATTAAGTTCCTACAGTGTGCCAGGGTCTAAACCCTGGGTATTCAAAATAGAATAAAGTAAATAGCATGTAGATATGAAAGAGATTAAAGAATTATGGAAAATATTATGTACAACTCTTTGCTGATAGATTTTAGTATCCAGATGAAATGGGAGTATTTAGAAAACATAAATTATAAATAATTCAAGAGGGGGAAAGTGCTACACCATTTTTGCTCATAAATGAATCACAATTTGTCAAAAAGTGAAAGTCAATATAGGTGGCAGAGCCAAATGGTTTAACAAACATGTTGTAGCTCATTTTTAGGTCTCAGAATTTGATTAAATTAAAAAATATATTATTTGGTAGACAAACAGAATAGAAAAATTTAAAGTCATCCCAAAATAACACTTAAATGCAACATATACCTATTTTCTATTTCACCTATTAGAGGAGAAACCATGGTTCCTGCTCCTTCCTCCTCCAATGTGGAGGGAATATGTATTAGTTTGACAGGCTTACTATCGATTTACCAACTCAGTTACCTATGGAGAGAGGAGTACATTTTTGTTGAGTGAGTTCAGGCTCAGAAATAGGCATAAATAGGCCCCTCATGTTCTCATTCTCTTTCTTTGAAGTCTGTCTGTCACAGGGGTGGGGAACATCGGGCCCAAGAGCTGTATAAGGCCCACGAAATCATTTGGTCTGGCCCTGCGAAGGCATGAGGGGTGAGTTAATTAAATGTTTGACCAAATACAGCAGGCTAAGTTTTAAGTAGATAATTTGTATGGTCCTTGAATGATGTTATAAACATTCAAATGGCCCTTGGCAGAAAAAAGGTTCCCCATCCCTGGAAGAGTATGCTATCTGGTTTTTTATTTGCAATAAGCTAAATAGAATATTTGGTGTGTGGAGGGCACCTGCAGTTTTCCAGCACCATTAATGACTAGCTAGAGAAGTCTAATTCTGAGACCTAGATTTAGTAACTTAATTATTTTACAACATCTAAGCCATATCTTTCCATCTATTTTTTTCCTGTAATAACTGTGATATTTTAGTTTTATCTGCTTTATCTGTTTTCACCATTAGCAATGATGTTTATGGAGCTTTATAAAATCTCAACACTTGTCAATATCATTTACTTGAAGCTGAAAAGTTTGTTTTAACATCTTTCTTGAAGAATAAAATATCAACTATTTTTGTGGAAAATAAAATAGAAAGAAGAAATGAGTGCCTTTCCCAACCAGATATTAAAATACATTATAATGCTCTTGTAAATAAAATGTGTAACTACTATGATCTTACCTGTCACATCTGGTATGTCAGGTGGCTAGAGATAATGTAAATCTCTAAAAATATCAAGTAGAGGATGAGCATGATAAGGTTTTATGTACAATTCTCTTTTGCTCCCTTTATCATTCCCAAGGCTGCATTATAAAACTGCCACTATCTTTCCTTTGAAACCTTTTTATTTTTATTAAAAGGGAGAGGGAGGGCTAAAGATAATAAACAGAAAAGCAATCTGAGTATTCAATGAAACTAGGAAATATAAAACACACATAAAGCAAACTATATGAAAAAAAGGCTGTTCAATATAGGAAAATTGGACCTGGTTTATGTAGATGTTCAAAAGAAGACCTATGTTTTGCAAGGATTTCAGGAAACACATATTTATCAAAGGAGACTGTACTTTCCACAAGGACAAAATCTATCATCCCCAGGAGCTATGAATGAGGGTTTCTTATCAGCATGTCCCCAAGTCCACTTGAAACCTTGGAACAGGAGAGAAAATGAGCCAAAAGTGAAAATATAATAATGTGCTATCTCTTTGCAAAAAGCAGAACATCAGAGTGATAGTAGAAAGAGGAAAAGTTAGAATCAGCTCGACAGTATGTTATCTTAGTTACATGAATACCATCTTGCTGAATCCAATGGTCTGTTCTTGATCTTCATCTTGCTGGGCATAAAACTGCATTTGACAAAATAGCCTAATCATTCCCAATCAAAATCCCTTCTTCCTTAGCCTCTGGTACATCAAATACGCTTCATTTTAACCCCAATTCCTTTGTAACTCCTCCTCCTCATCCTTTGCTATCTCTTCCTCTTTCTCTCCTAAATATTGAATCGCTATGTGCTGTCCACAGTTCTTCCCTTTTTGTCTAATAATATTCTCTGTTTAAATCCTATAGTTAGTACCATTGATATGCTGGTAACTCCAAGGTTTATCTATAGCCTAACATCTCCTTGATAATTTAATTAATAATGTACTCCCTGCTTAACTACTCTACTTGACTGTTCAATAGTAAGCTAAAATTAAGCATCTCCAATTTCCAAAAATGAACTCTCAATTCTCAATCTTTTCTACACCCATGTGTTCCTCAGGAAAATGTAAAAGGAATAAGGTAAAAATAAAAGGATCTCCTGATTCATTCAATTACTCAGGACAAAAACATAGTTGTCATCTCTGAGTACAATCTATCTTATTTCAAGGTGGATCATTAAAATAAGATGAGCCCAGAACAAGTTGTGATGCCAAAAATAAATGTGTGATTTTTTAAAAATGTGGGTTAGGATGTTGAAGGCACATGGGAGCTCCTGATGGAGCTCACAATGAGCCAAAACTTGAACAATTTAGTCAACAATATAAATACTGATAATATTGGATTTTAATGTATAGATCCACCTATAGATGCTAAAATTAGGGGGACATTTGAAGAAAAATATGCCTTGAATATCCTCAAAGTTTTTCCTCCAAGATGTATTTATTTACTACAAAGATTAGGTGAAAGTTTGAAAAAAAATAAAACATGGTTTGAGTAGCTTCAAAATATTTCTCCTAAAATATATTTATTTACTACAAAGGCTAATTTATTAATATATAATTTAGAAACTCAGCAGACACCATCATAACCAATCAATCAAGTTTAATATCCTAAATAATAAGACTGTCGTATCAACCTCATGAGCTCTAGTAAGATGCACTGAAAAGGATGCAAATTCTTTTTATGCCATTCTTGTCCAAATGGCATGGCTTTATCCCATTCTGCCATGAGGAAACATCACACAAATCCAAATTGAGAAACATTCTATAAAATGACGGATAATTCTTCAAAAGTATCGAAACATGAAAGATTAAAAAACCACTGAAAATTGGAGGGCACTGGGAAGAAGAAAAGATTAAGTACAACACTTCACACCTATGATAATGCCCCAAATCCAGAACACTAACAACAAATGCTGGCAACAATGTGGAGCAATTGGAGTTCTCATTCATTGTTGGTAGCAATGCAAAGTGGTACAGCTACTTTGGACAGCCTTTTGGCAATTTCTCACAAAACTCAACATTCTCTTATACAACCCAGCAGTCACGCTCATTGGTATTTTCACAAATGAATTGAAAACTGGTATGTCTACACAAAAAAATCTATGCAGATGTTTATAGCAGATGTATTCAGAATTTCCAAACATGGAAGTAACCAAGATATCCTTTGGTAGATAAATAAATTAATAGACTGTGGTACATCCAGATAATATAATATTTTTTCCTTTTTAAAAGAATCTTTATTGTTGAAAGTATTACATAGGTCCTTCTTTTTCCCCCATTACCCTCTTCCTGCCTGTTCCTGTATCCGCTCCTTTCCCCCCCACTTCCGCCCCCCAGGCCCTCACCAACTCATTGTCTATGTCAATAGGTTATGCATATATGCATACAAGTTCATAATGTTATTCAGCACTAAAGAAAATGAGTTATTGAACTGTGAAAAAAACTTGGATGGAGTTTAAATGCATTTTATTTAAGTGAAAGAAGCCAATCTGAAAAAGTTACATAATGTATGATTTCAACAATATGACATTATAGAAAAGGCAAAACTATGAATATGGCAAAAAGGAGAATGGGTGCCCTGAGTTAAGAGGGAAGGAGTATGGAGGATGTTTAGGGCAGTGAAATTATTCTGTATAATACATGTCATTATACATTTGTCAAAAACCCATAAATGTTCATCACTAAGAATGAACCCTAACATAACTATGGACTTTGATGGGTGATAATGATATTTCAGTGTAGGTTCATGGACTGTAACAACTGTACTACTCTGATAGTGGGGAAGGTTGTGCATGTGTGGGGACAGAGAATATAGAGGAATTTTCTGTAGTTTCTATAGTTTATCTGTGAACCTAAAACTGCTCTAAAAAATAAAGTTTATTAATGGAAAAAAACCCAAAAACTAAATATAACATAGTATCCTAGATAAGCTCCAGAACAGAAAAAGAACATTAGTAGAAAAACTAGTAAAATTTGAATAAGGAATGTTACTTTTCTGGTTTGAAAATATGTTATGTAAGATGTTAACATTAGTGGTTGCTGGTGAGCAGTAAGTAGAAGTGCTCTGTAAAATATTTGCAACTTTTCTGTAAGTTTAAAGTTACTTCAAAATAAAAACTTTTTTCTTAAAAAAATGAACTAATTGGTATGGAAGATTTCTGGATCTGTGAAGAACAGAAGTCTACCCTTTTTAAATGTTAAATTTCTCTGGAACTTTTTCTAAAGATAAAACTATCTGATGACAAAATTAAAAGCTATTATATACGTATCTTTGCTTTCTGACTCTGTAGAGAGCTCACATTATTTTCCCTTGGGGGAGGATGAAGGAGAAACCTGGGCAGAAGCTACATTCATGCTGGGAAGGAAATGGACCAGAGTTCAAATAAGGACAAGTCACATGTTTTCCAGCAATTCAAACCCTCTGGTAATGTCCTGCTGTGCTTCCCCATTACCAAAGGTCCCTGCATACACTGTATCTCATCTGTGCCTATGCCTCCTAGAGAGAAAATAGCCAGAAACATTCCTAATCTCAGCCTAACTGGCCATCTATTAAATTTCCAAGAGGGTAGAACCCTTTTCCTTTTATTAAGTATGAAGTACACTGGTGTCTGAGGCTCCAGTAAAAAGTGCATGTCACCCCCCACCTCTTCATTCTTATTCTGAAAAGAAATAGGAGAACGGAATTTTTGCTCAAGTTTGAAATGAGAAAAGGAATTGGAGTCCCGAAACCACACTGCTCTTCCATCCAAACTCCCACAACCAGCCCCTCTTCCAAGAAAAGAACTCAAAAATGAAGAAGAAATAACATTAAAGAAAAACCAAAATATTAAAAAATAATATCGAATATAATCTAAATTCAATTGTGAAATTGGATTAAATAGTTATTCCTTTAGGGAACATCCTTTGGCAACCATTTTATCAATTTTTTTCTAAAATGTAAACAATTATTTCCTACAGATTTTTACACAAACAAGTGGAATTCTTTTAACATTAAGTATAAAAAGAGCTAGCTTCCAAAGTGATTTTAAAAGAATGTATAGAGGTGTGTGTGTGTGTGTGTGTGTGTGTGTGTGTATGAATTTTTAATCCAAAATGAAGCAGTTCAATCAGTTATGATGACAGAGCTACTGATGCTATGTGAGAATATAAAATTATCTAGAAAAAGTGTATAGAACAATAAAGGGAGTAGGGTTAGAATAGGGTTTGCTGAATCAGTGCTAACTTGAGATGTCATCCTATCTAACAAAAGAGTAATATGCAAATTAATCATCACTCTGCTACACCCACAAGCCATGCCCACCAGCCAATCAGGAGTGAGTATGTAAATTAACCCAACCAAGATGGGTGTGGCCACGGAGCGAGTAGGAGGCTTGGGTTTCCCCGGCAATGGAGGAAGCCAAGCTTTCCTCACACCCTGGCCAGCCCAGGCCTTGACTCAAGGCTACAAAGTTTCAATTATAGAAGATAAATAAATCCCAACAGAGATGGCGGCGGCCATGGAGCTGGAGAGAGCAGAAGGCTTGAGTTGCCCCTGGAGATGGAGGAAGCCAAGCTTCCCCAGCCCTGGCCTGCCTTGGCTACAAAGTTTCAATTATAGAAGATAAATAAATCACAACAAAAATGGCTGTGGCCAAGGAGCAAGCAGGAGGCTTGGTTCCACTCAAGGCTACAAAGTTTCAATTATAGAAGATAAATAAATCCCAGATACCAGGGCCTCTGCTTGGGTCGCGGAGCGGGGGGGGAGCCAGCCTGCAAACCACCACAGGCCCCTCGCCCAGGCTGCCCCATGCCCCAAGGGAACCCCCACCCTGATCCGGGACACCCTTCAGGGCAAATCAGCTGGCCCCCACCCATGCACCAGGCCTCTATCCTATCTAATAAAAGAGTAATATGCAAATTGACCATCACTCCAACACACAAGATGGTTGCCCCCATGTGGTCAAAGATGGCTGCCCCCATGTAGACACAAGATGGCCAGCAGGGGAGGGCAGTTAGGGGTGACCAGGTCAGCAGAGGAGGGAAGTTGGGGGCAACCGGGCCTGCAGGGAAGGGTGGTTGGGGGGGACCCAGGCCTGCAGGGGAGGGCACTTAGGGGTGACCAGGCCTGCAAGAAGAGGGCAGTTAGGGGCAAACAGGCTGGCAGGGGAGCAGTTAGGCATCAAGCAGGCTGGCAGATGAGTGGTTAGGGTGATCAGGCTGGCAGGAGAAGCGATTAGGGGCAATCAAGAAGGCAGGCAGGTGAGCAGTTGGGAGCCAGCAGTCCTGGATTGTGAGAGGGATGCCCGACTGCCTTTTAAACAGGCAGTCGGACATCCCTCGAGGGGTCCTAGATTAGAGAGGGTGCAGGCTGGGCTGAAGGACATCCCCCCCATGCACAAATTTCGTGCACCAGGCCTCTATTTACTTATAAATCACATGTGAACAATGAAGAGACTTACCATGGTTCAAAGATATAAGTACGCTCCATTCAGTGTTGTTGGGTGTTTTGTTGTGTTGTTGTTGTTGTTTTTTACATTCTTCTCTCATGATTCTCTCCTGAGACATGAGACAATCTTTCCTCTTTTAACAAAATCTTGCCCATTCCAGATGATAAGGGAGGAAAACAGCCACCAGAGTAACAGGCAGTTTTCACTATTTGCCTGCAGCTGAAGAAGAAATTCCCTTAGAGATCTAGGTAATTGCATTTGCCACTAAATTGGGTGTCATGAGCTTTTCAGGTGTAAACAGTGTAAGTTGAAACGGTATTCAAAGGCAAAATTTAGAACTGTCAATTTGAAGATTCTTTCTTGACGAAGTGGTGCAATCTACTACTTTTGCATTTAGTAAAACACTGCTTAAAGAGGAAATCAATTCCTAAGTTAATTTTAACTTAAAGCTGTTTGAGTAACCAGAATTCTCAGAGCTCCTTAAAGCATCTTGTTACAAAATTCCATTAGGGACAAAAATTATACTTATGAAACACAAAGGTTACATACTGAAGATATATATATAGAAAACCCTGCACATAATATAGTGATGTAAATAAAATTTAACCAGGGATTCCTAATAATTTCAAATCAGTCAGCTATTTGGTTTAAAAAGAATATTAATAAATCACTGCAAGCTGCAAGAATGATGGTTGTCAGCCTATTTCCAGTTCCAGCATCCTCAGAATTTTTCATTTTCAAATTATATTTTCCAAATTCAAACCCAATTTTTAAAAATATATTTAAAAAAATATATCACTGGCAACCAGAAATCGTTTTGGTAGTGTTCCTCTACACCTAGCCTCCCATAAAAGAGAGTTTATTATAAGCATTAGGGGATTTTATAAAATCCAAGGAAAGAAAGTGCAATTTCTCAGGAGGAACTGGATCTTGAACTAGAAAGCTCTCTCTCTCTCTCTCTCTCTCTCTCTCTCTGTTGCACACACACACACACACACACACACACCTTATTGGCTCCGTTTCTCTGGACAACAGTGACTACTAATACAGGTATGTACATAAGAGAAATGAAAACCTATGTCAACAAAAATACAAATCTGTTTTTACCAGTTTCATTAAAAATAGTCTCAAACTGGAAGCAATCTATAACTACATCAACAAGTATACTGATAACTAACCTGTGGTATAATTATACAATGCAAAACTTCTCAGCAATCAATAGAAATTAACTACAGATATATGACTACGTGAATAAGTTTCCTGTTATATTAGATTTAAAAATCAGGCACAAAAGAGTATATACTGTAGGTCCTACTTTATGACATTTAAAAACAGGGAAAAATAATCTATGAAGACAGAAATGAGAACAGTATTTGTCTATGGGGCAGGGAAGAGGTGCAATTGATTGGTAGGAAGAATGATGGAAATATTCTATCTTCCTGAGGATATTTCAGATTTGTGACTTTCACAGTATAAACCTTTACTTCATTTAAATAGATAATAAAGATGTATATAACTAAATATGTAAATAATACAGGATTGGTGTGAAATTTTAAATACTGTGGTCTGGTCTAGAAAGACTTCACTAAGAAAGTAACTTTTGACAAAGACTTAGTGGGGAAGAATCAGTGAGCCATAAGACTATCTGGGGAAAAGTGTTCTAATAGAAAGAATGAGAACAATATTCCAAGATTGGAGAGTTGGCAGTGAAAGGAGACAGAAACTCATAGTGAAGTAGCCTGTATAGGGACTTAATTATTAGTTTGTGTTAAAGGTTGTAAAATTTGGAGCATGAATTTCATGAATTATTTATCTTTGGAATCTCAGAACTCAGCCCACAGCCAATAAATGGTATTCATGTTTTGCTGAGTTTAGCAGAACTGAATAATGAAATAGGAGCAGTAAAATATTCAGAGAGGAATAGGAAATAATGTAACATAATGTAAATTATTCTTGAGTGCTTACTAGGTGTCTGGAGTTTATATATTATTTTATATTTTTAATCAAATATATTCTTTAAGATAATTATTACAGTTTTTGAAATGATAAATCTGAGAAGCATAAGGATTCATTGAGGGAAGAATCATCCACCAAATCTATGGACTGTATTCTCATTTAGAATGGCCCTGGGATTGTTCATATGACAGTGGCATGGTTTTAGGAAAATGAAGCGAAAAAGTGCAAGGATCCCTAACCGGTTTGGCTCAGTGGATAGAGCGTCAGCCTGTGGACTGAAAGGTCCCAGGTTCAATTCCGGTCAAGGGTATGTATGTACCTTGGTTGTGGGCACATCCCCAGTAGGAAGTGTGCAGGAGGCAGCTGATCAATATTTCTTTCTCATTGATATTTCTAACTCTCTATCCCTCTCGCCTCCTCTCTGTAAAAAAAATCAATGAAATATATTTAAAAAAAAGAAAAAGTGCAAGGACCCTTGAGGCAATTAAAGAGCTAACATATTGTCATTTCCATCAAATTACAAGAGTGAACAAATCAGCCCAGTGCACAGGTAGGATAATGGATTCTACCTCTTGATGAGAGAATCTGCAGTCACATTGGAAAAGGCCTAAAGAGAAGAAGAGGTGAAGATTGGGGACATTTTTGAAACCAATCTACCAAAATAAGTGAGTCTTAAAGTTTCCCTTCCTTCCCATATAACTCTACAAGCCTACAAATACACAGAAATAGAGGACAGCATTCATAGGTTGACTTAGCATTTAAGGCAAAGTTGGTCTAAAAATAGTATTTAAGTCAAAGCTGATCTAAAATATAGCCTCCAGATATAGGATCTCAAGTACTTCTGTGAGTGGCACCTTGTACTAAGGTAAGCCTGTTAGGGCACCACTATAGTTATACCTGGAAAATTTTTCAATGATAAAAATATAAATCCACCCAATTTCTCTGCTATACTATTATGAACAAGTTACATACCAAATGTGACAAATAAAAAAAAAATTCCCAGCATCTAGATTCCTCTGGCTTTGAACCCCTACTGAAAGTTTCTCCCTTATTGTGGTCATGACACAAAACCTAATCTTATGAAATTAAGTCCTGTTTATTTTCTTCATTCATTTACCTATCTATTCAACAACTCCTGGCTAATAAGATTCAGCATTGGGAAACTGACCTAGCTTTCTGTCTTCTAACTGAAAAGGATGACATTTATGGATCAGGCTATGTCACTATTAAGACTGTGCATGTGCCCAAATCATGAGAGTGAACCTTCATATTGATTATGGTCATTTGTCTATTTACTAGCAATATAATGAAGGCAGGACTCTGACCATGCAGTGAGGAGGGCAGTCAGAATGCATAAGTGTTTTGCAGGAACAGTTTGGTGAGAAAACTATACACAGAAGAGAGAAATCCATAAAAGAGGTATTGTTTAAAGTGTATATTAAATGGAGTTAAGGGCCTGTTGGAGATCAGAGGGGACATTGCTAAGAGGAGGGGTGTTTATTCTTCAACAGAAGGCAGGACACATTTTTAAAGAGTTGAAAATGTGAGAAATTATGTATGAGGATCTACAAAAAGTTGTATTAAAAAGAAGAGGGAGGGAAGAAGGGGATACTTGAAATAGCTTATCACCAATGATTCTAAGATCAATAGTGTGGGTAGTGAGCTCATTTTCTGATAAGTGTGATTTGGGAAGAGAGGAACAGGAGATTGAATACAGTCAATATGAAAACTCTGAAATGGACTTGTTTGGAGACAAAAAAAAACAAAAAAAAAGCCAGTCTGCATTCCCACCAGTAGTGTTCTAGGGTTCCTTTTTCTCCACATCCTCTCCAGCCTTTATTGTTTGTTTATTTATGAAAGACTTTCTGGCAGATAGAAGTGGTGCCTCATTGTGTTTTTAATTAGCATTTCTCTGATAATTAGTGACATTTTTTTCATACATCTCTTGGCCTTTTGTATGTCCTCTTTGGAAATGTCTTTTTAGGTCCTCTGCCCATTTTTTAATTGGGTTGTTTGTCTTCTTTGTTGAGTTTTATGAGTACTTTATATATTTTGGTAATTAACCCCTTATCAGATGTGTCATTGGCAAATATACATATGAACCCATACAGTGGGTCCACTTTTCATTTTGTTGATGATTTCTTTTGCTGTGCAGAAGCTTTTTATTTTAATGTAGATCAATTTGTTTACTTTCTCCTTTGTTTCCTTGCCCTAGGAATTGTTATACATATTGCTACAAGAGATGTCTGAGATTTTGCTGCCTACATTTTCTTGTGGAATTTTTATAGTTTCACGACTAATATTTAAGTTTTTTATCTATTTTGACTTTGTTATTGTGTATAGTGTAAGTTAGTGGTCTAGTCTTTTTTGTTGTTGTTGTTGTTTTTGTTTGCTTTTTTAATGCATGTACCTGTCCAATTTTCCCAACACCATTTATTGAAGAAACTGTCTTTACTTCATTGTATGTTCATGCCTCCACTATCAAATATTAATTAAGCATACTGGCTTGGGTAGATTTCTAGGTTCTGCGTTCTGTTCTATTGATCTACTAAGTACATGCCTGTTCTTGTGCCATTACAGGCTGTTTTGATTACAGTGGCTTTATAGTATAACTTGATATCTGGTATTTTGACCCCTCCAACTTGGTACTTCTTTCTCAAGATTGTTGCAGCTATTCCAGGTCTTTTTTGGTCCCATATAAATTTTTGGAGAGTTTGTTCTAGATCTGTAAAATGTGCTGTTGGTATTTTAATAAGGATTGCATTGAACCTACAAATTGCTTTGGGTAGTATTGCCATTTTAATTATGTTAATTCTACCAGTCCATGAACATGGTATATTTTTCCACTTGTTTATATCTTCCTCTATCTTTTTTCAACATCATGTAGTTTTCTGAGTACAGGTCTTTAACCTCCTTGGCTCAGTTTATTTCTAAGTATCTTAATTTTTTGTTGTTGTTGTTGAAATGGTCAATGGGATTTTTTTAGTTTATTTTTCTGAGAGATCATTATTGGTGTAAAAAAATGCCATCAATTTCTGGGTATTAATTTTGTATCCTGCTACACTGCTGAATTCATTAATTAAATCTAGTATTGTTTGGTGGAGTCTTTAGGGTTTTCTATGTACAATATCATGTCAACTGCAAATATAGATAGTTTGGAAAACAGTGTGGAGTTTCCTAAAACAAAAAATAAAAATGGAACTGTTATTTGACCTAGTGATCCTACTTCCAGGAATATATCCTAAGAAACCTGAAACACCAATCAGAAAGAATGTATGCACCCCTATATTCATAGCAGCATTATTAACAATAGCTAAGATCTGGAAACAGCCCAAGTGCCCAACAGTAAATGAGTGGATACAAAAGATGTGGTATATTTACACAATGGAATACTATGCAGCTATCAAAAAGAAGGATCTCTTACCATTTGAGATAGCATGGAGGGACCTTGAGAGTATTATACTAAGTGAAATAAGCTAGTCAGAGAAAGTATTGCATGATCTCACTTATATGTTTAATCCAATGAACAAAATAAACTGATGAACAAAATAGACCCAGGGGCTTTGAAGCATACAACAGTCTGACATATTTCAGAGGAAAGTGGGGGGTCGGGGGAGTGGGAGAGGGATGATGCCAGGAAAACATTAACCAAATAACTTATATGCATATATGCATAGCCCATGGACAAACAATAATTTAGGGGAGGCCTGGGGAGGGGGTGGGAGTTAGGTGGATGGGGTTAATGGGAGAAAAATGAGGACATCTATAACACTTTCAATAATAAAGAATTTTTTTAAAAAAAAGCAAAGCCGGTAGGCACCAGGGAGCACTTGAGTCTGATCAGCATGGCTTGTAGTGAATATACAAAGCTCATTACACAAATGCCTCATCAACAGTGCCAAGCAGTGTCCAGAATGGAACAGTTTTAGATAACTATTTAAAATTTTCTGTTTAAGGAAAATTACCCAAATCGCTCTGAGTGTGTTATCATTAAATGTTGCACTGATATTTCACAAAGTGAGTGTTGTATGAACACTTTCATTAGTTATGTTTTTCCTAAGCTTGCCTAAAGGATCCAGGGTTCAAAGAACTCCTGGTTAGTTTTTTGAAAGTGCATTAAGCCTTTGAGATTTAATGCTCCAGGGTGGCATTTCATTTCCCAGAGTAGCAATTTACTAAATAGCAGGGTGGGGTGCTATCTCCCCTACCCAGGAAAGTGAACTGGGAGAAAGAATTAAGGAAATCATTCATATTCAAAAAGGTGATTATAGAACTGTGGCAGCCGAGCCTAGGGAACATGGGGCAAGAGTACTACATACAAAAAGAAAAGTAAGTTTCCCTTTGATAATATATTCTTTCCAATTGGCTAATAAAAAGGAAAATGACATATTAAAAGCATGCAATTTGCTAATTAGATCAGCATGATCCCTGCAATCTTCTCTAAATGTAGTCAATACTTTGGGCTATTTAAATCAATTTAGCCCTTTTTGAAAAGAACTAAATGTAGAACATACTTTCAATGGTGTCTATAGTTTCCTTTTATCTGGGACAAAGGATTTCTCTCATACTTACCAAACATCTTATCTTCAAGTAATAGGAATTTATTTTGCATCAGTTCAATCTCCTAAAATGATACATGTTTAATGACCTTGAAAAGGACTCAAACAACTGAATTCCTTTGTGCTCCCCGACCAAGGCTTTTATAAAAGCAGGGAAATGGTTTTAATATTTTGAAAAACATCCATTAAGATGACTCCACTTAAATCACTAAGTAGCTACACAAAATATTCTAACCATGACAAAACTTCAACTAACTACTAATATATAGGAGTTCATTAACTTGGAAGACATGCCCACCTATATTAGTCTAGTGTTCAGCAAACTCATTAGTCAACAGAGCCAAATATCAACAGTACAACGATTGAAATTTCTTTTGAGAGCCAAATTTTTTAAACTTAAACTTCTTCTAACGCCACTTCTTCAAAATAGACTCGCCCAGGCCGTGGTATTTTGTGGAAGAGCCACACTCAAGGGGCCAAAGAGCCGCATGTGGCTCGTGAGCCATGGTTTGCCGACCACTGGTCTAGTCATGTAACAGCTAAAATATCTCTGAGTAGTCAGTACATATTCTCTTATTTTCTTTTATAGATTTCTTAAATCTATAAAAAAAAAGAGAGAGAGAGAATACATTTATTACTTTAAGGACATAATTGAAAAATAATGGTATCAGTATAAGGAAATATATATCTCAGAACTGAACTGTAAAAAGCTACAGCACAAATCAACACTAAGAAAACTAGGGAACTGCAATGGTACTGCAGTCTGGACTCGGAGGAATTAACCACCTAAAACCTGGCTTTTTCTGACTTTAAAGCTTTCCAGGAAGAAAATAGTTCCCAAGATACTTATTTACTTTGAAGGATGAATAACATAAGCTACTTGTCTTGACTTGATTCAAAGACACTTTTTCCTTTATATCAAACAATGTTAATGAGCAATTCTGTTCAAAGGTAGTATAAAAAATTAAATATTTGATCTAGCTTTTGAGTAGAATTGTAAGTACATTAGACTACCGAAGTACATACATTCATTTTAAGCTTACCAAAGTTATATATAGTAAATTTATGCTTTTGGTACATTTGGACACAGATGCTCAGAAATCCACAAGGGGAAAAATTCATATAGCTTTCCACTTTCCATTGAGTACAGAGAAAGAAAAGACAATTATAGTTTTTGGAAGTAAAGTACTGCTAGTATTGTCCTGTGTTCATGTCATATAAAGCAAAGAAGAACTCATTTCAATAAGTAATCTTTAAGAACTGGTAACATGAGGAAATTTCAGCCTCTCAGATTTGCATATTTACTTATACTGTTACATCTTACATCAAGCAAAAGAGAAAACAAGTAAAAATGAAGATTGTTTCTGTTTTCCTAAATCTGTGAGACCAAATATACCAACTACTAGAGGCCCAGTGCACAAAATTCGTGCACTCAGGGGGTGGGGAGTTCCCCCATCCTGGCCTGTGCCGTCTCACAGCGCGGGAGCCCCATGATCAATCGCCCCAAAGAGGTAGGCCCCACTCACCCATCTGGGGCTCCTCGATGGATTGCCCCAAAGAGGTAGGCCCCACTCACCCATCTGGGGCTCCTCGATGGATTGCCCCAAAGAGGTAGGCCGGAGCCAGTGGTCCCGCCTCTGCGCTATGTGGAGCCACGGGACCCACCTCCGTGCGAGCATGCAGCATCAAGCCCCCGCCCACCTGCACGCACCCACTGCGCACTCAGCCTCCTGGTGATCTCTCGTTGCAGCGTGAGGGCATCACAGTGAGAGGGCGTGACGACCGGGCTTTCATTAATAGGATAGTGTGAGGGAATAGTCCAAAAGGAAATAAAGGAAGCAAAGCATAAGGTTACAAGATTGAAAAGAAAGTCTCTAAGTAAGGAGGAATTTGTTTTTAGCATTGAAGTCTGACCATAGTTTAGGTAAGAACACTAAATGGAGTTTTCTTCTTTTTTCACTGAATATCAGTTTTCTTCTTCTCCTCATGGAGTTACAGGCAACTTGGGATAGTAAGCAAAAAAGCTTACTATTGGCAGCAAAAAGCTTAGATTTATCAAGCTTATCAAAACACTTTCCTGAAGGTTCAAGAATTGAGATGGTGGTAACAAATGTCCAAAATTGGAATTGATTCCCAATCAATATCAATTTACAAATGTAAACCATGTCTGAATACAGTTTTGAACATTTTAGTCCTTCTACATGGTAGTTCAATTCACATATTGACCATTTAATTTTAATAGTCAATGATATCCATGTTGGGATTTCAGCTTTTATCTACAATAAATGCTCAAAGATAAGATTAGAGGATTGCATCAATGTCAAATGCTATTTGTGATACTGTACTACACATAGTATTGCAAAATATTACCTACCATTGGAGAATGGATACGGGGATCTCCGTATTATTCTTCATAACTTCATTTAAACCTATAATTAATGAAAATTTCATATACAATGTGAGTTTTCCCCAAAACTGGAGTTCACATGTCCCTCTCTTCATAACAGTGTATCAAAGAAAGTGTCTATGGGGCAGAAAATCTATACTAATAAAAGGGTAATATGCTAATTAGGCTGGACGTTCTATTGGGAAAATCCTTTCGGACAAAGCCACGGTGGCGGAGGCTGAGGCAGAGGCTGTTAGGGGTGACCAGGCTGGCAGGGGAGAGCAGTTAGGGGTGACCAGGCCAGCAGGGGAGGGCAGTTAGGGGCGACTAGGCCAGCAGGGGAGGGCAGTTAGGGGCAACCAGGCCAGCAGGGGAGGGCAGTTAGGGGCGACCAGGCCAGTAGGCAGAGGCAGTTAGGGGTGATTAGGCAGGCAGGGGAATAGTTAGGGGCAACAGGCAGGCAGGTGAGTGGTTAGGAGCCAGTGGTCCCGGATTGTGAGAAGGATGTCCAATAAACTGGCAGTTGGACATCACCCAAGGGGTCCTGGATTGGAGAGGATGCAGGCCAGGCTGAGGGTCCCCCGCACCCCCACGCACGAATTTCATTCACTGGGCCTTTAGTGCAGGGATAAGTCAAACACTGTCTTGAGAGTCTGAAGGAAAAAACCACTACAGAGCTGTTTTTAAATATAGGGTATTAATAGAAAATGTGAGATATAGTAAGGACAACAGATCAGGAAACACTTCCATTGAAAAGACAATTTTTTACACTTGCCAAGAAGAGGGAGCACCAGAGTTGGCGTGTGGAGACAAACAAGGAAATATTGAGGTCCATCAGGAAAAGAGGGGGGGGGCGGATCTTGGACAAGAAACTTTATTGTAGTTTCCTTATGAAGGAATAAGCAAGGCAGGTTAAGCAGGTTTAGAATTGGCTTGCTTAAATGATTCCAGTGGGCTCTGTTACATAGCAATTGTGCCTAGTTGCCTGATACCTACCCCTGGGGTGACTAGAACGAGTAGATAGTGGTCCAGTGAGAATACAATAAAGGAAGTGATTGTTGTGTTGGGTTTGGAGAGATTGGTTTGTATTTGAAGAGCACCTCTGGGAGGAGAATTCCTCCCCAAGGATCAGGAGAGGGACAAGGAAGTGAAGAGGCCAAGGCAAGATGACCAATTAAATTATCAGGTTGTCTAGAACCCGGATTGTCCAGCATACGTATGTAGGGTAGATGTTAAAACATAAAATTCACAGAAGCTTGAAACATGGTTAATGCATTATCTAAGTGTAAGGCATAAGTGTTCCTGGAAGCATAGTGATGCAGGAAGCCAGCATATGCCAAACACATTAAAATAAACTGGTTATTTCGGTATTGCAAGTGGGGGTCTGGGGCATTTGCAGGTGCAAAAATTAAGTACTTTTTTTTTTTTTTACTAATAGTTACAGAACATTTTGCTGAATGCATTCATTTACATGAATTTGCCCAGGTAACTGGTTTTGTGGATTAATAATGTGTGGTATATTTCTACCAGAGCACTTATAAATTAGCAATTTGTAAATATCTGATTTTCAGAAAAATTCTATAAAATTATATTTAGAAATTTAATGAACCTAAAAGAATGATGAACACAAATATGAAATGTTGTGGGTATAGAATGCATAGTGAGGCGAAAGCCTGAGCTGCATAATCCATTAGCATCAGCCAAACACAGAGGCTTCATTCCTTTGGGAGCTTGTTTATGAGTTTTTAGGATGTTCTCATTTTCCCATACAAACTCCAAGGCTTCTCAGAACCCCATTGCACAAGCTGATGGCCATCTGGCCCTATACCCTTACAAAATTTCATTAGTGTCACAAACTTGTTCCTTCCCCTAGGCTGGTCCCAAGGAAAACTTGCACTTGGTCTTGGTGACAGAAATAAAAGTCCTCCCAGCCCAGCCCAGTCATATTCAGTATCTCTTTAAGTCCCATGAGTTACCCCCAAGTTTCCCAGATGGCCTTTGGAATTTTCTAATCTAGCTGAGGCACATACATTATTTAGACCCATGAAGTGCTAGTTTAAAAAAGGATTTTAATTCTTTTGTCGACAATAGCTATTTTTGCATACTTTCCCCTGTAGTATTCCCCTAAGTCTTCTGATTTTTTTTGTTTGGGGTCAATCAAATTATGACATTCCATTAAACAATATTTGTATGCCTTAGACAAGGCCCCAACCTCCAAATATTTGATCTGCATAGTATCACAGAAACATTAGAACTTGTAAATTATATAGTTTTTGTGAAGACTAAAGGATATAATGTAAGCAAATCACTAAACATAGTACCTGACAAATATTAAGCACTCAAAATTTAGTTGTTATGGCTATGATTATCTAAACAGTCTAGATACTTTACATTGTGGTACTTCATTTTGTTTATATTTCAAATTTACTGTGACATTAATGATAAAAAATAAAAAGAAAGAATAATCCTAAAAACAAGCATGGAAAGAAGAGTACATGATATATTTATGATTTCTCCCTTCTAAAACAACATAAAAAGAAATAAAATCCAGACAAGTTAATACTTATTATTTCCTCAACCATTTCAGTTGAGAATTCTCACAAATTTCGTGAGAAAGGTATGCATAATATGTGCAATTGTGCTAAAGCATATGCAATGAATTGTAGCAGAAAATGAACAAAACATTTCTGCTACAATTCATTGCATATGCTTTAGCACAATTGCACATATTATGCATACCTTTCTCTTTCCACAGATTTGTAATAGTCACCTCCACAAAGCGTTTTGGTCTCTTTACAAAATCCTGACGCTGTTATTTGAGATGGCAGAATGGAGCCAAGCCCTAATAACAACTCTTCTAAGCCTAACAACTGACATGATTAAGAAATGAACATGAAGCTCAAAAGTAAAAAGTAATTGGCAATACATTAATGAGTACAACAGTTTCTACTTCACATAGCTCCACACATCACTATATACATTCTTCACATGGGCACTACAAAGTAGAATAAAGAAATTCTGAAAAACTGACCACTGATTTCTTTTTTGCAGCATCATACAGGAGCAGCCCTAGAAAATCACAATGAAATTTCAATGGAAAAAGAAGTTATTATTATTAACAATAATAACAATGTATTTGGCACATTGGGAATTCTCTGCTTAAGGATAGCAAGAGATGTAAAAGAGAAGGACCACTAACGTCCAGCGCTCATTTTCTCCAACATTAAATAGAAACATAGCCACAGAGAAAACAAATGAGAAAATAACTGAGGTGAGCAGCAGGTGGAAAGAGAGGTCTGCTGAGATTCCTGATGAACTTCCCTTCCCTGTTATTTTAACAGCACTAAAATGACCTGTTATGCACATTTTCTTCTTCTTTGAGAAAATAGAAGCTCCCAATAGAACAGAGGAAAGAGAATGAGAAGTCAAACTGAGTGGCCTCTCCTTAAGGGACCTCATTGGGAGGAACTATTTGAAACCGGAGGATGTTGCAAATGACATGACTAAACTGTTAAGAAAAAGACACATTTCCAACAAATATTTTATTCATATATACAGGTAGGGAAATTATTGGGAATCTAGCAACTATGAGCACTTCTTCATTATTAAAAGCAAACAAACAAAACAAAAAATGCTACTTGAAGAAACTGCATCAGACAAAGGAAGAGGAGGATCTCAGCAGAAACTCAGGGAGTAAGTATTCAGTCCACATGCAAGAAAAGTTATGGTTCAACAACTGTGAGAAATGACACATATAATGGTAGATTTGAAGTTTATAGTCTTAATGTAAAAATTAAAATGTAGTATAAATTGAGAAGTAAAGGTGAAGAAGAATGTGAATTAATATAATTTTATTCTAATATGCCTGATTTGTCTTTCACAAAGTCTTATAAAAATTCACTTAAGCAATGAAGATATTAATTATCCCACATGCCTGGAATTCTAGAGTTAGTGAAGCCCCCAAACATTGTACAATCTGAACCTCAATAACGTCATCAAAGATCCAGGATCTTTTTGTCTGTCCACTTCACAATATTCAGCATCGGCTTAATTCTAAGTCTACTTCTGTTTATAACTATAAGTAGCCTTCCAGGAGATATTCAAGTGTTGTACCTCTTAGTCCCCCCCCCCCACCCCCACCACCACCACCACATTTGACAGTAGAGATAGCAAGGGTTTCCCGCAACCATTAAATATTAATCCTTTCTTTCAATGAGATTGGGATGGCATACTCATCTGCTCATACTGATAACAGTCATCAAAAGGAAAGTCATTGAAAGAGTTGGTTCGCAAGTCTCTGAGAACCGGGAGTCGAGAGCTTCTTCGCGCCCGGGGGATTACACCCGGCGGCCGTCACCATGCCACAAAACGAGTATATTGAGTTACACCGGAAGCGCTATGGGTACCGTTTGGATTACCATGAGAAAAAGAGAAAGAAGGAAGGTCGAGAGGCTCATAAACGTTCAAAGAAGGCAAAAAAGATGATTGGTCTGAAGGCTAAGCTCTACCATAAACAGCACCATGCTGAGAAAATACAAATGAAAAAGACTATCAAGATGCACGAAAAACGAAACACCAAACAAAAGAATGATGAAAAGACTCCACAAGGCGCAGTGCCTGCATACCTGCTGGACAGAGAGGGACAGTCCCGAGCGAAAGTACTTTCCAATATGATTAAACAGAAACGAAAAGAGAAAGCGGGAAAATGGGAAGTCCCTCTGCCCAAAGTTCGTGCCCAGGGAGAAACAGAGGTATTAAAAGTTATTCGAACAGGAAAGAGAAAGAAAAAAGCATGGAAGAGGATGGTTACTAAAGTCTGCTTTGTTGGAGATGGCTTTACTCGAAAACCACCTAAATATGAAAGATTCATTAGGCCAATGGGCTTACCTTTCAAGAAGGCCCATGTAACACATCCTGAACTGAAAGCGACCTTTTGCCTGCCAATACTTGGTATAAAGAAGAATCCCTCCTCCCCACTTTATACAACCTTGGGTGTTATTTCTAAAGGTACTGTCATCGAGGTGAACGTGAGTGAGTTGGGCCTTGTGACACAAGGAGGCAAGGTTATTTGGGGAAAATATGCCCAGGTTACCAACAATCCTGAAAATGATGGATGCATAAATGCAGTCTTACTGGTTTGACAGCAGTTTCATACAAGTAACTGTAATTGTTGAAGACTATGCACCAATCAGGAAAACTACTTTACTATGTTTCTGAGTGTTATCAAACAGCTTACATGTCTGCAATCATCAAGAGAATTATTTACTCTATTGTAAAGAACATTAAAATGGCCCAGTTTTATAAATTGGTTTTTATTTTGGGGTCTGTTTATCATGAAATTGAATGATTAAAAAAAGCAATTACAAAAAAAAAAAAAGGAAAGGCATTTGCTCACTGGTATATATAGACTAAGAAGATCCAGTACGTGAGGGCAGACACAGTATCCTCTGTGCCATATTGCTGTGAGGGTCTATATATCCTTCTCTAAAATAAATATGTCTGTTAGGAAAGCAGAAGAAGGGAGGAAATTGAGATTGTGGAATGGATACTGGGTAGGAACCCACAATTTCAAGAGATAAGGATAAAAAGTTTGATAAACCAAGAAATTTAGGTATGATTTAAAGTAATAAGTACACTAACCAAATAATTTTTAATAAGGAAGAAAATAACCAACAAAATGTAAAGTTGAAGAAGAAATGGAAATATTAGAAAATATTAGTGTTTCAGCTTTTAAATTTTTTAAAGTTGCAAATAAATATCAATTAAAGATGCTTATTAACTGGGTTAAGTAAAATATAAAGTTGAAAAATAATTAAAACAGACCAATCCATGCTACCAGAATTTAAAGACATAAACAAATATGTTAGTATTTGTCTGGCAAGTCTTATTCCCTTCTTCTCCTGTCAGACAAATACTAACAGATTTTAGACAAAGTTATGATATTAATACCAACCTTTATGTAAAATATTAAGACACAGAAATATTTGCTTCACAGCAATAAGGCATTCAATCTAGAAGGTGCATATCTATCATAAATGCACAAGCAGAGATATGGAAGTTTGAACACATACCTGGCATATCTTTTAATTTGTCACCTTAACATGGACATAACCACTTCTGCCCTCTTATAAAGATACACTCAAGAACTTGTTTAAAGTCACTGACTATTAGCTTATTTTCCAAGGGCTGTGTGATATGTTTCATTTTAAGAACTTCACAGAGGAAAGTGGATAAGGAAATATTTATATTTTTATATGTATTTGTAACCTCTTTATTAAAGATAATTGAAACAGTTAAGTATTTGTAGGTCATTATTTTTTATTTCACAGGAATTTTTTATCACTTATTCTCTGGCATTTTTCACCCAAGATTCAATGTTCTTGATATATTGATTTGAGAAGATGTCAATGGTAATGGCATAGAAAAGAAGGTGGTATGAGTAGGGGAGGTAGAGGAAAAAGGAGATTCCTCCCACCTCCCCAGTTTTATACCTCCACTTTCCAAATGGCCCTGCCTCTTTGAGGGGAAACTTTTAAAGCATTATATCAAATGTCATTTCTGCCCATCAAAGTTTTTGTTGTTTTGGGAAAAAATTATGTTCTTCTGCCATGAAAAACATAATTGTCTAATGAAAATGACTACTCTAATAGACAATTTATTTAATGTTTACTATTTGCAAAATACCATGCTAAGTGATTCAATGTATTACTCAACAACACTGTGCCATTTAAGGATGAGACTTGGAGAGGTTACAGGAGTTAGTGACTCAAGATAGTGAATAGTATGACAAAATTTTATCTCAGTTCTAACCCAAAGCCCATGTTTCTGATAACTACTACCTTTCAATCATGTAGTTTTCTTGCAGAAATAAATCTGCAACATTAAGATTCATGAGCATACATTTGTTCTAAAATACAAAAATAGCTAAAGATACTTATAGTTTGTCAAATAGCATTTCCTTTGAATAAATAATGTTTTGCCTTTGACAGTTTTAAATGTTTGGTCTAAAAGAAAGGAGAAAATATTCAATTGTTTTACTTTTCTTTTACCATCAATCTGGTATTGTTTTAGGCTCATGGATTTTCCTAAAGCAGATACTTAGTTTTACCAGTCAACACTTCCAAATTGTATTTAAAAATAAAATATTTTACAATGTATCACTGTTTGAGGAATAGCAGATTAACAATTGAAGATGTCTGGAAGCAAATAAATCTAAAAACATTATTAAAACAATCTGTATAACTTCTGCAATATGCATATATGAAGTAAGATAAAAGAATCAGAATAGTTTCTCTTTAAATTCCATCCCCCAAGATATCATGTTTTTAACTTTCTTAAGGCATATTATTGTGAGTTTGTTAATCATTCTGCAATTTGCTATTATCTATTTTTAAAATAATTTACAAATATAAAGTAAATTAAATAATTGCTCAATTATGTTTTAAATGATTAAGGAGAACAATTATTGTGCTATTAAAATATCATAAAATACCAAAATACATTATAAACTGGGGACTAATTACTAACATAAAAATAAGAGCAGCATTTTAAAGGTTTATTTATATAGTCTTATGGAAATACTTTGGATTTGTTTTGATTCTAACTTAAATAACTGTTATTACTTTCTTTCTAGCTCTCCCCACAATAGAATTTGAGCCCATATGTACACTATCATTTTTCCAATCCATTTTCGAAGTCAGATAGTTAATTCAGAGTGAATTATTTGGGTATAACATGGCATTATCTATCATTTATATCCCCTCAGAATCTGTCAATTCCCTTCCCAATAAAAATTTTCCCCAATGTCTCAATCTCCTTCCTATAGGACTTTGACTAAAGGTGATGGAGGAGAAAATTCGTAAAGGCCTCATCACCCTTAGATCTTCAAACACAACAAAAGAAAAAAAAGTAAAGGTCAAGTGGAAAAACATAATGAAGAACATATGAATGTTATGCTTTTCAGAAACCATAAAATGGCCAGAGCCAGTTTATTATATTCTTTGGAAGGAATTACTGCTAAGAGTAACTATAACAAGATTGTATGAAAGGAGTAAAACTTGATTTATCAGCTAAGGCTGTCATAACAAACTATCATAGACTGGGTGGTTTAAACAAAAAAAAATTCATTTATTCCTTGATCTTGGGAATTCCAGGATCAAGGTCTGGCAGGGTTCAGTTTCTGGTGAGAACTTGCTTCCTGGCTTGCAGATCTCTTAATTGCATCATTTTCCCCTTGTGCTTACTTTAATCTTATGTTGTTTTGCACAGCAGCATGCTGTACAGGCTTATAGCATCGCCTAGGTGCATAGTAGGCTACACCATTTAGGTCTTATCATGCACTCTATGATGTCTGCACAATGGCTGAATCTTCTAATGACACATTTCTAGGAACCTATCCACATTGTTAAGTGGGGCATAACTGTACTTTAAGCTTTTGGTCCTCATTCTTCTTATGATCACACCAGGTGCTAGGAAACTAGGAGTTAAAAACATTAACAGATTTGCTTTTCATGGGCATTGCTTATTAAAATATTTGAAGAGCACTAGTCAGACTCAAATATATGATGAGTTACTATTTAAGGTCTAAGTATCAGATAGTTAAAATCAAAGAAAATATTTGTTCTATTTTCCATTAGTAACCTTTTAATAATAAAAACAATTATTAAATAAACATAAGAAATTAAAAGGTTTAAATAACATAGCTAAGGTTTAAGTAATAAAAAAATTAAAGAGGTGATTCAAATAAGCATTAAGTTATAGACATTATAATAACTCCATTATAATTTGATTTGATTGACGTATCTACTGCATCATGAGCTACATTATGTCCTCCTAATTGAGTATAAAGTTAAAAATCAAATGTGACATAAGTAACAAAATGAATATATACTTTAATAATCCTATGTAATATTTTAAAAGTTGTTTACTATATTTTTAAATACTCATTTTCATAAATTTTATTTCTCACTTTGCTAGAAGAAAATAGGATAATTTTATTTATTTTGCACCTTTTGTAGAATCAGTAACATGCCCTTTATTTCAAGATTGTACCAGCTCTTTAGTCCTACACAATCTTTCAAAAACAATTTATTAAGTCAATTCATTGTGCTTTTCCTTCCATGATTACCCTGCCTTTTAAAACTGTATATGCTTAAATATTCCAAGTATTCTTTAATGTATTTCTTATAATGGACAGCTGGCCATGCTTTTATTATATTTTAATTATACATATTACTCTTCTTCATGTTCTTTTCCAAGGAAGATATAAAAAGTTAAGAATCCATCATTTTAATATTGCCATTATGTTCATGAATCTCCTCAATTAGAAACCAGGCTACTTTCCCCTTCGGCAGAGTAAAAATTTCAAAGTTGTCAATTAGTCTCATCTATTTTTATTTTATTTTATTTCACTGTTACCTTTTGACAAAGAGCATTCTTATATATACAAAATTTTTTTAATCCTCCCTAGATTTCTGACATTCATGTGGCAGTATTCACTATCAATTCTCAAGTTTTCATTAATAATCCAAGGCAACACCATCGATCTATTTGCTCCTTGAGAGATTTTCTACCTGACCAAAAATGAAGCAGCAATCACACTGGAGGGTTTAATCATTAAAAATATCTCTACTAAAATTATTAAATTTCTAGGAAGGGAAAGACAACAAAGTTAAGAAAGAATAAGTTTAAATATTAGTAAAATGATTTGGGCTTCCCAGAAAGATTCAACACATGAGATTTTTTGTTTGCATTGTATCGCAATGTAATACCCTGGCTCTGCTCTGAGCAGCCTTTTGTGTCCCACCACACTGTGCACGTGGCAATGCCTAACAGATAGTCGGCTCTCAATAAACGGAGGGAAAAGAAACTAAGTGCTTACAAAGTAACAGTAAGAACAGGAACCTTTTCATAAAAACAATAGTGGAAGGAACTCAGATAACCTCCCTTTCTTAAAGTCAGTTGTGATGTAATCTAATCATATGGTAAAATTCATTAGCTACATGGACCCAGAAAATTTGCAGGTGTTTATATCACGGGGAGGGGGGTTGTCATCAGGTCCGCCCGAGAATTCCATCCTCTTTACAGTTTCCTCCTTATAAACTGGGGGGAAAAAGTCACAGCATTTATTACTATGTAATCTTATGGTAAGTAATAATGGTGTGCTTTTTGCAGTGCCTGGTAGTAAGTATACAATAAAAGTTTTTAATATTTTTATAAACACACTAGAGGCCCGGTGCACGAAAATTTGTGCAGTTGGGGGGGGGGGTGGTTCCTCAGCTTGGCCTGCCCCCTCTCACGGTTTAGGAGCCCTCCCGGGATGCCCTACTGATGGCTTAGGCCCGATCCCGTGAGCGGGCCTAAGTTGCAGTCTGGCCTCCCTCTGTGGGAGGCAACTGGACCAATCAGGGGGAGGCGCCACCCCCATCACCCCATTGCTGTTGCCACTGCTGGCTGCCATGGCTGCTGGCCCTCCTTGGCCCTCACAGCCACTGTGGCTTTGTCCGGAAGGACATCCAGAAGACATCCGGTCTATCCGGTCTAATTAGCATGTTACCCTTCTATTAATATAGAAATTAGCATATTACCCTTTTATTAGTATAGATTATTAGTACAGATGAAAGATGGTAAAAAAAAAAACTATAGGTTTTTAGGAACGTTTCTCTTGCTTTCTCAAAGACTCAATTTTATATAAGCATCAGTAGCCTGAAAAGCGTGAAGTAAGTCGTTATAAGCTCCTGGTGTGTACTTTAGAGTCTGTATTAAGTAATTCAGTGATGTCCCTAGCACACGAGCTCACAGAAGAGTATATAAAAGAGTGGTTTATCTCCTCTCTGAAGTGCAGACAACTAAACAATTGAGACCAGGTGCTAAATCTAGGTTGACAGGGGGCTTAGCAGCCTTTTCCCCATTCCATTTTACACATGGCTCTGTTAACCCAGTTGAGGCTCTCTTTATAGAACTTAGGCCCTTGTTTTCATTTGCTTGTTTGTCTTTGCTTCCTGACGTTCTTTCTTAAGCTAGAAATCCTTAAGAGAATGGCTCACATTTGCCCAAACATGAGACGTTTAGGAGATAATAGGCTATCGGTGACACATAACAGAAAAAGCCTTTCCCTCCTTAGGCAATCAAGAGGGAATTTTGAAATGTCAGAAAACAGAAGTTTGCTTATAGAACCAGAAAACTTTTCATTACATCCTAGCTAACTTAATACATTAATCCATACTATAATCTAATTATATTTTATGCCAACACCTATGCTGATATAGAAACTATCTTTCAACACAGTCCAAAATATTTTACTCAAAGATGACAGTAAATTAGAAGGAAGTAAGGATGGTGCATCTTGAAATCAAAATATAAAGAATGATTTCTCAACTCAAACTAGTATGTTGTCTCTTACATTATTAAAGTATATTTATAAAAAACACAAAAGGCATCTTTGCCTTACATGTAATCAGATACTCTTAACGGTTCTCATCATTTTCCACATTAAATACACATGCACATGATGGAAACTACTTTGTGCCTTTCCATAATTTCTGGATATTCAACAAAGCCTATTTTGTGAGCAATTCCCCGTGTAGTAGCCAGAACACCACTATTTCCACTATCTCAGTGGTGGGCAAACTCAGTCAACAGAGCCAAATATCAATAGTACAACGATTGAAATTTCTTTTGAGAGCCAAATTTTTTAAACTTAAACTTTTCTAACACCAATTCTTCAAAATAGACTTGCCCAGGCTGTGGTATTTTGTGGAAAAGCCACACTCAAGGGGCCAAAGAGCCACATGTGGCTCGCAAGCCGCAGTTTGCCAACCACTGCACTATCTTATACTTAATGAGAATACAAGTGTATCCATATATCCAAATAAGAAAAAAATATTTTTGCCCTGGCCTGTGTGGTTCAAGTGGTTGGAGTGTTGTCCCATGGACCAAAAAGGTTGTGGATTCAATTCCCCATCAGAACTCATAGCTAGGTTGTGGGTTCTATGCCCGGTTGGGGTGCTACAGGAGGCAACTAATCAATGTTACTCTCTCATATTGATGTTTCTCTCGCTCTCTCTCCCCCTTCCTTTCTCTCTAAAATCAATAAAAATATATCCTCGGGTGAGGATTAAATATAAGTAAATAAATAAACAAACAAACTATATTTTCTTTTCTATAGAAATGATCCACAGGAAAATAATCTCTCTAGACAGATTTCATTCAAATAAGACCTTAGTAAAGAAAATAACAATTCAAGGTGTCAGATCACCAGAAATAATTGTCTCAGTACATGATTGCAGAGATGATTAAGAGTTGGAAACATTATCACAATTAACGTTATTATATAAACCTACATTAGACTAGAGGAATAAAATAATTAAAGCTGACTTGGGCAGCTAACACCTGGATGAATTCTACAGTGACCAATTACTTTGCTGCTTTTAAAGGCTTCTCTGTTTGTAATCTACTTAAACATTATATTCACCATGTATCCTTACTCAAAAAGTGATAGAGCGTCACCTGGTTTCTCACATATGATGTTCACTTCTGATAATTGTTTTTCAAACATAAAAATAGGTTTGAAATAAGTCATGTGCAATCCATGTTCCATTCTAGTTACAGATTTTTAGTATAACCAGGGGAAGATGTTAATGGCTGAAACATGTAAAACTTAATGTATCATGGAGAGGGTCTGGATTTTACCAGTTTTGTTTACAAATCTGGTTACAGGGAACATTTCCTTAATGAATGCTGAATGAAATTGGCTGGGTCTTCGGCACAACAGCAGAGTCTGTGAACAACTGAAAATACGTTATGCCTGACATGCGTCTGGAGTTACGGCTCTGAGTCACAGGTAAGAGCATCCTTCCTAAAGAACATCTTCTCGTTTGCAGAAAACGGGGCTCCAACCTGACTGAGTGTTGGCCTGTCATTCGCCAAACATCTCATGGTCACAACTTCTTGTCTAGTGCTAATTCTGACAGTATTAGGGAGAAAATGGTGTGTGCTGTTTTCTTCCTCATTCTTTATTTAAAAGTAAAGCCTGAAGGGCTCTGCTAACTTCTAAGCCAACCATAGCCATTTATAGTGTGATGAGAATGGCTCTATTTTTCTCCTTAAATCACATCAGTAGTGAACAGAACATTAGTTTATGAACTTTAACCCCAAATGTTTGAAAAAAATCAAAGTCCAAAAAATATGTAATGGCTTATTTAAAAACACATAAAAAATGACATGTTATATTAATTCCTTATTTTTAACTTTTTAATTGTTATTTCTATTTATTATTAACTCTTATTAAATAATATTGTCCCTTAGCCCACTAAACCAGGGCCTTTCCAAAGATGAGATGTGAAGCTGGTAATCCTTCAGGAATTCATTATTGGTTTGGTTCCATAAAGGAATTCATAAATGGATTGTCTTTGCTATTTCTATGTTGTTACCAATATTTTTTAGGTTGTTACATTGGTAGAATTGAAAAACCATTAAACCTGGAAGTTAGTTTCTGCAGCAGATCATTCTGCAAACTTGTCACTTAACATTTCTACTCCAAACTTTCACCTGTCAAATTTAGCACTTGCTTTAGACTCATTCTGAATTTCCCTAAGTGCTTCTACCACCTTATTCGTAGAAAATGCACTATTTCTGAGTTAGTTTCCTTCTCTTTTTTTTGTTTCCATAATTATATTTTCTTCTTTATCATTTTTCAGAACATTTATTGCCCTGTGTATGAGGGATACATAAAAAAATAAAATGCTCATGCCCTCACATTTCTTATAAAAAGCTCAATAAAGCTAATGTGATGCAATACATATAAGAAACTTTGTAAAAAGAAATGCAGATGCCCTGGATGGTGTGGCTCAGTTGGTTGGGTATTATCCTGGGCACTGAAAGGTTCCTGGTTCAATTTCTCGTCAGGGCACATGCCCGGGGTTATGGGCTCCATCCCCAGTAGGGAGAGTGCAGGAGGCAGCCAATGTGATGTTTCACTCTTACATTGATGCTTCTCTCTCTCTCTTCCTCTCCCTCTCTCCCTAAAAATAAAATTAAAAAGAAATCTTTTTACAAAAACACAAAATATAGCTTTTTCATCTCATTTTGGAAGGAAGTGCACAAATATATTCATATGTACATAGTTATCATTGATTTAAAACAGTACACATTTTATTTTAAGATAAGTCTTATTTATATAATCCATTTTCAAAATTAACTTTTCATCTATTCATGTATCAACTATTAATTATACTGATCCCCTTGTTACATGAAGCTAAAAAATACTGACAGGAGCAAGTATAGTCTTCATATTCATAGAAATATTCTGTCCAAAGGAAGAGTAGACAAAATGAAATAATCAGAAAAGTGAATGTATAATTAAAAACTATAACACTCAAAAGAAAGGGTACCATAAAACCATGTAAACTAGGATACAACCTAGCACTGAAAAATTTGTGAAGGCAACTTGTGATAGGGGCATTTTACCTGATGTACAAAATATGCATAAACAGTGTTGAACGAGGTGGTGTGTGTGTGTGTGTGTGTGTGTGTGTGTGTGTGTTGCACATAGATCATTGGGCAAAAAGCATTAGGCTCCACCAAGCAAAGCTGACTGGCCTGGTAATGGACAGTGAAGGCAAGTTTGGTGCAATATGCAAGAATCAAAATCAGAAGACTTTCACAAAGTTCCTTGTAAGAAAGTACGATATTTTTGTCTTCATCCCAAGAACCATGGAAATCTATCAAAAGGTCAGAACCAGACAGGAGACACACTCTGAATTTGGCTTTACAGAGAATACTCTATGGTATGGAAAACTGCTAGAAGGCAGTAGAGAATGGGTGTGTTGGAAGTTACAAGTCTAGGTAAAGAATATTGGTAACCAAGACGATGAAGAACTATCCTATATAATAAAAGCCCAGCAACCAAACAGCAGAATGACCAGAACGACCTTTTGACTAGATGCTCAATGCAAGAGCTGCCCCCTGGTGGTCAGTGTGTGTCACTCCCATATTGGGAGCAGCTGCTCAGAGGGTGGGTCCACAGCCACTTGGCTGATGGGGATGAGCAGTGTTCCCACAGTGGACTGATCCCCGCAGGCCGCTCCCCACCAGTGTACGAATCATAGCACTAAAAGCTGGTGGTTACTAAGTACTGTCATTGTGGCAGGCAAAGGCCTGTACTCTCTCTCCACAGGATCTCAGATAATCCCAGGACCCACCTCACAGAGTGGATCTAAGAGTTTCCATTCATAGTGTTCAGAATGGAATAAGATTATCAGCTTTTAAGTAGTTGAGGGAAAACACACACTGCTCCTCTTTCATTCTTTTCCTCCTGCCTTCTTCCAAGAAAAGACCAACTGGCTCCCAAGGCCCCGCTCTGAGCGCTGTGTGGAGAGCTCACCGGGCCCTTGGCTCCAAGTGAGTCTGCCTTCCAATACCCTTTACACCTAACGCCACTGCCTGAGCATCTTACTCAACCTGTATCACTGACTGAGCACCTGCCATGTCCTAGGCATGACTGGGTGCTCATAGAGCAGCAGGGAGCCAGCCACCCTGTCCTACTGAGTGTGCGTTCCGCCAGGAGAGGATGGGGGTGCAGGGAGGAAACAGCCTCGGACAGATGTGAGGTGCAGCTGTTAGAGGGCATGGGCGTAATGAGAACATGGGAATGTAGTCACATAGGGGCTCTGAGAGGGGAGGGACAAAGGGAGGCCACTGAGGGAAAGTGGATGGAGGAGAGCCAGGTGGATGCCTGGAGAAGGGCATCAGGCAGAGGGGACAGCCCACGGAGGGCCAGCTGTATGAGCAAGAGGCCAAGTATAGAAGGGGGGTCAAGGCTGGGTGGAGGGCACATCCTGCAGGAATCGAGGGCCCATGAGAACCTGGCATCCCCTGAGTGCAGGGGGAGGCGCCTGGACTGTAGGAGAGGACCCACTGGCTTCTGTGTCAGGAGCAGACTGAGGGGGAAGAGGAAGCAGGGAGACAGCAGGAGGCGACAGCGCCCTCCCTGCAGAGACAGTGGAAACTGTGGCAGCCGATGTGGCGGCTTTGGTGTGTGCTGGAGGGAAGCCAGAGCGTGAGGAACGATGTGGGGGGGAGGAGGGAGGAGGCCCCATGCTCCGCTCGGCCCCTGGGAAGGCAAAGTTTCCAGCAGCTGCCAGCAGGGGGCCTGGGGTCAAATCCGATCATTTTGAGGGTCTGACTGTAAAACCCAGACCTTAGTTTGAGCTCCACACGAGGGACGTGGATGTTGACAACCAGCCTCCCACCACGACGTCCAGGAGGCGGGTCATTCCAGTCTGGCTGCCCTAATCCCTCCACGTCGTCACCTCCCCCCCCCCCCCCGCCCCCCGGCCCCCGCCAAGCTCTCTTCAGTGATGACAAGTACTTATTGGAAACAAGCAAATAATCTTATTTTTGGTACAAAAAACAACAAAACGAAACAGAGTGTACAGTATTATGGAAAGCAAACATTGAAATCTAGGAAAATGAAGCCCCCTTGTGGACACACAGATCAGCTGTACCTGGAACGCGGGTCACGCGTGACATAAAAGGGCTCAGGGTCCAATGCAAAGGGCTTGCCCAGAGGGGGTCTGATTCCAATCCCTGACTCGTTTCTAGGACAAAGCGGATCCCGCAACACAGAACAGCACGGTTGAGACAAACCCCAAGTCTTGTGGCCTAAGGCAATGAATGCTTGCGGTGCTTCCAGAGAAAGAAACGCTCCTGAGATGCTGGGACAGGGCGATCAGCATCCAGATCACTGCCTCTAGTCCCACCCAGGGTCTGTGGTGCTCCCAGCTCTGCCCCTCCCTCGCCCTCCCAAGTCCCCTCCCAGGTGAACCACAGATGGCATCCTCCACCCTCCTCAGCTCCAATGGCAGGCAGGGAGGGTAGGGGGTCATGAGAAGAATCTGAGGACCTCGAGGAAGTGCTGCTTGAAGAGCCAGAGACAGTGTCTGTCCACCCGCCCCCCTGGCTGAACCGATTAACACAGAGGCCTCATGAGTGTGTGTTTAGAACCGGTCCCCTTCTCTCCCCCGACTCTGCCACTGCGTAACTTTGCTGTTTTGGGCAAGTTGACCTCTGGGATGTTAATTCTCTCTCTTTAAAATGAGAACAAGAGCCTGGCAGATGTGGTTCAGTGGTTGCACATTGACCTATGACTCAGGAGGTCAAAGTCTGACTCCCTGTCGGGGCATTTGCCTGGGTTGTGGTCTTGGTCCCCAGTGTGGGGCTTGCAGGAAGCAGCCGATCCATGATATGATTCTTTGTCATCATTGATGTTTCTATCTCTTTCCCTCTCCCTTCCTCTCTGAAATCAATGGAAGATATCCTATATAATAAAAGCCTAATATGCAAATTTTCCCCTCAACTAGGAGTTCAACCATTTGCTATGAAGTGCACTAACCACCAGGGGGCAGTGCGGAATATGGTGGATGTCAGCGACAAGGCACTGGCAGCAGGTGGCAGTGCAGGCGCTGCTGGCCCCAATGGGCTTCTGGGTGAGCAGGGCTGGAGCTGCTGGGACCGCAGGGGTCGGTCAGGCTCACTGTGAGTTCACACAGGAGCCGGTCTGCTGAGGCCAGCTGGGAGACAGCACGCTGCCCACCCGGCTTCTGTGCGGTGCCATGGGGCAGCCCAGAGGCCCACTCTGTGCCCCAGCCAGCGGCATCCAGCCACACTTACTGCATCTCTGCGTGAGGACTCGGGTACCATGACTCAGGCGGAGGGGGCTGCGTCGGGGCCCAGGGGCCCAGGTGTTACCCAGGACCCAGAGGTCAGCTGGGACCTGCCCTTCCACACCAGACGCTTGCACTTCAATCACCGGTCATGCCTAGGGACTGCACCCATACATGAATTTCGTGCACCAGGCCTCTAGTTTACATATAAAACTTACAAAACACGAGGTGGTTTTGATAAGGGGCTATGGAAAGAATTTAAAAAAGAGGACAAATTTTGACACAATGTTGAAAAATTAAGTAAATAAATTTAAAAATAAACAAGTAATCTTAGAGATTTTATAAAATAATTGTCATAGAATATCATCATTGTTAATACAATGTGCCCTGATTTTATATGTGTGAATGTTAATATTTTTAAAAGTATAAATTGGTTGTAACAGAATAGTCATGGGGGTACAAAGTACAGTATAGAACTGTCAATAATATTCTAATAACTATTTATGGTGTCATATGGGTATGAGGTTTATCAGTATGATCACTTAGTAAGTTATATACTGTCTAATCTCGGGGGTATACACCTGAAACTAATCAATATTGTATGTCAAATGTAACTGAAAAATAAAAATTGATTAAAAAAAGATTTGTCCATTTACTCTGTTGTCAATTTCTATCTCCGCGCAGCTTTTCATATAGACCGTTATTATTAAAACCAGATTTTAAAAACCGTAAATATACATATCAGTGATGCAATAATTTAATTAGGGAACCAATTTGATGTCACTGCAAATGTTTACTCTGAAACAACCTGAATTTGCACTTTAGAATAGCAAGCTTTCCCACATTCCCTAAGCTACTGACACCATCAATTAGCCATATAAGCATATAGATTGAATCTCCTGCACCAGGGTAGTGGTTCAGAAGTACTTTCTCTAGTAGCTTGCCCACGTGAAAGCTTCTCTCTTATTTCTTATTTTTCTCTTTGGCTTCTTATATAGAGACTATAAATCTGGGATAAACATTTGGGACACACATCTCATTTGGAAGCAAGAGCAGCTCTCCTTTTGGATCAGCTTCCTAGGGTGCAGAATGTAAATCAAAGCCCAGTAGTGGCTGACCAGCCAGGCCTAGAATTACAAAATATGTTTCTCTGTTAATGGGGGGGGGGGGGGGCGGGGGGGAGTGGCCGGGGAGAGAGAAGGGAGGGAGTTGAAGGATGAAGTTTCTCCTTAAAGTTGTAGGGTATTATTTAGAAAATTACATAAAATAGCAGAAAGGAACCATACATATTGAAATTTAGTTATTCATAAATAACACATAACCCTTTACTATGTCAGATGAATAGCTTCAATTTTACTCACAAGTTTTCTATTTTCCCAGTTACCTAAGTGAAGGAAGCAAAAACAGACTTTACTACTAGGACTCTATCAATGTAAGAAAATATTCATGATTGACCTTAAGCTAAAAGATGTTTCTTTCAAATAATTTAAATAGTTTAAAATGATCACTGATGCCATATATAATTTCAGTCATATTGAGTGTTAATCAACACGTATAGTGTGAATTTCAACGCTGAAGTTAAGAAAATATTAAATGACTAATAATTTGGATACTAATCAGGGGTTAAAAAAATAATGTGCATATACACAACACACAATGGAAACATAGATTTAGCATTTTAAAGATCAATCCTCACTAAGCACTAAGTAAATAAGCACTAAGGAAAATAAAATAAAATTTAATAGGTTCACTTACTGTTTCTACAACAAAAATTGATTTGCATTTTAGTCTTGCCACAACTCTTATTTCCTAAACCCTAAATCCTTATGCACTCAATTCCGTATAGTCTAACCTGGATCACAACAAAATGGTAGCTTGAGGAATTTTGCTTCCTCTCCCTCACTTTCTCTTCTCAGCAAAAGGCAAACAAATCAGCCACCAAGCCCTATTAATAGTTTATTTTAACTTTGCTGAGAGCATCCTATTCTGTCCATTCTTACTGCCACTGCATTGTTGAGATTATCAGTTACACATTATATGACAGAAGACTATAATTTTCACCTGTTTATTGTCTTATTCCTCTGTCTACAATACTATCTTCAAAACAAACGTTTATATACCCTTTGATCATATCAACTCTGTGTTTTATTTAAGAAGAAAACAAATCATGAACAGAAAAGTCTAAACAAACAAACAAAAATCCTTCCTAAATTCTCACCTTGGTAGTTGAGGTTCTTAATCTAAAACAAATTTTAGTAAGCACAGAATTACCTGAAGATGTTTCAAAAAATCCAGAATCTGAGATATTTAACAAATTGATTTTGTGAGGAATAGATAGAAAAAAAAGTATGGTAGTGACAAGAAAAAAATTGTGAGATGCCCCAAATTAAATTACAGAAGGTGAGAGGGGAAAGGAAGAGAGAAGAGAGGTTAAAGTTAACAACTATGGGACAAAACCAACAGAAGACTTCTTAGATTTATGAATGTATGTTGAAACTTTGAATTAAGTTCCAGGTGACTGTTTCGGCAATAACCTAAAGGTAACAGGCAAATAGCCAACTGCCATGTGCCACCTCACCTTCCAAGCAACTTTCTTCTTCCTTCTCCAAATTTAACGTATAAAAGAGTCCTTCATCCCCAGGCCAGCGGGCATGTGGTCTTTTCCATCAAGCCCTGCTGCTGATGGTTCATAGTGCATGTCCCAGGAACTAGTCCTTTTTCTGGCTAACATAAGGCTCAGTAAGTCAGTTCTTTCAAAAAGCTTTCACTATGAAGGATTGTGTTTAACAGTAGATTTATACAACATGATAATACAAATGAATTATCTCAAAAATATTTACAGCAAAAGAAGCCAGACACTGGACTGTATACACTATATAATTCACTTAAATGAAACACCAAAATAAAATATAATAAAATAATAAAACCTAGTGATCAAAATCAGAAAGTGGTTGCTCTGGGGGAGTAGAAAGTAAACAGTGGGGGAGTACTGACCCGAAAAAGATATGAGGGATGTTATGGGGCATTAGAAATGGTCTGTATCTTGATATGAGTGATTGTTACACAAGTGTTTACAACTGTCCAAGCTTATTTTATGTTAATTATACTCAATTTTTTTAAAGGAAAATTTAAAATGACCCAAAACAACCTAGATGTCTTTAATTAGAGAATAGAGAAATTTTTATATATACGATTGAAAATTATATAACAATCAAAATGCTTGCACTAAAACTATACGTATGAACATGAATTTATTTCAAAAGCATAATATTGAACTAAGAAGGAAGGAAGGAAGGTAGGGAAGGAAGGTGGGAGGAAGAAAGAAATATGTAAAGAATGCATGGTGCATGACATCACTTCCCTAGATTGTGAAAGTATAAGACATACCATGCATGAAGATGTATTCATGTGGGTTCATAACCACTAGTTAATTGGAGAGAAGAATGGAATTGAGGTCACAGATAACTACAATGGATTTTCAACAGAAAAATATTGTGATACAAACATAACTAAGTCTTATATATTTTAAAACCTGTGTACTATATTTGAAAATAATGGGAATTTCCTGTTATTGAGAATACCAATATACCAATGTAAAATTTTAATATTACTGTTTTAATTCATATTTAACAGCCACGTTGTCTCTGTGTTATCTCATATAGCCATGAAAAAAATTGCAAGTTACTTCTTTCCTTGGCACTTGATTAATTTACTAAATGTGCCTGCCATAGAAAACAACCTGAGACAATTATATGGCCAGCCCAGCACTCATAAAAGATTGAGCCGTGGCTTTATGAAGAGTGTGCTCATTTTCTTCTAAAGAAAACAAGACCAGCATTCAGCATGAGTTTCTCCCAATGATACAGTAGTTAGTTTGTCAGTTAGTTAGTTAGTTACTAACAAAGGAAGGGAGCGAAGGGAATAAGAAATTAAGCCTAATTAACCAGGAGGCTGTAACTAGGAAGCTTCACTCCAGAGGACTGTTGCACCTCAGCCATCAAAGGCACAGACCTTAATCCCAAGGCAGACAGGAAAAAAACAGTTTTCCAGTCTCCCCAGGAACAAATAGGGCCCATTCCTCCAGATTAACAGGGGCAGGGGAGAGAAACAGTGAGGGGGAAATTCCTCGCCTGAGGCGTGTGCACTAGAAATCAAATGAAGAAGCACAACTATGAGGCAGGCTCAGTAGAAGCCGAAAGGGTGGTCATAAAGGGGAGGAGTCAATTTGGGAAAAGGATCCAATAGGATTAGGGCACAGAACTTCAGAAGATCCAGGGAAGGGACTGAAGAGGAAGAGAGCCCAGCACAAGCCCAGGAAGAAGTAGGAAGATTGTATAGTTTGAAATAAAGCCTGCTCTCTCCCAAACCCAATGAAATACAATCAATGCATAACAAAGGCCCAGCTTGGTAGCACATTCTCTCTTTCCATTAGCGGCCCTGCGAGCCTGGGTGTGGCAGCCCTAAAGCACAGAGCTGAAAGTGACCTGGAGGGGAACTGAGACTAGACTGGATTATGGAAGCTCAGATGCCCTGCCAGAGGAGTGAAACAGCAGCTCTGGGTCCTGGACCTCTTTCTGGCCTTGGTGGATTCAAGGGCTGGCCTGTGGCCCCTGAGGCTTGACTTCTGCAGCCAGACGGAGCTGAGCCACTGGGCCATGGATGCAACAGTGCAAGAGCCTCCAAGGGGGCATACATGCCCTGCATGCCTTTCTGTTAAATCTTGCTCCTATACCGATAATCCTTCCATGCATGAGTCCCCGAAATTCTTTTCTCAGGACCTCCTAAGAACCCATTTTCTCTGAGTACACTAACAATAGAAAGTAACCACCAATTAATAACAAAAGAACAGAAGACCAAAGAGTAGAATATGCCATTAATAATTCTTGGAGATTCCCAGCCATCCACCCTCAGCAGACACCCCCTGAAATGATTCTTAAAGCGGTCATATGTCCATAACTGGAGGGAACATTCCAATTAAAAACTAAAGCAATAAACACAAGGACATTTCTGGAAATGTATCCTGATCAATCTGAATGTAGCTGGGAGAAAGCTCTGCTGAAAATACTTGCATAGCTGTCCCAGTGTTCCATATCACAAGGATTAAAGAGGGCTTCCCCCGAGCTGCTTATAATAGGTAATGTGGAAAGAGCAGGAAATGGTTGTTTAATAGTGTCACAAAGAAACACTATGGGGTTGAATTAATTAAATAGCAATGTCCCTGCCCTCGGAAAGGGCCACAAGTCTGCATAATGTAAATGTTTTCAGCTTAAATTCCACGAAGAAACTGAATCTTCCTACCAAGGAGAAACAAGAGAATTTTCAATAACCCTTCTATTACCTCAGTAAAGTGTGGTATTTGAGCTAAGTCCCTGTATCAGCAGAGAGCCCAGTCAGTCTTCAGATTAGAGACACAAAGTTTACAGCATACAGTGTGGGTTTGTAACCTCAGAACCTGTTCAAAATGGCCCTATTCTGTTTAATAAGACTTGGAGTTACTTTTAAGAGATGACAGACCAAAATGGCAAGTCATGCAGTCAGGACAGGCACAGAGGAGATAACCTTTTTTTTTTTTTAATCCTCACCTGAAGATATTTTTCCATTGATTTTTTAAATGTTTATTTTATTGTTTAAAGTATTACAAATAATAGTACATATGTCTCCTTTTTCCCCCCAATGACCTCCCCCCTGCCTCCCCTAGCCCCCAGCACTTGCCCTCACTCCTCTCCTCCTCCCCTCCCCCCCCCCCAGTGTCTTTTAAAGAGAGTGGAAGAGAGAGGGAAAGACAGAATGAAACATCAATGTGAGAGAAACACATCGTTTGGTTGCCTCCTGCACATGTCCTGACCAGGGCCTGGGGAGGGGAGGAGCCTGCAACCAAGGTATGTGCCCTTGACCAGAACTGAACCTGGAACCCTTTGGTCCACAGTCTGACACTCTATCCACTGAGCCAAACCAGCTAGGACAGAGGAGAGAGCTCTGGCCTCTAGCTACACTGGAACCAAAGTTGCGCCCCTTGCTCCCTCCTCCCCAACTCCTCAACCTGCACACAGGGAATCAAAGGACAAGAACATAACTGGAACCTGAACACCAGACTAAGGGTCTGTTGTCCAGGAAGACCCCATGTTGATGCACCTTTACCATAAATGGACAAGTTCAAGGTCCTCCAATTAAAACTTGCCCCACCAACATTGCCACAAACCTGTTCCCCTTAACTGCGAAAAACTGCTTACCCTAGTCCAGCTAGCAAGATGGTTTGGAGGCATTGCTAAGCCTCCCATCTTCTTGGCTGGCCCCTTCCTGACCAATAAACCTTTCCTTACCCCCAAACTCTGACAGTTTGAGTTTTGGCTTTTCACAGTGTCAGGCTCACAAACCAGAATTCAGTAACAGGTTCAATCTCTTCTTTTGCCTGAAGTTAAAGGATCATTCCTGGGAACATAAACTTTGAACAAATATATATATACAAAATATGAATTTCCTGCAAATGGTATATGGGGGCCCTGATTTTTTTTCTAAATGACATAGCAAAGTATAAGAAGAACTTAAGGCAAACAGGAGATAAGTAGAACTGGGAAATATAAGAAGAAAATTCAGACTGTCTCAGGATATATGACATTTTCTTAACTACTTAAAGCTAAGGTTTCCCAGCATTTTCATCATGAGAAGATCTATGAGATGCTGGTATAAGAACATGGTGGTATGTTTTCTTACTGTCTTGCATTTATGTAGTAGAGCGTTTTCATATCATTTGCTGAGCTTAAAACAACTGCCTTACCTTTACCCTCCCTCAAAATTCTGTAAGGGTAGTTTTTAGGCATCTTTTCTGGCAATGTAACTCTGACTCCTGACTCAGCTGATTGGGCTTCTGACCAAGCTGAGCCAGTTAGAGTTCCTCCTCTGAGAATTTCAAATTAGAGTAAGAGACAGAATTACAGTTACACCATAGACCCAGAATAAAGCATGTAAACTTGAGGATTATCAGTAACCATCTACCCTCTATTGCTGGACCTCAGGCCCAGAGAAAGCCAGTCTGCTAGGAAAAATGAGTGAAGCAGTTGTAAATGGGCAGAAAGAAGACAAGATCAGAGTATGAGAGAGAGAATGCTTTATGTTCCTCAGAGCTGCCTGCTTCCCAGTTGTCTCTGATGAGACCCAGCTGCATTCCTCACAAATGTTGGTTCTGCAGGATAACATATTTCTGCAAGTAATGATGTCAACTAATTGTTTCTTAAGCTTAGCTTATATTGATTTCAGTTACTTGTAACAATAGCCTCAGTGGAATATTAACCTACCAAAGAGTAGGTCAAAGCAGTCTCAACCAATCATTTTCTGATCTCAGTAAGTACCAACCTAAAGAATTCTTTAAGATGGATATCTAGATTGGGTGAACCATACTTGAGCATTGGAGTTAAAATCCTAGCACTCCTTTAGCCCAAGTTGCCTAACTAATATCTATTTTTGTCTTTATCCAACACATTTCACTCTTACAGAAATGTAGTCCAAGAACATTTTAGGCTATACTCTGAGAACTCTGGATTACACGTGCTATTATCGCCAAGTAAATCTGTGGACAAGTGAAACAGAGATCCATGTGAAATACAGGAAGGCTATCATTTCCTCCTGATTTAAAGCATGACCTCAGGAAGCCTCCAGAGGGCAGGAAAGTTAACTTTATTAAGAGGCCAAAAATTTTTTCTCGATATTATTATTTTTAATTTAATAAATCTTTATTGTTCAGATTATTACAATTGTTACTCCTTTTTCCCCCCATAGCTCCCCTCCACCCGGTTCCCACCCCACCTTCTGCCCTTACCTCCTCCCCCCCAGCACTGTCCTCATCCATAGGTGTATGATTTTTGTCCAGTCTCATCCCGCACTCCCCACACCCTTTTCCCCCCGAGAATTATCAGTCCACTCCCTTTCTATGCCCCTGATTCTATTATATTCACCAGTTTATTCTGTTCCTCAGATTTTTAATTCACCTGATTTTTAGATTCACTTGTTGATAGATATGTATTTGTTGTTCATAATTTTTATCTTTATTTTTTTCTTCTTCCTCTTCTTAAATACCTTTCAGCATTTCATATAATACTGGTTTGGTGGAGATGAACTCCTTTAGCTTTTTCTTATCTGTGAAGCTCTTTATCTGACCTTCCATTCTGAATGCTAACTTTGCTGGGTAGAGTAATCTTGGTGGGAGGTTCTTGCTATTCATCACTTTGAATATTTCTTGCCACTCCCATCTGGCGTGCATAGTTTCTCTTGAGAAATCAGCTGACAATCATATGGGTGCTCCCTTGTAGGTAATTAACTGCTTTTCTCTTGCTGCTTTTAATATTCTCTCTTTGTATTTTGCTCTTGGCATTTTAATTATGATGTGTCTTGGTGCGGTCCTCTTTGGATTCCTTTTGTTTGGGGTTCTGTGTGCTTCCTGGACTATTTCTTTCACCAGCTAGGGGAAGTTTGGAAGTTTTTGGTCATTATTTCTTCAAATAGGTTTTCAGTATCTTGCTCTCTCTCTTCCTCTGGCACCCCCATAATTCTGATGTTGGTACACTTGAAGTTGTCCCAGAGGCTTCTTACACTATCTTTATATTTTTGGATTCTTTTTCCTTTTTGCTTTTCTGGTTGAGTGTTTTTTGCTTCTTTGTATTTCAGTTCTTAGACTTGATTCTTGTGTTCCTCTAGTCTGTTGTTGGGTCTCTGTATAATATTTTTTATTTCAGTCAGTGTATGTTTAATTTCTAGTTGGTCCTTTTTTATATCTTCGAGGGTCTCGCTAAATTTATCGGCCTTTTCTAGGATATTCTTGAAAAACCTTATAACTGTGGTTTTGAATTCTATATCCAGTCATTTGTTTTCCTCCATTTCTTTCATTTGTGATCTGTTTCTTTGTCTCCACATTTTTGCTGCTTCCCTGAGTTGGTAGGGTAGCTTTGTGTGCTGGGTTTCCTATATGGCCCAGTGGGTCAGCATCCCCAGTTAACCTGAGGTGGACACTACTGGTGCACCCCTTTGTGGACTGTGTGTACAGCCTTTTTGTAGTTAAGTCTTGATTGTTGTTGGTATCACTGGGAGGAATTGACCTCCAGGCCAGTTGGCTGTGAGGATCAGTTGTGTCTACACTGGGAGAAGTTCGGTGCTGGAGACAGCCTTAAAGGATCAGACTTGCAAAATTGCAAAAGCCTCTGTGCTCAGCTTGGATGGGGTGGAGTCTCAGGGCAGAGCAGACAGTCTTGGCTTCCTGTCAGCCCTGCCCTTGTGCTTGCGCCTCCAGACCTCTGCCTTCTGCGGCTCCCCTGAGTTTCCACCTGACAGCACAGATTCCCCCCGTAAGAGCATGGGTCCCCAGGGGCTCTCCCAGAACTGGGGTTCAGTGCAGTCAGGAGCTTCCAATTCCCTTCCACTAGGGAAAGCCTGCAGCAACCTCCGCATTTAGTCTTCTCTACAAGCACTCGCGTGCGCACGCGCGCCTCCAGACCCCTGCCCGCCACGGCTCCCCCATGTCTCCAATTCTCCATGTGCTTTTCTCTCTACCTGACAGTCCAGACTCCCCCTGTATGAGCCTGGGTCCATGCGGTTTCGCCTGGAACTGGGGTTCAGTGCAGTCGGGGGCTTCCTTCCCCCTCCTGCCAGAGAAAGTCAGCCAGACACTCAGCCGCCCTTCCTCTCTGCATGTGTGTCTCCATACCTCACCTCTTTGCCACTCCTCTGATTCTCCATGAGCTTTTCTCTTTCCTTCTAGTTGTAGAATTTCCACTCAGCCAGCTTTCCTCTGGTTCTGGATGGTGTCCGTTCTGTCTTTTAGTTGTAGTTTTGAAATTGTTGTGCAAGGCAGCAGTTTAGGTGCTTACCTATGCCGCCATCTTGGTTTCTCTCCTGTTTTCTCTATATTATAATAAGGTTATGGACTGAATGTTTGTGACCTCCCTCCACCCCCCAGATTCATATACTGAATTCCTAATTCACAATGTGAAGGTAAAGAAGATAGGGTCTTTGGAAGGTAATTAACTCATGAGGGTTCCACCTTCATGAATGGGATTAGTGCCCTTATAAAAAAGAGACTCCAGAGAGCTCTCTAGCCTTCACTCTGCCACGTGAGAACACAGGAAGCAGGATCTCAGTAGACGCCCAATCTGTTGGGGCCTTGATCTTGGATTCCCCAGCGTTCAGAACCATAAGAAATAAATATTTGTTGACTTACCCACACAATTTGTTGTAGCAGCCTGAACTGATTAGGATAACTATCATGCAAATAACAAAGCTACTTTGGGGCAGTACTTAAAAACCTTCTTTATATGTATTCTGGTTATATTTATTAAAGAAGAAAATGAAGAAAACCCTGGTAACTCAAATGCAATTAAAGTCCATGACAAAAGAGAGAGAAAGAGAGAGAGAGAGAGAGAGACTCTTACAATGTATCTATCAATATGGAACACTGAACTTAAAACTCAGGAAAATATTTTTAATCTAGGCATAGCTCTTCAGATCTATCATCTGGCTGTAATACACAAGAACTGAGAATAATGTTGTACTAACCAAGTTAGCAAAATTTTAAAATAACTAACAAGCTGTTCAAGAGAAAATAAAACCCTATGCAAATGGAGAGTTTAATAATCACTCTAGCTTGGAGAAATGGAAAGAGAAGGGATGAAACACACCCATGCTATGAATTGCTGGGGATGAGGCACTGGTATTAGCAATTGGAGGAAACAAGCTACAATTATGAAGCCAACCATCCATATCAGGAAGCAGAGCTCTGTGGCCAGATGCTTGTTTCAAATCAAGGTCCATATCTTGGCTGTTTCATAATTAAGGCACAGTACACTGTCTCTCAAAACCTGTTTTATCCTCTGTAAAGCCATGTTAATGGTAATTATATTACTGAGAATTTTTCAAGGATCATTTGAAAGTACATGTAATGTGTTTACCGTAATATGTGGAAAATAACAATTGCTCATGGATGTGAGCTAATATTAACAGCTGCATGCTTGGCTCTTTACCACTGTTGAAATAATATAAAGCAGTTCTCTTTAGTTCTTTAGGAATATAACCATTCTATAAAAAAAAAAAGCCAATATATTTGACATGAAAGAAAATTAGTGGTGAAAAAAAAAGGCTAAGTAACAAAACACAACTTTTTTTTCTGTCTCATGCAGTTTTAAAAATAGGTGATAAGAAATCAAATTTAACACTCTATGCAGTGATCCAAAGTTTATAAGTAATTAACTTTAATTACATGATTTACAACAGTTGATGGTTTTAGCTTTCTATTTTCAAGTTTTATAGAAAGTGTGTGTGTGGAGAGGTGGGGGCAGAGAAAGAGGAAAAAAGAAAGCAAAGAAGAACCTCAGGGACATTTTCATGTTAAAATCATCCCACCGGAATCGTTTCTTACCCTCTTGAATTTTTTTTCTTTTATAAGGTATGAAAAACACATTCTGAAAAGGAATAAAAGGCACAGGTGAAATCGAATGCTCCAGAATTTACCTTCCTATGAGCACAAATATACCACATTTCAAGTAATACCTCAGATATCAAGCCATTTTGAACTCAATTAGCAGGAAGTCTAGTGTTTTCCCAGAAACCCTTTCTATCTTCTTACGGCATTCTCAAAAATCTTCAGAATGGTCACTACAAATCTCTACAAGTCTCCGAATCCCAATTAGAATGTTTTTTTCTCTCTCTAGGATGGAAGAGCAGAAAGATGGAAAGATCCTGGATCCTTAAACACATCAATGAGCCACTCAGTCTTGAACTCTAGAACCCTAGACTACTCATTGTGCAGGACCAACAAACCTTTCTTGTTTGTCAGGTTTTTCTATTGTTTGCTGCCAAGGACCTTTCTAGCAGGCAGAGCCTTGAATGACAGCGTGTGTTCTTTTATACCAGAATCCTCTCCTTTCCAAAAAGAGCAGCTCGGTCAGGTGGGTATTCAATCACGTGGTCACAGCAGAAGCCAGGTATGGTTAAACACAGCTCACCAGTTTGTTTCCAGGGAATATTCCAGGCCAGGATCTGGGCCTGAGTCAGTCTGCCATACTGCTTTCCTCACCTGAGGAAATTTGCTGATAAATCCCAACTATCCCTCTAACAAATGCTGTCATCTGAGACTGCCCTTCCATCAAAACAGATTTTTATAAATGAGTCACAAATATGAAAAAGATTCAAGAAGCAGCCTATGAGATTCTGGGGAATATTACAGAGTAGCTGTTTTAAGGAATCCTGAACCTCCCATCATACATAAGCAGTTTTCCAGGTTTCTCAGGTAGTATTATTGGCTTGTCTCCGAGAAACACATAGGATTTAGGGGTAGTGTTAAATGACCTACACAAATCAGTCCATCAGAATTTCAGTGTTGATTTTGCCTAATGCTACTGCATCAAGTAGTCTTCTAGGACTGGTAAGATGGGGAAAGGCAGATAAATGCATTATTAGAAACATGTTTTTATTATAAGATTCCACATATTTTTCCATTCACAAATTTTCATTATTTTATAATTTTATAATCATGGTAATAGCAATGTGGTTTGCTTAAATTTGATTTCACTTAATATTCTAAGTACTACGTATTTTTTACAGGCGAGATCTCTGTTTATCTAGATTAATATATTTACCTTTGAAATGAAAAGGCTATGATTAAATATAAACAGTAAACTTTTTTAAAAGCCACTTTCAACCTCTAATTCTTTCCTCTAAAAAAAATACCCTCACAGAGTCTCCCCCCTGCCCCATTTCCCCCCCTCATTTTCTTATACAAGTGATCAGATGCTCCATTCCCCAGATAATTGGATTTTAAACTTGTGAAAATCGCAAATAGTCACCAGCCCAGAGGGAAAGGGGGGTGGGAGAGATAGAAGAGGGTATAGGGGGGATAAATGGTGATGAAAGGAGACTTGAATTGATGGTGAACACACAGTGTAATATATTATATGATGACTAGAGGCCTGATGCATGAAATTCGTGCAAGAGTAGGCCTTCACAGCCACGGGTGGCTCCCTGGATCCCCCAGCTGCAGCCCCAGCTTCATCCCAGAAGGATGTCCAGAAGGACGTCTGGTCTAATTAGCATATTACACTTTTATTATTATAGATGTATTATAGAACTGTACACTTGAAATGTATATAATTTTATTAACCAATGTCACCTCAATGTATTAAATTAAAAAAGCAAATAATCTTTAATTTTAAATATGTTAGGCTCCCATGCTACAAATTAAGGTGAATTATTTTAATGTCATTACTATAGTAGTTTCAATATGGTATTAGCCAAAATTAATAATAAAATGCAAAATTGTCAAAGTACTTGAGTTTGAACAAAAGAAAGACAGTTATTCTGTTGCACATTATGCACTGAAAAACAGCACCTATTAATTCAGGCAGCGCTCCTACTGACTTCTACAGGAACACTGAAAAATTCTGCTTTAATCAGAGGTAATTAGTTAGCGATTAAGAGTAATTAGTCCAAAAGAAAATGGCTTTTGTTTGTAGAAGAGCTGTCAATCCAGAAAAAAAAAAGAAGACTTAAGAGAAAACTTTTTTGAAAAAAATATCTGAAGTTTTAAGGTTAATTGATTCCGAAGTTATAAGTTCAAATCTATCAGCACAAAAAGTACAAAGAAAGGCAGCAAAGTACATTCTTCAGTGTGTGGTGCACACTGTGTGGAACTGTCTTCCCCATGTCCTCACTTGCCTGTGTCCTCATCATTCAGGTATAGGATTCACAAATGCCTTTTGTTCAGAGGGGGTTCCCTGATTGTCCTGGCTCAAGTAGATTGCAATTCTGTACTCTGCCTTCTCTTACTCCTAGTATTTAACAGAATCTGAAACTGTATAATGATGCATTTTCTTTTTGGTCCATTGTGTCTGCCACTAGAATGCAAGTTTCATGAGGACAGAGTGTCTACCATGTCCCCAGCTCTATCTCCAGGACTTTCAGTGCCTGACACACATTTGGTGGTCAGTGACACACCTGCTGAAAAATGAACACCTGAGACCTGAAGGAGCTTCTTTGCTTACAAAGATCCCTATACACAGCTGTCTTAGTTTTTCAGGAATTTCTGAAAATAATGTGTAGAATCAATGTGCATTATTTACCTAAGTCTTCATTAATTTGCCCAAATGAAACTCCTCTCAAAAGGCATCCTGTTACACATAATTGATCAATTCCTCAGGTGTGATCTGAAAGACATTTATTTATTTGTGTCTTTTTGAATAGTAAACATCTCAGTGTCCAATTCACTTTTAATGTGACCTTTTATTTAATTTTAAAAAGAAAAATTGTATAATTTAGGGGTACAATGTAATTTTATATACATATGCATAGCATAATAATTACTACAGTGGAGCAAATTGATACATCTTCTTTTTTTAATATATTTTATTGATTTTTTACAGAGAGGAATAGAGAGTTAGAAACATCGATGAGAGAGAAACATCAATCAGCTACCTCCTGCACACTCCCCACTGGGCATGTGCCCGCAACCAAGGTACATGCCTTGACCGGAATCAAACCTGAGACCCTTGAGTCTGCAGGCCGACGCTCTATCCACTGAGCCAAACCAGCTAGGGCTTGATATATCTGCTTACATGGATATTGTGTGTGTGTGTGTGTGTGTGTGTGTGTGTGTGTGTGTGTGTGTGTGTGTAATGAGAGCACCCCTAATTTACTGTATCAGCAAATTTCCATTATTCAATACAGTACACTCTTGGTGGGAATGTAAATTGGTACAGCCATTATGGAAAACAATTCATCTTTTGTAATTCCCTCAGTACCTACTATTGCATGTAATATCAGATGCAATACCAGTGCCTAAGAATCACATTGAAAGAATAACTCAAAACATCACAGGAGGCAAACTCTCTTCCCATGAAAACTTGCTTCTTTCCTTTCAAGTGTTTATTTTTTATTTATTTTTTGTTTAAATTATTACAAATAGTAGTACATATCTGTTTAACAAAGACATCTGTCTAACACTAATGTTGCTCTAACCTGAAAACCACGTTCCTTAATATGCCACACCTTTCCTTATGGTCCACGGCATAGGCACATGTACACCTGGATAATCAATGCAGTTAGAGCAGTTTCACAATACCGTTTGTAAAATAGCAGTTGACAACTACTATATTTGCTGTCTTTTTATAAGTGTTTCTTGCTCATACTGTCCCCAAACCAATCTAGGTAATAAAAATGATCTAGAGAGCACTGGTGAACCAATAGAAACTGCGATAATTTCCCTGATGTCTGCCTGTCCTACTATTCTAAGCAAACAAGTTTATTTTCTAGTAGACCCCAGAAGATGACACTTGTCTAAAGATCTAGCAAAATCCGAATCCTTAATTAATTATGAAAACAAACTAAATTCTATGATTTTTAATTGAGTTTAATGTCTTCACATATCTGTATTGTTACAAATCTGAAACAGTCACTATAATTAATGTTCCACCATGACTTGCACTTCATATTAAATATTTTTAGATCATAGATGAAAATGTACTTTTTAGTGAAGCGATTTCACATTTATAGTGTATGCCAGAACTATAGAAGAGAAGATAAAGTTTCCATAGATATTTGTTAATGTATAAAAGACATATTCATATTTACTTCCTAAAAGCCACATACATATTCTGTTTAGTGCTTAACTTTTAATTAACTTCCAATTTTTGAGACAAAAATGAACTCTTTCTAATTACTCAAAGTAATATTTTAAGTATATTACTGAATATACAAATAAGATATGTTTTTCCTGAAATTACTACTTTGAAATAATAGAAACCACCTTTTGTTCGTATCCATATAAATACCTCCCACATAAATATTCTCACATTATAGGGACATGATCAAGTTATTACTATATTTTGAATAATATAATACTATCAGAAGAAATATTAATCTAAAAAGACCTCTATTAATATCACATTTAAATGATTATAGAAATTTTATGTGTAGTGATACAAAAAAAGTAAAAATATATATAGCATAGAAATTTAAAACATGTAATAGTATCAGGGTTCTAATTTTTTCAATTTCAAATGCTATATATGGTTATAGGCAAACATTTTTATTCAACTTCAAAACAGTATAGGAGAATGGGTGCAATGCAGATGAGGGAATTTTTAAAGTCCAATTTAACATCCACTCACAAGACAACCATGGCCATACTTGACATCAGATTCACTTAAAAAGATATGGCACAGGGACACAGAATGTCAGCAACAAAGTGACAAACATTCAAAATCAGTGACAGGAGTAGTCCACACAGCCCACAAGATTTGGGAGGAAAGATTCACCTTGGTCAAGTGCAAGAGGCAGCCTGGCTTAAAAGCCTCATGCCCCACAGGAAACAATATCTCTTGTTAACAACTAATAGGCATGACGTATAGGGACCCTGGAAGCACATGTCCAATTACAGTAATCACCACACTTAGGTAAGCCCCAAAAATATAATGTCCTTATCATTAATTTATAGTTCATTAACAGTTTCCCCTAATATAAATGCTATTTGTCAATCTGTGGTCATTTTTTATCATAAACAATCTTGCTAATAATACCGTTATTCTATCTCTATCAAGTTCCTAGGAGAAAAACTTGATAAATTGAATCATAACTCAAAACAGAAAAAATCAGACAATGAAATTCTATAGGTAAAATGGCCTCTGTTCTTCCACAAATAGATCATAAGGAAAATAAAGAATTATAGATTGAAAAAGGGTCAAGACTAAAGTAGAATCTAGGGAATGCACACTTTTTTGATAAAGCATCAAGAAATGTTAAGTTATTGATAACTATAAATGTCAGGATTATGGTTATGTTTGGGGGGATACAGGTTTGCAATTGAGTCAGAACACATAAAAGGGTCTCTAGGATGACTGGAAAAGTACTATTTTCTTTCTTTTGGTAAAAATATATAACAAAAATTATTATCTTAACCATTTTCAAAATATATTTTTATTGATTTCAGAGAGGAAGGGAGAGGGAGAGAAAGAGAAACATCAATGAGAGAGAATCAATGACTGGTTGCCTCCTGCACATCCCCTTTTGGGGATGGAGCCCACAGCCAGAGCGTGTGCTCTTGACCAGAATCGAACCTGGGACCTTTTGGTCCCCAGGCTGATGCTTTATTCACTAAGCCAAACCAGCTAGGGCTTTTTTAACCGTTTTCAAGCATACAGTTCAGTAGCATTAAGTATATTCATGCTATTATAAAGTAAACACTATTATCCACTTTTAGAATTTATTATTCCAAACTCAAACTCTGCACCCATTAAACAATTACTCCCCATGCTCCCTCTCCCCATCCCCAGGTAATCACCATTCTACTTTCTATCTCTGTGAACCTGGCTATATACTTCATTTAAGTGGAATCATACAATATTGTCCTTTTGTGTCTGGCTTGATTCAAAAAGCATCATGTCTTTAAGATTATTCATGCTATAGTTTGTATCATAATTACGTTATTTTAAAGACTAAATAATATTCCCTTGTATGGATATACCTATTTTGTTCATTAGTCCGTTGATGGGCATGGGTTGCTTCCATCTTTTAGCTATTGTAAATTATGCTGCTGTGCACATTGCTTGCATAAATATCTGTCCAAATCCCTGTTCTAAATTCTTCAGGATATGCACTTAGAAGTACAATTTCTGGATCATGTGGTAATTCAATGTTTAATGTTTTAGAGGACCTGCCATGTAGTTTTTGAAAAATGCTATTTCTCGACGTGGATTTTAGTTATAAGGAGTATAAGATGAAATTATCTTGCAGCTAGACTAGGAAAGCTTTATGGTTACCTCCTGGGACACCTGGCAGTGTGGTACAAATTCTTGCCCAAGATGGTGTGTGGTCAGCAAACTGCAGCTCAGGAGCCACATGCGGCTCCCGAGCCGCGGTTTGCCGCACTGTTGACTAATGAGTTTGCCGACCACTGGGATAGGGGCTTAATCACAAGGAACAACAACAGCCTGTAATTATTGGATTCGAGAGTCTAGGTCAGTGGTCGGCAAACTCATTAGTCAACAGAGCGGCAAACCGCGGCTCGCGAGCCGCAGTTTGCCGACCACTGGTAGGCTAATAATTTATGAGGGCAACTTAAAGTTGAAACCCCCAGTTCACACAAGGGCCAGCTTATTTATAACTTACATCTGGTATAACTGCTTAAACAGCCTGACTTGACCTGAGCATTCCTACAACCAAAATTATTCATGTACATCTTGGAGTTTCATAATCTGAAAGCAAAATGTGTTCTTTGTACCTAAAAAATGACCCTGGGAATCTGCACCTAAAGCCACGTGGGCCCTGATATTTGCCTGTACTTACCTTCTCCTACCCTACAGTATGTTGGCCTTTCATGAGTGGGCTTAATAGTCTTGAGTCCTTTCAATTACCCAACCCTGTATAGGCATTGAAAAAGAATACTTGCCATATATTCCCTTGTGTAGTCTTATTTGTATGGTTTGCAAAAAAAAAAAAGATAAAAAACAAAGTATCTCCACTAACTGGAATCCCCTATCCCACACTCTCTCTCAATCACTTCTCCCATAAACGTTAGCCTTGGTCATTACTTCTGTACTTATTAGTTTTGCTGGTTTTTAAATCTCATACATGGAATCATACAAAATGTACTCTTATGTCTTGCTTCATGAATATTTCATGAAAACTCCTACTGTAGAGTGTATTCAGATATATGAATATGAGAAAACATTTTCACCTATTCTACTACTGATAAACATTTGTGTTTTTCCCAGTTTCAGGCTATTATGAATAGTGCTGATATGAATTGTACATATCAATTGGTAACATTTGTGTACATTTTTGTTATATATAAACTTAGGCTCATAGTTGCTGGATCAACGACATGCATATATTCTGCTTTTTTAATATCCTATTTAAGAAACCTTTGCCTACACTGAAAGTATTTTCCTATGTATTCTTCTAAAAGCTTTTTGTAATTCCTTTTACATTAAGTTCTCAACCCTTCTGAAATTGATGCGAGATGAAAGTCAAGATACATTTACTTTTCTATTTGGATATCTAATTGACCCAGAAGAACTTAGTGAAAAGAGTATCCTTTCCCACTGCATTTCTGTGACACTTTTGTAAAAATCAAGGGTAGATAGATATACAGATAGATGATAGATAGGTAGAGAGATGGATTAAAATAGAGAGATAGATTATAGAATAGATGGGATAAATAAGTGAAATAGGTATAGCTATAGATACAGATATAGATATAAACACAGATAGATACAGACTGTTTCTAAAATTTTTATTATGTTCTACTGTTCCAAATATTGCATTATCTTAATTACTAGAGGCTCGGTGCATGAAATTTGTACACAGGGGGGTGGAGAGGTGCCCCTCAGTCCCAGCCTTTCCAATCTGGGACCTCTCAAGGGATGTCCGACTGCCCGTTTAGGCCCAATCCCAAGATCAGGATGGGCAGTCGGACATCCTTCTCACAATCCAGGATTGCTGGCTCCCAACTGCTCACCTGCCTGCCTGCCTGATTGCCCCTAACGGCTTCTGCCTGCCAGCCTGATCACCCCCTAACCACTCCCCTGCCAGCCTGATCAATACCTAACTGCTCCCCTGCCAGCCTGTTTGCCCCTAACTGCCCTCCCCTGATGGCCTGGTCACCCCTAACTTCTCTCCCTTGCCAGCCCGGTCACCCTTAACTGCCCTCCCCTGCCAGCCTGGTCCCCCTAACTGCTCTCCTCTGCTGGCCTGGTTTCTCCCAACTGCCCTCTCCTGCAGGCCTGGTCCCCCCCAACTGCCCTCTCCTGCAAGCCTGGTTGCCCCCAATTTCCTTCCTCTGCCGACCTGGTCACCCCTAACTGCCCTCCCCTGCAGGCTTGATCGCCCCCAAGTGCCCTTCCTTGCAGGCCTGGTCCCTCCCAACTGCCTTCCCTTGCTGGCCTGATTGCCCACAACTGCCCTCCCTTGCAGGCCTGGTCCCTCCCAACCACCCTGATTGCTGGCCTGATTGCCCACACCTTCCCTCCCCTGCAGGCCATCTTGTGGCAGGCATCAGGTGTCCACATGGAGGTGGTCATCTTTGACCACATGGGGGTGACCATCTTGTGTGTTGGAGTGATAGTCAATTTGCATATTACCTCTTTATTATATAGGATGGAGCTTTACTATAATTCTTGATATGTGGTATGGTAAATTGTCTAGGTTTGTTCCACTTCTTCAGGATTGTTTTGCTTATTCTTGGAGTTTGGCATTTCTATATAAACTTTAGAATCAGCCATACTGTTGGGGTTTTAAGTAGGATTATATTAATTTTATAGTACACTTTGAGTAGAATCACCTTTACATTATCAAGTCACCTGTTCCAAAACCGGATGGTCTGAATCTCTACTTATTTGGACTCTCTTTAAATTATGCCAAAGATATTTTGTATTTTTGTAGAGTGCTTTCATAATATTTACTACTTTTATTCCTAATATTTAAGTACATCTCCTTTATCCCTCTTCAATATGCATTCAACTGATTTATGTTTCAGCTCAATAAATTCATCTGTTGAATACTTAATTTTAATTATTTTATTTTTTGTTCCAGAATTTTTATTTTGTTCCTTTTGTGGAATTCAGTTCTCTGATGAAATTATCATCCATGCTATCTATTCTCTTGAACAGATTAGTCATAATTACTTTAAAATTTATATCTAATCACTTTAATATCTACATCTTTTGCAGGTCTATTTCTATCCTCTGTTTTATTTTCTCTTGGTGCCTTTTTTTTGATATGTCTGGTAAATGTTTACCAAATTTTTAATGGTTTGCTTGAAAAAAAAAAGTCAATATTTGGGGGAATGCAATGCTTCACCATAGAAGGTTTACCTTAGCCTCTGAGAAGCAGAGGAGGGACAGATCCTTTTAATCCTATCAGGGACTGAACTGATTTGAAGTTAGGTTTAAGTGTTACTTCCATGTAACTCTCCAAATTTCCCAACGGAGTCTAGAGACCTTACGTGCCTGTCCTTCAATATTTGTCTTCTAAGCTCTGTACGAGTACATAAAACCATGTTCTGCTTCTCATCTTGTTTGACTTCATAGCTTCTTCTCTTCCTCGGCCTTCCTAAATTAGCAAATATGTAGAAGGGAAATACTGAGTTCTCTCTGCACCTACCTTTTTTCCAGAACCTTGTTCTTTATATCTTGGATCTTCTAATAATTCCAAATATGAATATTTCACTCTATGGACCTATGATATCTTCTAAAGCTCTTCTGGCTTTTCTGGTCCTTAGATTCTCTGCCCACGATCTCAGCCTTCTGAGTGTTGCCATAAATTGGCAAATGCCCTGAGAGAATAACTACATTCAGAACATTAGATTTGCCTGGGTTGGGATTGCCAGATGAAACTCAGAATTCCTGCAACATTTGTGACATTCTTATCCTTATGAATTGTTCAGTCTTTACCTGAAACTCAAATGTAGTGGGCATACAATATTTTTATTTGCTAAATCTGTACATCCCTTTTTTTAGAAAATGAGTCCTTAAGATATAGCTGCCTCAGCAGTTCTCTGACGCCATCAAACCAATGGTGTTTCCTCTTACACATGTTAATCTTATACCCCCTTCCCAGTTGTTATGAGCAGAGATATTGGTCTTATACAAGCATTCCATCATAGCCAGAATTGGTAACTAATAATGTGTGCTAAAATAGGAATAAGAGAAACTTCATGTACTTAACATTCACTATTTGGGAAGATGAATATTAATTTACATGAGAGGATATTAATAAATGGATGTAAAAAATATTTCCCAGCCCCTATTCATGATCCTGTTATTACAAATTTAGTAACCGAAATTTAACATATTCTTGAGTTAATAGTACATTTGATTTTTGTGTGTATGTGTAATCTAATTTTTGAACAATGAATATATATTGCTCACATAATAAATGAATTCTAATTACAGAAAATATAAAAAGAAAGCATTACTGAAGCATTTTCAGCTTATCAACCATGCAATGTACTTATTCACCTCCAGGCACTTGTTGATTTATTCTCATTGTTTTCTAACCTAGAGCCCTTTTTTTAATTATTGATTTCAGAAAGGAAGGGAAAGGGAGAAAGATATATAAATATCAATGAAGAGAGAGAATCATTGGCCCTCCTGCACGCCCCACATCGGGGATCGAGCCCGCAACCTGGGCATATATATGCCCCGACCAGGAATCGAACTGTAACCTCCTGGTTTATAGGTCAGCACTCAACCATTGAACCACACCAGCCAGGCCACACGGCCCTTTCATTACCCTTCCTTGGTCATTTACTCTTTCATATGACATACTTCCAGAGATGCTTTAGCTGAAATCCCCGTTTGTTTTAGTTGGGTATATATTTTAGTTTAGTTTAATTGAGCATATATTTTTCAATAAAACCCTGACCTTTGCCTGAATGCTTCCAAACTATTTAAGGTTGACTAATATATTCCACTTATATGGTATATAATAGATGTTTAATATTTAATAAATTTTATCAATAAATATTTGTTGAATGGATGGTATGAGTTTATTATTTAATGAAAGAAAAAGAAAGTCTTAATAGTCAAGACTGTTTATCATTCAGAAAATTCCCCATAAAAATTACTTCTTCCAAACCAGACTTTGATATATATTAACTGGCAGGGGGTTGGACGTTCTGAGAATTTCCAGAAGAGCAGTTATTTTATTTTGCCATTTCAGTTCTGACTTTATGTTTTAGCAAACTGTGTTCCCAAGGGCAGGATTGATAAAGGCTTATAAGTGATAAAGGGCTTCACACACATCTAAGTAGAAGGTCACCCAGTGAGACATGACATATTTATGTGTTTTTTTTTTCTTTATCTGTCTTATCATGCCCATTACTCACTTCTGGTGTTTGTTTTTTAATTTAATTTATTCATAAGAGCTCTCTCAGTATATTTGGTACATTTACTTCTTAATATATTAATTACTTATATTTTCTCAGTTTGCTACTTGAAATGGAAATATATTAAATTTGTTCTTTAAAATCAGCTATAAAATAAAGGGTATTTAGGAAGAGAAAAAGCATGCCTTTTAAAATATTGATTGATTTCATATTAATAAGTGTTCACAAATACTATATGTTTGGCACTGGGGAAAAATGACAAAAGAGGGGTATAATTCTTATGCTTACATTAAAAAAAATAAAACATTTATAGTTTCAATACACATTTCTTAGAAAACATTTTGTGCTCTGCAATTAAGCTTGGTAGAATACTCCTATATGTACATAAGCTATAAAAACTATTTTTTTTAGAGAGAGGAAGGGAAAGGGAGACAAACAGACAAAAGAGAGAGGTAGAGAGATATAGAGATAGAGAAACTTTGATGTGAGAGAGTAACATCGATCAGTTGTTTCCCATACATACCTCGAGCCCAACTGTGTATGTGCCCTGACTGGGAATTGAACCGCAACCTTTTGGTGCATGGGACCACGCTCCAACCAACCAAGCCAGGCTGGCCAGGGCTTTTTTTTTTTTTTAATTGGGGGGGGGAGGGTTTGCTTTAAAATTTGGGCTGTATTTAAATATATAAAAATAATAAATTATCTAATATGTGAATTTTATATTTACTATCAATGCTGCCCTGAAATACCAATATGAACATGCATGTATTAAATGAAATATCTGATTACATGACTTGCACCTATTTAAAATTATTCTGTCCAAAATGAGACCTTCAATAAAATTTACACAATATTTCTGATTCCTCAAGGGAACACTTCAAAAGAATCAAAGAATTAAGATTCAGATTCCATATTCACAGCCTATTCAATATGAATTTTTAAAAGGCAAAGACACGTCTTTAAAGGAATGTTAAGAGAGTAGGAGAAATGAAATGTGCTCAACTTCAATAACATTATTGGAAAACACTATTTCAAAACCAGCTTATCTGTTGAAAGCTGACAAACCACCAGGGCCTTGGTTGCTGTAAGCAATTTTAAAACTAAGAAATTATTCAATTAATTTCAGCCACACAGTAAGACTCATCATCTTTTCCAAATGGAGTATCTTCTGCAATATAGTTCTCGGTACTTTGTGTTAGTGATAGGAATTTGTGAGCAAATACTGAATTACTGCCTTGACAAGTTCATCATTAGATTTTGACTGATACCTTTGTATCATAGTAGGATTTTATTCTATCTTTTGATCTTTCAGCAGGACTGTGCACCCACCTACACACATACACACAGGTGTCAATAGAAAATCTCTCTGTACTTTGTTATTCATTCAATAGTCATATTTGTCATATAGGACTATAATTTTTCTAAGCAGCAACATATATACATATTCTGAAATATCTTAATCTTTTCCATCTCACATAGGGGAATGAAATGAGATACTGCTGCCCATTTTATTTCTCCAATCAAGTTCATGCCCTTTTCAAAAATATACATTTTATTGATTTCAGAGAGGAAGGGGAGGGAGAGAGATAGAAACATCAATGATGAAAAAGAATCATCTGCCTCCTGCATGCCCAGGAATCAAACCGTGACCTCGTGGTTCATAGGTCGACCCTCAACCACCGAGCCAACCTGGTCCGCCAAGCTCATGCCTTTAAAACAAGGTTTGTAAGCCTAGAATTTTAGAGAACAGGATGCTTGGTAGAGTGGTTATGAGTAAGCCTCAGTAGAGAATAATGCAAACCGTGGGGAATTAATGAGAGAACCACCAAAAAGCAGTTGCTACTTACCTCCAGAGACTTTTGCCTCATAAGAACTTAAGCTCAGAGCTGCCTGTTTTTTTAAATATAGAAATGTATGCAAACCTCCAAATGTGTAAACACTATGCCAAATAAGACATACATGTGTTCCACCTGACCCAGACTCACTACATCTCCTTTAAAGTGAATCAAGAAGTGGGTATGTCTGCTTCAAATTGAGTAATCTCTTGATCTTGTGTTTGCTGTACTCTGAACCTCTTAAAATCAAATATTATAAACCTTGCTTATCAGTATTGCTAACCAAAAAAAAACTGTATAATTAAAAGTCTTCTGTGAAATTTGAGATATGTTACAAATAATAGAATAAAATGAGAAAAGTAACTAACCAAAAAGATAATTTTTTATATTGAAGATAAATAAGGTCATGTAAATGACATAACCAACCCCCTTAGAAAATGAGGGAATGCTAGCTCAAGATAGTAAGATATTAACTATCATGTTTTAATAAGGAATAATATTTTATACACTGGCTGAGGTATGTGGAAGCTATAGTAATTAACAGAATCTTTTGATGATAAAAATTATTACAGTTTTTCCTCAAGGCTGCTAGTGAATCTACTCAAGAAACATGCTTGAAAGCGTGTTTGCTTGTCGGTTATTTTGTCAGATCAACTTTGAAGGTTCTGTCTTCGGCAGTGCTCCAGGGAAGCTACAGACCTAAAAGAATGAATCCAGTGACTCACAGTCTCCTGGAGCCTCTACCCACTTCCAGGGCCAGTAGCACAACCAATGATTACTGACCATTTCTGTGATAAAGGGACATTTGGGGGAAACGGACAGCAGGTGAAAATAAAACCTACTAGTTTAGAAAAGGATAGGATCCTTGATAAGTGAAGAGACATACTATTCCATGTACCCATGACACACAACTATGTAGGTGCCCCTTACATACAAGTTTGCCTGTGATCTTTAGAAACTCTTCTATAAGGTGTATATGTTGTTCATGTTTTACAAAGATACTATGTACCAAAAAAAATTTACTTCACAATAGAACTTTTGAAATACTCCTTACTTTTCTCAAATATTTGTTATGCTATGTAACTAAGAGATTTCTACCATAACCTCTTAATGCTGAGGTAAAAACAAACAAATAAAAAGATGGCCAGAGATCAGGGACACTTAGAGATAAAAGTAGAACTGGGTTTCCAAACAGCAAACTGAGTTCCCTTTCCATAATAACTGAGGTGTCTCTTCTTAGCAATTACTTGTTAATGCTTAAAGTCAGACCAAAAACATGACTTCTTAAAAAAGTAATAAATAAGCAAATTGTGATTCAGATCTAGAATATATAAAAACTACTGAAGTCAATATTTTTAAAAAGCAATGGGTTAAAAATAAAAACGTGCTTTTCAAAGAAGAGGAATAACCAATAAACAAAAGAACAGATTTAAATAGCAGAATTTAGAAAACAAGGCAATAAAACCAAATGTATTATTTTATACCCACCAATTTTTCAAAATAAAAAATTTAAAAGATTCTTCTAAAATTCAGAAATAAATTCAATGAATTTACAGTTACAAAATCAACTTGAGTTATTTCAGCAATATAATATTGAGCAAAAAAGTAATTTTCAGATTGTAGGAATTATTGTCCTAAGAAAACTTATTTTTTCGTTTATGCTTAAATATCAAAAACAAATGGACAAAAAACCCTTTGTGCACATAAATTAATTCGTTTGCCCTTCATTTAAATAGTAAAAGCTAATACTTTAGGATAAAAAAGTAAAGATATGCCTTAAACTTAAAAAGATGCCTTTCATTCTAAATCATAAAAGCTAATTATGAGAAGAGTTTGATCACCTGCCAACTCAACTTCTGATCCCTAAATGTTATTTCTAGAATGTAGAGAGTAATCACTGTGTTTCTTTTTTTTATATATGTATCTTTTTATTGATTTCAGAGAGAAAGGGTGAGGGAGAGGAAAAGATAGAAACATCAATGATGAGAGAGAATCATTGATTGGCTGCCTCTTGCATACCTCCTACTGGGGATGGAGCCTGAGACATGGGCATGTGCCCTTGACCAGAATTGAATCCAAGACCCTTCAGTCCACAAGTCTATGCTCTATCCACTGAGCCAAACCAGCTAGGGCATCACTGTGTTTCTATATGTCACATTACTCAATGATTCTTTTTCAATTTGGAGAGCTATTTTGATAACCCATCACTGATTCCCATTCTGCACCTTGATTTATTTCCAACCTCAACACTATTCTAAAAATTGTTTTGCCTACAATTCTAAAGATTATTCTTTAATTAGAATTGTAACCCTTCACCCCTTGCCAAATATCTCAGGAGCACTTCCTATATCATATCCAATTCATAATAAAAGTTTATTTTAATAATTGCAAATGTTTTAATGGAATTATTTCCTCAAATGTGTTTTTAAAATCATATACTAGTGGAACTTGGCCTTATCCTGAAGAACATCTGTGTAAATTAATTTGAAACCAAATAATTGGTTATTTATGTTGATTGAATATGGTTAACTTTAACAAATTTAAAATATTAGCTTAAAAAGTAAATACAACGTAACTCCCCTTTATATCTAAAAAATTCATTACTTGTAATAAGTATACACTATTTTTCTCTGAGCCAGCTTTACAAATTCCCCATTTCTTAGACATGCACAAGTGTTGAAAAGAAAAATGAAAATAAGTTACATTATGCAAGTGTGTATGATGAAAATGCCAACAGTTTTTTAAAAAAAAATACATTCAAATAATCAGTCCAGAAGGGAATAACCTGATTACTGCTTCTTGGACGTAGCTGCAGAATCATTTTTAAAAAAGAGTTTTAATTTGTAAATCAAGTATTGCACAGTCTGAACATTAGATGGGATCTAAGTAGATACATCATCTATACTAATAAGAGGGTAATATGCTAATTAGACCAGGTCAACCAGCCATCTTCCAGATGTCCGACTTCCTTCTGGACAAAGCCAAGGTGGTGGGGGCCAAGGCAGAGGCAGTTAGGGGTGATTAGGCCGGCAGGCAACGGCTGTTGGGGGTTACCAGGCAGGCAGGGGAGGGCTGTTGGGGGCGACCAGGCCGGCAGGTAGAGGCAGTTAAGGGCAACTAGGAAGGCAGGCATAGGTGGTTAGGGGTGATCAGACAGACAGGAGAGCAGTTAGGGGCTGTAGGCAGACAGGCAGGTGAGTGGTTAGGAGCCAGTAGTCTTGGATTGTGAAAGCGATGTCTGACTGCTGGTTTAGACAGTTAGACATCCCCCACATGGTCCTGGATTGGAGAGGGTGCAGGCCAGGCTGAGGAATGCCCCCCCTCCCCCGCCATGCACGAATTTTGTGCACCAGGCCTCTAGTTTCATATAAAGATTACACTGTGGATCACAAATGAATTTCATTTGTTTTCCCCAAAATTCGTTTAGAAATTCATTTTTAACTATCAGCATATGTAAATATAAAGTTCTGCTCCCCCAGTTACTACTTTTTTTAACAGCAGGAATGGCATGACTTTGCTAAAAAAAAATAATAGCATCACTGTAATTGTGAAAATTAGCTTCTGTTTTCCAAACTATTTTAAAACAGATTTGCAATAGAATCTACCACTGATAATATGTTTATTTTAAAAACTGGAATTTTTCAGATAAAAGTTAAAATTTTTTCATTTCCAGTTCTCATTTGGTCTTAAATTGCACACAAGGGAAGGTGTTATTTCTTGAGTAGCTTATACCTTTTTTCTGAATCCTAAAAATAACTACCTACATAAACATGAAGAAATGCAGCAGGTTGTTACAAAACCATGCTTTCATCATTCTTTTTATCAATGTAGAAGTTAAAATCATGCTTTGTATAAAATATAAAATGGTTGTTTCACACATTAGAAAATACATAATAGTATTGTGATGGGTAGAAGAATTAATCATATAACCAACTGGATTAGAATTAGAAAGAAAATCTGATCCAGAATAAGCCTTATGATTCATTACTGTTAGCAGGTGCAATGTAGTAAATTTGATTAATATGAAGATTGTCACTGAGTGGGTTAGCTTGTCAAGAAATGGTTCACTAAGGAATGGGACACAGGAGATTCTATTTTAAAGTACATAATTCTTCCTGATTCACTAGCACTCTCAAAATAGTGCTGTGGCCAGCACTTGTCCTGTTGTTTACTTATTTCCATCCATCCTGTCCCCTGCTGCCCCCCACCAAATGTATGAACAAAAATAACACACTAGAGGGAAACAATGTCTTCCATTTTAGTATCATCAGGATGATGAAGTTATCCACAAAACAAAACAAAATACGAATGATATTAAAGCTCTATTTTATGTGACATTACATAATCTGGTGTCTACTAGGATAGCATAATAAAGTAAAATATACAAGAGATGGAGGGAAAATTTGGCCAATGCATGAAATTCATACACATTAAAAGGGAATTAATTAGAGGAAATATTTTAATATTGCTATTTGCCCTTTCTCTATAATAGAAGTGTCAGAGATAAAAGAAAATTAGTAAAATGTATATGAAAAGACCCCTCCTGTCAGAGTCTGGGGCCTGCTGTGGGACCTGGAGTCAAGTCCCCACCCACCACCTGCACGTACTTCAAAAATGCAGGAGACCCAGACCTGGCCGGCCCCACCCCCATCAAGCCCCTCGGGGTGGTGGGCGCAGCCTCAGGTCCCCCTGCCCAGCGCCAGGCAGGGGATGCGGCCTTAGGTCCCCCAGCCCATCGCTGGGTGGGGGGTACAGTCTCATGTCCCCCGTCCAGCCCCCCTGGGTGGGGGGTGCACCCTCAGGTTCCCCAGCCTGGTGCCAGGGTGGGGGGCACAGCCTGAGGTTCCCCAGCCTGGCACTGGGGTGGGGGGCATGGCCTGAGGTTCCCGCGAAGGCCCGCTGGGCTGGGGGCACAGGCTGAGGTCCCCTGGCCCTGCGCTGGGGCAGGGAGGGTGGCCTGAGGTCTCTCAGCCCAGTGCTGGGGCAAGGAGTGTGGCCTGAGGACCCCTGTCAAGCCCTGCTGTTTGGCGGGCATGGCCTGAGGTCCCGGCCTGGTACCGGGTGGGGGGCACTGCCTGAGGTCCTCCATTAAGCCTCGCCAGGCAGGGGGCGCAGCCTAAGGTTCCCAGGCCTGGCGCTGGGGTGAAGGGTGCAGCCTGAGGTCCCCTGTCAAGCCCTGCTGGGCAGGGGGTGCGGCCTGAGGTCCTTCACCCCGCCAGGTGCCATGCAGTCTCAGATCCCTGCTGTTTGGTCGTGATGTTATGGTGTCCCAGCTAATTTGCATATTCCTCTATTATATAGATAGATGGTTTACATAGGAATCGAAATAAACTCCATAGGAGAAGCCTAAAGTGCTAGAAAAGCACTGCTTATGAAATAGAAGAAATTTAGATGATGCAAAACTAAAATAGTGAATATGACACTACGTGTTAAGCAGTGTCAGGTTTCTTCACCTGTGCTTTTCTATTTAATTCCCAAAATAGCCATGGCATCAAGAATTTGATATCATATGTTACAAATACATAATGGAATGAAACTTTGAGGCGGGGGGGGGGGAAGTAACATACCCAAGGTGTTTTAGTTACTGAAGGGCAGAATATCAGGTCATTGCAGGTATTATAATTCCAAATTGATGAAAAAAGTAAACATCCAACAGTTAAACAAAAATAGATGAGTTGGTAATAAATCTAGTAAGTTAAACGTTCCAGTTTCATTTATGCAAAACAGGCAATTAAGGAGATAAGTATTCCTGGTGTGTGGTAGTAAATGTATTATTAGGAAGTATTTCTCATTCTGGCCAGTGTCACTCAGTGGTTAGAGCATTAGCCCATGCCCCAATGGTCTTGGGTTCAATTCCTGGTCAAGGCATGTACCTGGATTGCAAGTTCCATCCCTGGCCCTGGTAGGGGAGGAGATGGAAGGCAACCAATGATCTCACATCCATGTTTCTCTTTCTCTCCCTCTCCTTTCTCCTTCTTTCCCCTTTTTCTCTTCCATTCTCTCTAAAAATCAATAGTAAAAACATCCTCAGGTGAGGAATAACACACACACACACACACAAAAAAAAAAAATTTCTCATTTGTTTTATAACAGTTGATTGATAAAAAAAACAAACAAAAAATAAAATTAGAAGTTAAAATTGGATGACAGGAAGAATCTTATATTCTTTCATTTAGCTATTCATTCAATAAATCCTTTCTAGCGATGAGTAGTTTAGATCCATTGATCATAAGGGCACAGTATTGTATTGAAGGGGAAAAAATCAGGGCTTATTAGTAGCAGTAAAGCTAGTAAACTCAGTGAGCTCATAGAAAACTGTGTAAGTTGGAAAAATATTGTAGGAAAAGGTAAAACAAATGAATGCATAAATAACTAAACTAATTAAAAAATAAACTACAAGGCAACTAAAGCACATTTACCTTCTTAGAATCATAGTTATGGAATAAACAAATACTACTTCTGAAGTTCAAACAAATGGAGCAAGTAATATAGCTAAAATTCAGATGTCCAAATACCTTTTTTGTTTACTCTGACCCCAGGCTTCCTCCTGTAATTACAATAAATTATAGTAAAAACATACCATGTAAAAAAGATAGTATTCAGAGTCATGCAACTGTGCAATTTTAGTAAGAATGGTGCGAACTCTGGTAAGCAGAGATGAGACCTCAGAGGCTTGGACTTGAGTTCTGCATTCCCATTGCCAGAACCCTCTGTCTGAAGCCACTGCTCCATAAAAAAAATTCTAGATGGAGCAAGTAGATGAGTCAACACATATACGACCCTAGATTCTATCCTTGTGGGAAATTACGTTTATGGGAGGAGAAAGCGACTAATGGAATCAGCAAACAAATAAATATGTAATTAAAAATAGAGAAACGTCTTACAAGGTCTTGTGATTGGGAATTCTAGAGAGAGGATGGGAGGAAGGGTTCTACATAGATGAGTTTATCACAAGACCTATCTGAGATCACAATCAGAAATCATGAAAGGAGGGATTGGTCATGTAAAGAACACAGGGCAAAGCATTTTGTACAAACACATAAACAAGGTGTGAAGCAGCTTTAGGCAAGAAAAAGTTTGAGATTTTCTTGAAGGTGAAAATATTTCTTTGTGACTGAAGGTTAGAGAGACTTGATGGAGATAATATTTTAAAGGTAAAGAGTGTCAAGATTACACAAGCCTTCGTAATTGAGAAAACAGAAGGCCAATGACCAAGTGAACTGTCTAAATTCAAACTAGCTAGATACAAACTAAATTCTAATACAGGTCTCCGAATTTGTCATTCAGAGCTTTTATTTCCTACTAGAGGCCCGGTGCACAAAATTCGTGCACTGGAGGAGTGTCCCTCAGCCCAGCCTGCACCCTCTCCAATCTAGGACATCCCTCTCGCAATCCGGGACTGCTGGCTCCTAACCCCTCACCTGCCTGCCTGCCTGATTGCCCCTAACCACCCTTCCTGCCAGCCTGATCACCCCCTAACCGCTCCCCTGCCAGCCTGATTAACACCTAACTGCTCCCCTGCCGGCCTGGTTGCCCCAACTGCCCTCCCAAGGGAGTGTCTGGGGTGCAGGTGAATGGGATTCCTGGCTGGCATGCCGCTGACAGCAAGCTGATCAATGGCCAATTCTGCAAGGAATGGGGCTCCCTCCTCCCTCCTGTCAGGGTCCATTTGAAAGCTGGCCATGCCCCCCATCATGCAAGACCCAGAGTGCCATCATGCCCCGGACGGCCGGGGCCCACAGCTCCCTCCCTCAGCTCCCTAGCCTGCTGTTTGGTCGTCCATCCAGTAGTTCAGGTCGTGACAGAACCTTTTTATATATTAGGATATTTCATAGGTCCTAGACATAGATTGTGAAACCCAAAAATATATTTAGAAAGAGCTGAAACTATTCAAGGGTTGACCTTTGCCTGCTTATGCTGATAATCAAGTGTTCCACACAAAAGTCAGGATCTAATTAAACTGTGGTTATATAATGATCAGTGTTTTCTAATTGGCATCTTTGCTCTTTCAATAATTTAAATGCACTAATAATGTTAGAGCCATTTAATTTCCTTAATATCAGTGTTCTTCAATTCACAAATACAACACCAGAAATAAAATGAAAATTTGTCCATTTTGATGTTAGTAACCAAGAACACAAGATCATTACATTTGTAACAATATGTTGTAACTTTTCGTCATGCTTGTGCAATATAAATCAGCTAGCAGGAGGCAAGAGAAAACGATCCACGCCCTTCCAGAATTTGTATTTAATCGGCTTACTTAACAAGGCAGCTAAAAAGCACTATGGGAAATTGAACTCTGTTCACATTTGCTACTCCGGTAATTCTAGGGTTCTATCAGGCTGAGAGAACCCTGGTGGACCTCAATTTTCAGGCCCTTACACCAAAACTTCAACAAAAAGAAATTGGTAGAAAGGAATTTTTCACAGAAGATGGAATAAATATTGAGATTCCAAGTACAGTTCAATGGCTGGTTCTTGAACATCATCCATTCCCACCAGCTGTTAAGGCACAGGAAGTCTCACATCCGTATTTCATGTACATGTATGACACAGCTGTCTGTTTTATAAAATGCTACAATTTCCAGTGATTTTATATTTGTATTTAGCTCTTGCTAAACATATCTTTGGAGATATAGAATTACTTACTTCTTACCAGAAGAATAAGACCTGAATTGATTTGATACTATGCCCCTGGGTCACTAAACAACCTTGAGTAAGTCATTTTTCTTCTCCAATGTTCAATTTCATTATTTTTAAAATAGGATATTAATCTCTGTAATTCACAGATATTTTGAGAATTATATAAAGGATCACAGGGGAAGAAACCAAACATAATTCTTGACAACTGCAGCTGCTTTCTGAAAGGCACTGTTTTTGCTTTGTCTCTCAGCCTTCCATTTGGCTTGATTTGTTGCTTATAAAAAAGAGCGGCACCAACCACAGAAGTCTCCTGCCAGACAGTTTTCATTACTATGATTTCCTGCACAGCCACAATTGCGTCTTGATGCCTCCATTTTAATTTGTGCTCCAAATAACTTATTTCTCAAAATATCTGTAGGGAAAATAATATATATGTATTTTGGTATGTGGTAAAGTTAAACAATGAACACTACTATTCATTTTAATTAAAGTAAATTAGCACCAGAGTAAAACAATACCATGTGATTTTGCAATTAATAGTTGAAATAAGAGAGATCAGGTGAGCATTTAAATTATTTTCCATGAAAAATAGTTTCAGGGGCCAACAATTCTTGTATCTTTAATATTATGTAACATAAGACATTATTTAAATGTAGAATTAAAAGATACATGTTCAGTGTTGATTTCTGAGAGTTGAAAATCAATATTTCACTATGGTTTGTTTAAATTGCAATCATTTTGATTACTGCAGAGGTTAAAGATATTTTCATACATTTTATAATTTATATTTTTCTGTTTAAATGTATGTTCATACCCTTTGTTTATTTTTGTTTGGGTGTTTTTTAAAATTTTCCTGACTTATAAGTCTATTTTTATTATAGTAAAAACAGAAAAGGCAAATATTTTGGCATTATGAGTATAGCTCTGTTAATTTTATTATTTATATCTTGATTAAAAAATTATTAATTTTTATTTCCTAGGATATAAAATACTGTGATCTTGCTAATTTCACTTATTAGTTTTAGAATGTTTTATAGATTCCTTAGGATTTTTTACATATATAATCATGTCACCTATAAATAATAACATTTTAAATTTTTATGCAATTCCTTTCCTTTTCTTATCTTCTTTTTATGGCTTATTATTAGGAACCCCAAACAATATTGAATATAAGTGATGAAAAAATATTTTTGTGTTTTTGCTGATATTTGGGGAAAGAGGTTTCTCTCTTACCACTTAACAAATGTGACTTTTACATATGTCTTTTATCAGGCTGAGGAAATCCTCTTCTGTTCCTATTTTCTGGAAATATATATAATAAACTGAAATTGAATATTGATTTTTCTCCTTCCATTGAAATGTCCAAATTTTTTCCCTCTTGTTCTGTGAAGCTTTGCATTGAATGCTTTCTAGTTATTAATTAACCATGGATTCCTCTTGAACATGATATAGTATTCTTCTATATGTTGAAATTAATTTACTATATTTTGTTGAGGATGTTTTCCCCTATATATCTGTATTTTTAAATTTTATGTCATAGGTTTTTATATCAGAGTTTTGATATTAGGGTTATGGTAGTCTAATAAAATGTGTTAAGGAAAATTCCTCCCTTTGTTTTCAGAAAGACTTATGCAATTTTGGTATTATTTCATCATTAAATGTTTAATAGAATTTAGGAGCAAAAACATCTAGTGGAAAACATTTTTTTGGTGTCCTTTTTTAATTTTTATTTTCAAGAAAGAGGATTTTAAATGTAATAATGTTATATGCAATAAACATTAATATTTCAAGAAAAACAGTCTCTATGCAATCTCCACTTTCGGTCCTCTGGTGTTAGGGTTCTCTCCTGTGAGTTTTCCATTGATTATTCAGGAAGTTCTTCTGTATTTCAGTTGTACTATCAGTTTGTTCCTGGGAGCATGTCTGTGCAGCATCCACTTACTCTGTTGCCATTTTTAATCCTCTCCAAAATTTTTTTATTAGTTCATCATTTCCTGAATACAAATTTTCTCAACAAAATTTATCTTCCAATTATCTGTAAATACTGTGCCTTTGCCTTTACTTTTAGAATATATTTTTACTGGATATACAAAGCTTAATTATAGCATTTTGGGGTTTTTATGTTAGAGATATCTTATATTGTTTGTTGTCCTCCATTGTTTCTGATGTGTTTTATTTATTTTTGATAGTGTGTTTGATTGTTTTTTGAAATATATTTTTACTGAATATAGAGAAACTGCCCACCCACATAACCTACTATCTAGGTGACCATTCTTTGTACTGTATGACTCTTTTATTACCTCTTTTATTTCACCTCAACCCTCACTGGTGTATGGTACAAGTGATGGTCAATGACCTAAGGTCAGCAAATCCATAGGCTTTCAAGAAACCTACATAAAGTTATAAATGAAAAAGTGAGGAGAAAGTGAAGACAATGGATGTATTGGGGAGTCCAGTGGTAGTATAGACAGGAGAAAAATATACCATAAAATGGAATCAAAGTCTTGACCAGTCAAAATTCATGTGCAAGCTGAGCCATGAACGCAAAAGGAAAATATAGTAAAAGTTGTAATGAATGCTAACATTGTGTAGTGACTAAATGTTTTCAGAAACTGTTCTACTTTAAACATATTGGTTGATATAATTTACAAAACTTATGCAATTTTTTACCAAATTAGTTTGGTTCTACTAATAGACCCATTTACAGAAACCAAGACACTAGTTGTTCAAAATCACATAAGCAGGGATTTTAATTTTAGGCATTATATTTAGTTGAACTTTATGGTATTGCCAACACTTTATTTTTTTATAATAAAAAGTATTTTTATGTGATTTCATCTAAAAGCCTCAAAGTTCATGCTGTCTCTTAAAGGCACAGAAAGGAAGCCATTCATTAAAGAGAGATTTGAAGGCCTTGAGGAAACATCCATCTGCCTGAATTCTATTTCCAGGGAGTCCCACTTCACTGAAGTTACCATCTGAAAATTCCTATAAATCCTTCTTGTATTCTTATGACAAACTCCACTTTGCTAGCTGATTGAAGTGGTCTTTTTCCTCCAACAAATAGATTCCTAACCAAAAAAAAATAAATAAATAGGAAATGTCATAAGTGATGGTGAAACAGATATTAGGGTTGTTTTGCAAAAACAACCTACCCATATATTATGTGCCAGAGAAAAGGAATAAGAAGAAAAAAAGAGAAGACAGCTGTGTTAGGATTAAAGGGTACAAAGTAATCCAAAGTCTAGACCAAGAAAAGCCTTCCTTGAGCAAAGCAGACTCTATTTAGATCCTAAAATTTGGTGTCTCTAAAGGAAGTGATCAAAGATTCATAAGAGATCAAAGATATGCACAGATTTTTTTCTCCTTTACACTGAGATTCCTTCATTGGAACCAGATATGACTTTTCATTTAAAATAATCTAAAGTACTGAGTGAACTTAATTATTTTTTGCTCTTCTCAAAATACATACCTGATCATTTTTGCTTATTTGGCAAACAAGTAAATTTTAAGATGAAAGTAGCAGTAATACCCTTTTCCACAGACAGTGTCAGGATGATGAATAGCAACACCATGTAATAGAAAGTATTCAGAATTAGGAGCTGGCAAAGCCAGCTTTGAGCTTAGCTAGTATTTTCTGGCAAAACTAGCAGAAACATTTCTGAAATTAAGGCTATATTGCTGAATTTCCACACCTTTGCTCTTAAATTTCCAGGGATAATCAGACCAGATGAGTGACTATTAGTAACTAAAATAAAACAAAGAACACAATTTTTAAATATTTACAGTAAGTAATTACTTAGTCAAGTTCAGAATATTCTAAGTCTGCCTGAACTTTTCAACATTTAGGCAAAATTATAGTTGATGTATTATAGAATTGTACACCTGAAACCTATATAATTTTATTAACCAATGTCACCCCCAATAGATCCAATTAAAACAAAAGAACATTTAGACAAATTTACTTGGTTAGATAAATTATAATCAGTAAGTTCTTTTTGAACATAAAATATGGAAAATAATATGGATGGAATATATATTGACATTATGCTAAGATGATCTCATTATTCCCCTCACAATCTGGATAGTTTTATCACTCAGGATGAAATACTTAACTTCATCTACTAAAATCCTATGAATCTACTTACCTCACTAAGTTTGACCTTGTTAACAAAACAGTAACAGTTCAATGACTAAGATTTTCCTGAACATAAATATTGTTTATCTTTATGTCTAGTTTTTTTCCAAGTTCCCAGCCTGACAATCCCTTAATAACCACTTCTAATTGATGCATGTTTTATGTAGATATCATAATTCATTTTAAACAACTTATAGTGAAGTTCTAATTGACAAGGAGCATATGTATATACACACACAGATACACACACACATACATATATATACACATATATATACATATATGGATAATTTTCATATATGTGCTTTGATCCATAATTTTTTTATTCCAAAAATGAACCAAAAGAACAGAGAGCCTTAGGAAAGGCTCACATAATAGGAGGGTTTTTTGGGGGGTTGGGTATCATGGACATAGTTTAGAATCATGGAGCTCATGATAATAAGTGGAATGAAATTTAACCAATGTTATAATTGTTTTTCAATTCTTTACTGACAATGCAAGACACTCTTACTGCCTCACTCTGAGATGGCTGCTCCCATCACTCAGCTCTTACTGTCTCACTGGCTGATTCTTCTACTATGATCACTATTTTAATTTAACTCACTTTTCTTTATGAAAACTCTCCATATTTAGCCATACTATTCATGTGTAATTCTGTCAGCCAGGACTCTGCAGGAAATGAGAAGTCACTTTATGCACTTGGGTTTAACACAGAATTAACACAGTAATAGGAAACGTTGAGGAAGTCAGGAAGTTCCACCAAAGGTCGGGAAAGCTAGCGTGAAGGTCACAGAGTCCATGTGAAGATCTCGGTCAGAACACTAGAATGTGGGCGAGGGAGCCTGAACTCAGAAGAGTCTAAAAATAGGCATGTGACGATAAAGTCAGAGCTGATAGAATGTCTGTGATGGAGGGCACGATCACTGATGAAGCCGCTGTGGCTGATCCACACAGCCTGCCCAGAATGTTGGTTCTGCTGCTTTCTGCTTCTACTCTCATGCAGTTCCTCTTGTGGGTAAATACGAATCTTCTGGTAGGAAAGGGGATTCTGGCAAACACAGTTCAAAGCCCTAGATCAGTAGTGGGGTGTGCCCAGCTGACAGCAAGGTCCAGACAGTCATTTAAAATAAAATATATAAAAGCTTTCATCATCTCTGTTTTCAGTTATTTTTCTCTAAGTAAAACAATTCTTAGGAAGTGTGGCTAAGGGAAATATTTTGTAGAGTTTTAGATCCAATTTTACTTGAATATCTAATTGTAACTTCAAAGAGTTACTGTTGAACTCATAGTTATTGTTACATACTTGCTTAAAATTTCATTTAGAATAAACCTAATTTTCTTTTTCCTCTTCCTCTTTATCTCTTATCTCATTCCTTCTTATCTATCTCCCACTCTTATCTTGCCTCATCTAGTCATTATCTACCTGAGGTGTAAAAATGTTCACAACTTGATATGTTTTAGTTTATATGTTTCTCTGTCTTTTCATAAAGAAACTAGAGGCCCAGTGCATGGATTTATGCACCAGTGGGGTCCCTCAGCATGGCCTGCGGGGATCGAGTGGAAACCCAGAGTCCAATGCCACCATCCTAGTCCTGCTGCAACAGCCGAGAGCTCACACCCAATCAGCCCCCATTTGGAGAGGCTCCCGCTGCCGGAGTGGCACTCACCAGCTGTGAGCCCTGCCTCTGGCGCCCAATGGCCAGGTGAGCAGCACTCCCGCTGTGGGAGCGCACTGACCACCAGGGTGCAGCTCCTGCTTTGAGCATCTGCCCCCTGATGGTCAGCGCACATCACAGTGACCAGTTGATGGGTCTTTCAGTCATTTGGTTGCTTAGGCTTCTATATATATAGATTATAGATTTAAGTATGATATTTAATATCTACATATAACATATAAATGTGCATACTAATATAAATACAAAAGTTATATATTTCCTATTTGTTTCATAAAACTCTATTTTATACTGTAGTTCTTTGTATCTTGCTTTTCTTTATCAACTTTGTATCTAAGCCAGCTATTATTGATCTATACCATTCATTGTAATGACCTCAATATTTCATGGTATGAACAGACTACAAAATATTTAAGAAAAACCTTATTACAAAACAGTTACCTTGTTTTTTTTTGTCACTACAAACAGTACAAAGACATCGACATCCAACGACATATGCTGATACATGTTGATGTTTTCATTCTAGAAATATCATTCTGATCATGTTCTTTCCTTTCTTCTTTCCTTCCTTTCTTACTTCTTTCCTTTTGCATCTTTTATGTTTAAGTTCTAGAGATCGTCTTTACAATTATTCAGTGCTATGATTTTCATACCTTTTTTTCATTCTCACAAATTTAGTTGAAGTGAAATCTTCCCCAGAAGCCCGGCATATAAAATAAAAAAGTCAAAAGTTGTTCTGATTAAAGAAGGTCAGCTTTGGAGTCTGCCACTTCATTCATTATACTTCCCTCTCCTTTTGTTGTAAGTCGGGGAGGAGATTCTCAAAACCCTTTTGGGATATAGCCCTGAACCTTCATGTTATACGTGAGGAAACTGAGGCCCAGACAAATGGAATTATTTTCTCAAGTATAACATTAAATATTACTATTTCATGTGATGTATTGAATTGTTGGGAAAAATGAATTAAGTTTTAAGTAAATGCATGCTGTGTCTTGGTTAGAGAATTTGTTATTTTAATTATATGGATATATTTGTTTGGAAATCTTGTGTATATTAAAATAGTAAAAATGGAAACATTATATCAGTATGAGAACAATCTTTTTGAAGACATCTGAATGTACAGAGAAATAAGGAGAAGAAAGGTGCAAAACATACAGGTTCTCACAACCAAAGTAGTGGGATGAGTCATGATCTAGTGGAGCAGAGAGTACAGGTTTCACAACCATAACAGACATCATGATACTGACACTGTAGTAAACCAACTTCATATCAATGCAATGTATCGCAAATGAAATAAATACTAATAAGTGAGAGAATAAACATGGCCTTATGGGATTCAACTTAATATTGTGATAATTGGGGTGAAATTTAGCAAGTCCTTGAGGGGTAGGCAAAAGTTAAGACCACGGAGAAAAGGGCATACAGAGGAAATAAAACAGATGTGTTGAGCTGGGGTACCCAACAGTTTCTTAAGCAAGGAACCGATCTGTGCTCTCTCTCACTGGTGTGGTCTGGAATACTTAACTACCTATTTTTTACAGTTACTTTCAGAGGAATAAATAGGATTGTGACCTGTCTCCAAGGACCGTCCTTTTGCCTCTGTAACTTGTTTAATGAGTCCACACAGCCCATCTGGCTCACATCTTCTGCCTCTGTGGCTTTCTTTCTAAGGAGCCAAGGCAGCCTTGCCTAGACCCACTCCTGTTGCTATAATCTTACCTCTTCTATCTTATGCCTTTCCTTTGTGTCAATGTCCCCAGCTTTAATAAATGTACTCTCAAAATCACCTAGATTTGAAGCATAAAATCTTTTCTGCATGAAGTCAAAAGCCCACACATTCCAGACCAGACCTTGCCAGGATAGACCAGCCTTGGTCCCGATCCCAAGGTTAGGGTTCTGTTTACGTCCACAGAAATGTCCCAGTATATCCCCCCTCCCCGCATCTCCCTCATTGCTGGTTATCAATTCAATGCCACCTGACTTATATAGCACACTGTTATTTTCAGGAATGAAAAAGAACAATAGGAGTCCTTTTAACTGTATGCCTTCTGCATGTAAACTTGTTTCTAAATCATATCTGATAGTTTAAATTAAATCCATTTTTTTCATTTTTAAAAGTGAACTTTCTATGAAAAATTCAGTACCAGCTTAAGTATAGAAATTTTTGAAATATAAATTAACTTTGAATAATGCAAACTCACACTATACTATTCAAGATGAAGCCTTTCCATTTAAATTTGATGAAAGATTAAGGCAGCTGAAAAAGAAATGTGGATGGACTTAACAGTCTGCATTTAGATGTTAGAAAACACTAAGAGAAAAGGTTTCATTTTTTTTCATTTGCATATATATGTGGGTATAAATAGGAGTAAAGATAAAAAATCTGATCTTTGCAATGGCATTTCAATAAAACAATCTAGTGACTAACTTTTGTTTTTCATAGATCAACCAATTTCTTCTTTCCAGTATTTCTAGATAAAATATGACAAACCTTACTTCCAACCTCATGCACTTTTAGGGGCAGAAAAGCTGTTTTGGAAAACACCTATGTATAATCAACTAGATGTTAGCTAGAAAATGAAGTCATCATCTTTTTTCCATATCAAATTCAATTATGCCTCAATTTTAAAAGCAATATACAATAGCATAAGTCTTTCTTTTAAATTAAAATCCAACGGCAAACTTTTAACAAATAACACAGTATGTTAACTTTAAAAAACATAAACTTATAGAATGAGCATTCACTTAAAATGTTTTATTTTAAAATGCAAGTAAAATATAATCAGCTGATATTAATAATACTCATCTAATGGTCCAGTTAATAGTTTGGTTTTGTTTAAGTATTTTAGAATAGTCAGATCCTAGAGTCCTAAGACAATTTCTCAATAATTTACAATATCCTTTCTCCATCATTCCCCATCCCCTTTTCAAACTCTGCTAAACGGCAACACAGACAAAAAAAAAAAAAAAAAAAAAAAAGGTTACCTTTGGTTACATAATGGTGAAAAATATTTTTCAAAACTTTTTGAAAAATAACCAACAATTATTGTGAGGTTGCCTTGAAGGTAAGTCTAAACAACTTCCCTGACATGAGATGGTTATTTTCCAATGGATTTATATAATCTTGCACACAGAGGTATGATCACCTCATTTTTTAAAATAACACTTTACAAAAGAAATTGTTCTTCTTAAATAACCACTCCATAGACAATAAATGAACATATATTATGACCAAGACACTGTTAAATATCAAAACAGGTTCTTAACAAAGGAAAACATGAATAATCAAATGGAATATCTGTTAAGTCATGTACTCAATTCTCAAACAAGCATAATTGTATGTCTTTGTAAAGGGTCAAAATTCACCAGCTCCCATACCATTTTAGCCAATTATCTTTTCTACTGATGGTACAATATGAACCAGTTTGACCAAATTTAAGTGCAAGCCTTAAGTAATAATGAAATTAAGTGAAACAAAAGAACTTTTAATGTTATTCCTAGTATAAACTGAAGATTTCTGGTCATAGCCTAAGCAAACACTAAATCATTTAATAGGCTTAGAGAATAATTGTCTCATGACAGACATCATATTTAGTTTCTTGAATTCAAAAGTTTCTCTTAAAGCTCCCCACATACTGTAATTTTCTAGTCCCAATGCGTGTAAAACTGCATGCCCTATCATCATTACCACATATGCCAATTTAAGTGGATCTCCAGTTTCAAGAAATATTCCTGAAATATCTGCCACATTATCACAGTGGTCTATCCATATGAGAGCAATTGCTTAGCATCTGTTTTGGAGACAGTGAAAAAGCAAACAAACACATAAAACAAGATATATCTAGATTATGATAAACTCTGCCACAAATATAGATAGGACACGTCATACTGCATAAATCAGTATTTGGGTAATTGTTTCATTTCACGTTTCTTAACATGCCTAAAGTGGCAACATATACAGGGCATGTATAAAAATTAAGGGGAGAAGGATCAAATTTGTGTTAAACTTAAGTGTTACATTATAATCTAATGTCCAGAGTAGACATAAAAGCCTACAGAATTTCATAAGAGCTTTTAAATCTTCTTAATAAAAGAAGAGTTGGTTGGCAAGCAGGCATATTTGTCAGGTTTCTCCAGAGAAACAGAACCAATAAGGTGTGTGTGTGGTGTGTGTATGAAGAGAGAGAGAGAGAGATACTGGTAGGTATTAGCTCATGAAATTATGGAGGCTCTGAAGTCCCATGATCTACTGTCTGCAAGCTGCAGAACCAGTGAGGTTCGTGGTGTGATTCAGTCCTAGTTCACAGGCAGGAGTACCAGGGTCGCCTATGTTGTCCACTGGCAAGAGAAGATGGGTCTCGCAGTTTAAATTGACGTGAACCCACTCTTTTTATTTTATTCAGGCCCACAGTGGATCAGATGATGCTCACCCACATTGGGGAGGGCTATCTGATCTAGGAGCCTACCAATTCAAATGCTAATATCTTCCAGAAATACCCTCACAGACACATCCAGAAATAAAGTTTTATTAGCAATCTGGGCAGTCCTTAGTCCAGTCAAGTTGGCACATTAAATTAACCATCACAACAGGTTATTAAATTACTTACAAATAATTCTCTGAGAAGTCTCAGACTGCTGAATGGGTCCGTATGATTATATTCTACACAAAACTACTGAATATAACAGTGTCTGTTCTTTCTGCCTCCCTTGAAGCTCATTGATTCCTCTCTTCATCCCTTCTTCAATTAAGGATTACTCTAGAATGTTTCTTGAAGCAATTTAGAGAGTAATGACGGGGGCTCTTCCAAGGACTCTCTCACCACTGGGGTGAGACAATTTTAATTTTGTAACTAGAGTTGCTTTTACTTTCTAGTGTATAGTCTTAAAATACGGCTGCCATTAATTCCTTCCCATCTTGACACACATTCTGTTCTACCCATCCAAAAGCAGAGTCTGCTTACCCTCCCTCTGGACCTGGGCTGCCCCTGTAACTTGGCTTTATTAGGAGAGTACAACAGAAGTGATGTGGTGCCACTTGCAGGCCTAAACTATAAAAGCCTGGCATGTTCTACTCTCTCTAGAGAAGCCAGCCATCATGCCATAAAGATAATGGTGTTGTGACACTGAATGCGGGCAGAACAGATAAAAAGAGAGCCCAAGCCGAGAGGAAGTGAGCAGCCACACATGTCAGTAAAGCTTTATTACATGTTTTGGTACAGTCACAAGGCATAAAAAGGTGATTGAGTGATCTCTACCAATGCCACAGAGAGAAGAAGAGCTTCCCTGAGTTCCGGGATATAAAATCTTGGGAAATAATGAATAATTGTCTAAATCAGTTAAGTTCTTATTTGATATTTTATGTAGCAATAAATAATTGAAACATGTATCTACATCAGAGAAGCCACTACTTAAGATAATGGTATTCCAATGCTTTATCTGGATGCCTTGAATCAAGCTAGGCATGCTTTTATTTCATGGAATGGGCAAGGACAAGCACTTTGAGAAGATAAAATACACATGCCAAAGCCCAGATGTGGATACAAAAAAACAATTGGAAGGCCACATTAAAGGAACAGCCATTCTTACTTAAACACAATTAAATAACTCTCTCTGAGATTCATGTTAATTTATCTATCCTTCCTTTCTGTTGTTTCTCTCTAATGCCATAGCTCACAAATACTTCCCACGCATGACTCTCTGAGGACTATAACTTCCCACAATCATTAAAATTCTCACAAATCAAGAGATTTCTCTTGGGATTCTGTTGCTTTCAGAAGTGCAGAAGGGCTTACTTATATGCCATTGAACTAATACTCTCTCCCTGAAACATCCTGTTCTTTTGATATTTCTTTAAATATTTATGACAACAAAATAGTAATGTTTCAAATGTAGGTGAAATTCTTAAACATTATTGAAATTCATAAGAATTCTTCAAAGATCTGACTCTTGTTAAATGCTTCTATTTTTCTCATGCCCCTATGTAAAAAGCAAACCTCCTCAACATGGGTAATGGATCCCTGCTTTCCTCTCCAAACTTTTGTCTCACCTACCCACCCCAGTTTTTTAATCATGACAACTTGAAAACAGAAATAATGAGAGCAATAAATTCCATGGAATGGACTTGGAAGAACTTTAAGCAGGGTTCAAACATTTCCAGGATTTCCTCAGAATGAGGATGGATCGGGAGAACCGGCAGCCCTCATTCTGATACCACCACAAACCTAGAACAGAGTATTAAATAACAGTCCCAACTATTACACAGAAAGGTGCAAAAGTATAGACAGAGACCCTATCTCTGGAGAATACATGTTGAGAACTGAGGTTTGAGCAAGAATAATGAGAATCATCTATCATACCAGGACCCATACTAAACAGAAGACTCAATATGCCACCATTGGAGGAATCTGAAGTCTATGTTACATAGACTGTACATACCATCTGCGATAAAACCAAAACCCAGGACAGCTACTGAGTAGATTGACTCAACTTCCTAGACTGCCTTAAAAAGGAATATGCATATCCATGACTGTGTATAAACTATAGACCTCAGGCTTTACTATTCTTCAATAGCTGATGTCTCGCATTCAATATAAAATTGCAGGACACATAAAGCAAAAAGATTTTTTTTTTATTCAAGAGATAATGTAGTTGACACAACCTGTTTCAGAAATTACCTTGGTGGGGAAACTATTAGTCAATGATTTTAAAATGTCTAAAATTAAAGTGCTAATGGCTATAATGGTACAAGTAGATAGCATACATAAGTAGATAGGCAATATCAATAGAGATGGAAACTATTAAAATGACAAATAATAGTGCTGGAAATAAAAATATATGTATACCATATCAGCAATAAAGAATCTCCTCAATGGGCACATTAGCAGAGTGGACTCAACTGAGAAAAAAATTGGAGAACTTGAAGATAAGTAAACTGAAATTACCTGAACTGAAGCAGAAAGAATGAGAGAGAGAGAAGGGAGGGAGGGAGGGAGGGAGGGAGGAAGGAAGGAAATCGAAGAGCAAAGGGACTATACCAAACAGTCTATTTGGTATCCCAGAAGATGAGAACTGGGCTACAGACATATTTGAAGAGATTATGGCTGAGAATTAATGTAAGACAACAAACCATAGATCAAAGAAGTTCAAAGGACCCATATACAGACTAAACAGTAAACAGAAAAACATAGACACATCATAACAAAATTTCTAAAAACCTAGGAAAAAATGTACCCTTTAAGGAAGACAGAGATAAAAGATATATTGCAAACAGAAAAACACAGGAACAACAAACTTTTTGTCAGAAAATATTGGTTTCTTTTTTCCCTCTTCCTTTTTTGGAATTGAGTATATTTTATGATTTCCTTTTATCTCTAATCTTGGCTTCCTTCATTTTATTGTTACCAGTACATAGATTTTACAATATACAACTTCAATTATCAGACTCTTCCTTTAAATAATACTGTAACACATCATGTGTAGTATAAGGACTTTCTGGCAGTCTAATCCCAATTACTCCCTCCCATACCTTGTATTGTTGCTTTACAATTTACTTTTGCATATGCTGTGACAACATAATACATAGCCACTATTTTTGCTTTACATAATCAGTTATATTTTAGAGCAATTAAAAATTTTAAAAATGCTTTTCATGTCTAAATGTATTTATTACATTTTTAGCACTCTTGATTCCTTTGTGTAAAATAAAGTTTCTGATATACAGGGTGGGGCAAAAGTAGATTTACAGTTATGCATATGGGAAACACAGTTTATTCTTATGTTATTATAGTTTATTAATTATTATATTTTCCATATGAACAACTGTAAGCCTACTTTTGTCCCATCCTGTATCCCTTCTGCTGGAAACAATTCCTTAAAGACTTCTAGAAGTGTAGATCTACTGGCAATAAATTCTCTTCATTTAGTCTAAAAAAGTATTTTCTTCTTCTTCATTTTTGAAAGACATTTTGCTGTGCTTAGCATTCTGAGTAGACTTTTTTTTCTTTAAAGAAATTATTCCATTAATAATCGATAGTCTGTGGTAATATCCTTATCTTTCTCTTATGTTAACTTTTTTTTCTGGTTGCCTTCAAGAGTTTGTTTTTATCCTTGATTTTTAGCACTTTAACTATCTACACTAATAAAAGAGAAACATGCAAATTAACCATCACTCTGCTACACCCACAAGCCATGCCCACCAGCCAATCAGGAGTGAGTATGCAAATTAACCCAACCAAGATGGCGGCTGGCCACAGAGCTGGGGCAAGCAGGAGGCTTGGGTTGCCCCTGGCAATGGAGGAAGCCAAGCTTCCCAGCTGCCCTGGTCAGCCCTGGCCTCTGCTCAAGGCTACAAAGTTCCAATTATAGAAGATAAATAAATCCCAACAAAAATGGCAACCGCCACGGAACTGGAGCTGAGCAGGAGGTTTGGGTTGCCCCCGGCAATGGAGGAAGCCAAATAAATCCCAACAAAAATGGCAACCACCACGGAACTGGAGTTGAGCAGGAGGTTTGGGTTGCCCCCGGCAATGGAGGAAGCCAAGCTTCCCACCCTGGCCAGCCCTGGTCTCCTCTCAAGGCTACAAAGTTCCAATTATAGAAGATGAATAAATCCTAGACACTTGTTCTAACCAGCCCTGGCCTCCACTCAAGGAGGTGCTGAAAAAAAAAAGAAAGAAAAAGAAAAAAAGGAGGGGCTGGGACCTTGGGTCACCAGGGGGTGATCAGGCCAGGATGGGACGGCAGGGACTGTTGGAGGTAAGCAGACCAGCAGGGGGGCCAGTTAGGGGTGAGTAGGCCAGTGGGGGGTGGGGGGTGGCAGTTTGGAGTGAGCAGGCCAGCAGGGGGGCAAGTTGGGGATGAGCAGGCCAGTGGGGAGGGAATATGCGGGTGAGCAGGCCAGCAGGGGTGGCAGTTGGGGGTGAGCAGTCCGGCAGGCAGAGTGGTTAGGGGCAATCAGGCAGGCAGGCAGGTGAGCAGCTGGAGCCAGCAGTCCCGGACTGTGAGAGGGATGTCCGACTGCTGATCAGGTTTAGGCCTGATCCCTGTAAACCAGCCGGCAGTAGGACATCCTTTAAGGGATCCCAGATTGGAGAGGGTGCAGGCCAGGCTGAGGAACACCCCACACCCTCGGGCCACTAGTAATAAATAAATAAATAAAATTACATATAATATGCTTAGAGGGTTGTTGTGGTTGTTTTTGTTATTTATCCTGCTTGGCATTGTCTGAGTTTCTTGAATCAATGGTTGCATAATTGTCATTAGTTTTGGAAAATTCTTTACCATTAATTCAAATATTTATTCTGCCCTGTTTCCTTCTGAAATTCTAATTATCCTATGTTTGATTTTGTTACACAGATCTTGCATATTCTGTTCTAGATTGTTGTTTTTAACTTTGTTATCACCTTTTGTTTCAGTTGGGTAATTTCTTTTGACATAGCTCTGAGTTTACTGATAAGCCAGTTGAAGGCTTTCTTCATCTCCATTGTTTTGCTTTTCTTTTTTTTTTCTACTTAACTCTTCATATAGCTTCTATATATTTGGCTCATTTACCCATCTAATCTGCTTATACATCCTTTCCATTTTTTTCTATTAAAGTGCTTAAAATACCCATCATATTTATTTAAAATTTTCTGTTAAATAGTTCTAACATCGCTTTCATATTTAAATATGTTTCTGTTGATTGCTTTGTCTCTAAATTTTTTCTTGCTTCTTCTATGCCTTGTAATTTTTTTGCTGACAGCTAAACATATGTAATTATGGAAACTAAGATAAAAAGTATTATGTCTGGAATTGAGCATATCTTTCTTTCTGTCCGTCCACTCAATCATTAGTGTGGGTAGATAATTCAATTGTGTCAGGATTTGGGATTGTTATTGCTGTGGTTCCCTAAAAGGCACCAGAGGTTTCAGTTCCCTCAAGTGTCACTTGACACTCACAGTAAGGAATGATTCACCAAAGAATGAACCTAATGTATCCTCCATCTTCAACATCAGGGTTTCCTTTAGTTCTGAGTCTCACAGAGAACCACTGTCCGTGCTCTTGCCTTTCCCCCAGCAATATGCTTCTGTTGCGTAGAGCTGCTTCCAGAGTGGTGCTGGCCCTTCCCACAGGCCTGCCTCATAAGATCAGTGTTCTTGGGTCTTTTACATTTCCCTCCATCCTTTATTGTGAGCCATCAAATGTGTAACATGCTAGGAGTGAGTGTGAAATCTTCTTGTATCTATGGCCTCTGGAGTTTTTACATTATGTTGATATTCCACCCTTGGCCTTCTGTATTTGTTACACATTTTAGCTGAATCCACCTCACTATCACCTAGTGCAGTGGTCGGCAAACTGCGGCTCTGTTGACTAATGAGTTTGCCGACCACTGGGATAAGGGCTTAATCACAAGGAACAGCGACAGCCTGTAATTATTGGAATCGAGAGTCTAGTGGATATGATCCTATCCCTAGATTATAGTTCGTCGGTTGTCCTTTGACTTCAGCTCTTTAACTGGTTTAAAAATTTGTGACTCTTCAGACTATTCTGAGTTCTTGTTGTTTTGGCAATTTGGAAGCAATGATCTTTCTAGCTTTCCACATCCTATGTGAAAACTTGAAGTCAAAACATTTATACAACAAAAAGGAATAAAAAAACAAACACTTCTTCACTGACTATAGAAAGGTACAGTCAGAAAAACAAAACACTACAATACCTATATGAACAAATAATACATTATATATAACAATTAATGCAAATATGCAACATTTGGTATGTAAACAAAATCATAAAAGAAATTTTTCAACTCCTACCCAAGGATATATTTTTATTGATTTTTTTTGAGAGAGATGAAGGGAAAGGGAGAGAGAAACTTCAATGTAAGAGAGAAACATCAACCAGTTACCTCCCATATGTGCACCGACATGGAATCAAACTGCCACCTTTTGGTGCACAAAATGACTATCCGGCCAACTGAGTCATCTGGCCAGGGCAATAATAAAGAATTTTTAAACAGTTGCTAAAAGGCTAAAGAAACAGAAAAGGAAGCCCTGAGGCAACACATAAAGAGGACTGCAGGAAGCAGCCCTATCACTCTAGGGCAGTGGTCGGCAAACTGTGACTTGTGAGCCACATGCGGCTCGCGAGCCGCGGTTTGCCGCTCTGTTGTCTAATGAGTTTGCCAATCACTGGGATAGGGGCTTAATAGCAAGTAACAACAACAACCCGTAATTATTGGAATCGAGAGTTGATTGGGAATGGAGGAGGAATCAGGGGTTATCAGAACTGAGAAGTGTGGAGATGAGGGCCTGGGTCTGGAGCTCAGCCATCTGATGAGCTCACTGCCAGGCTGCTGATGGTCCTTCTGAAGGGCATAATAGGCTGATTCTGGAGTTGGCAGGGAGAAAAGATGAAGATTGGAACCAACTGCTGTTGTCCATACAAAGGCCCTTTACTGTGATGACTACAATTAAAAAAAGAAAAGCAAACGAGGAGCAGCAGTTTCTTCTTTCACCTCCTGCCTTCTGGTCTCTCTACACTCTACAGTGTATTCTACTGGCATAATTTAACAGTTCCTTTGAGAGCAGAAATAATAGTTTTCAGAGTCCCAGCCCTCGCTTCACAAATCACATAAAAGGTATGTTTGGAACTGAAAGACAATAGCTTAATAACTACCCCAGTGTAATCTATTTTCAACATGGTAAGTAAATTGTAAGTGAAGATTTTAAAGTGTTTTCAATTTAACAAACCATGCATCATTAGATAACAATATCTAAATTGCAAAAATGATTCATCTAAATAAACTGACTTTTGTAGAACTGGTACATTTTCAAATTGCTATTTTCAGAGAAATGACTTTCATTTCTAAAGCCTTACAGCTAAATATCATTCTTATGGACTGCATACTCCTGACAGTTATGGAAGAGACCACTTTTAATATTTCTTCGTTTTACCAAATATCAACTTAGTTGACAGATTAACTAGGAAATTTCCACTGATTATTCCTGAAAGTATTTATTTTTGGAATACTTAGTGAATTTATAAAAATAAAAAAATTATCTGCCATAATTAAGATGCTATATTTTACATGCTTATTAAAATAGAGATCAAAGTCTACCAAAAAGAAAGAAATCAATAAGTAAAAAAAAATAATAACAAGTATTGGAGAGGTTGTGAATAAAAAGAAACTCTCATTCATTGCTGAAGCAAAGCCAAGTGATACAGTCACCATGGAAAACAGTATGATGGTTCCTCAGAAAATTAAGAATAGAGTTGCCATATGACCCAGCAATCCCCGCTTCTGTGTGTCTACTCAAAAAACTTGAAAAACATTTATTCACAAAGATATATGCACCCCTATATTCATTGCAGCACTATTCATGGTGGCTAAGACACGGAAACAACTAGAACAGTGGTTGGCAAACTCATTAGTCAACAGAGCCGCAGTTTGCCAACCACTGAACTAGAAGATGTGGTACCTATATACTATGGAGTACTACTCAGCCATAAGAAAAGATGAAATACTGCCATTTGTGACAACATGGATGGACATGAGAATATTATGGCAAGTGAAATAAATCAGTCATAAAAAGTTAAGAACCATATGATTTCATTCATATGTGGGATACAAAACTGAAACTCGTAGATACAGACAATAGTATGGTGGTTACCAGAGGGAGGGGGGGTGGGAGCATAGTAAAGGATAAAGGGAGTCAAATGTATGGTGACAAGATTATTTGACTTTGGATGGTGGGCACACAATGTAAGATACAGATCATGTATCACAAAAATCTATACTTGAAACCTATATGATCTTATTAATCAATGTCACCCCAATAAATTTAATAAAAGAAAAAAAGAAAAAGAAGGAATTGCACTCTTAGGATGGACAATTTTATATGTAAAAGAAAGTGCCATTCTAATAACTAGAATTCTTACCAACCGCTATCTAGTTTTATGGTATACATTGAAGGATCATTTTAATTTCTGTGTCCTATTATAAAACTAAGATCCTAGTAAATAGGAGACATTTACTACCTATTGTTTTAAATCACTACATCAATGAACTGAAAAAAAATCTAAGAAACAAATCAATAAAATTACCCTCTGCTCTGAGAAAATTTTAGAAAGACTAATTCAGCAAGTAAATTCTATTCATTATATACATATATTCATAATCACATTGCTTAAATTGTTTTCCAAAATAAGAAACCTAGTTATAATAAATATACACTGTTGAAAATATTACCTTTTCTTTTGAAAACTTACTTGTTAATGTTATTCATATCAAAACAAAATTTTAGATAGGCAGATACATAGATGGACAGAGAGACAGACTGAGTGAAGTTCCCTCATTCTTGAACATTCCTAAATTTCTGACTTGGCATAGATACAAAACAGACAGGTTAGATCTGGAGAGGATAATTTGAAAATGTGACTATGTGTAGCTCAGATTAATAAAATGAATTATCCTAAATATATAAGTTCATTATAAATAATAGAGCATATGCTCTTGAAAAGTAGAAGATAAATTGGAAAGTGATATTAGATCAATGTTGAAAACTTAATTATAATGAATTCTCCTTTAGAAAATTTGCTAATACTCTCTACAGTAATTTATACAGCTTTTCTTTGTTGCTTTTATTCTATTTTAGAAATATATCATCCTTTCTCTGAGACTTTTTTTGATTCACTGAAAGCCAGGATAAGCAGGAAATTGGGTTCTTCCACTGAAGACACTTATCAAACAGACTGTTTCAAATTGCTTTGGCTTGGAGACAGAGATATCCAGTTTCAGTAAAAGCGCTATTTACTTTAAAAGAAAATATTCTTTTTAAAATCCTGATCAGAATTCATTTCTGAGACCTTAGAAAATGTATCCAGAATCCAAAATTGGCACCACTATTTTATCTTAACAATATTTTTAAAACATTACAAATATATATACATGCATACAGTATTCAGAAATATTTTGTCCCATCATTTATCACCAAATAACTTTCAATCTGAGTAAAGGGCTTTCTTCTGAGTACACATAGATGCATTTTTTGTTTTTGTTTTATATTGTTAAGATAAAATAGTGGTGCCAATTTTGAATTCTGGATACATTTTCTAAGGTCTCAAAAATGAATTCTGATCAGGATTTTAAAAAGACTGTAAGTCCCAGGTAGAGACTTATGCAAATTAGGTTACTAAATTCACTGCAGTAATTTCCCATTTCAAATCAAAGACCTAATAACAAATCATAATTTTATTTGTGGAACAGGTGGCTCAATATTAAGAGTACAATTTGAATAAACTTTCACTTGTACCAAAATGAACCACCAACCTGTGTATAAGAGCTCCTATAGTTATCTATCAAAAAGGATGTGTCTATTCTATCATCTCTCAGACGTGTTCAAACAGATGTTGCTATTTTACTTAATTTTTAATTATTTATCCAGCTTTTATGGTTATCCTCAGTGAGAGGGTTGGTACAGGTTACTTGTTTGTCATAATGCGAGTAGGAGTCCTTTGATTTATTTCTTCAAATATTTCCCCCTCATCTTTCTCTGTTCTTTCTCTAGAACTATTATCAAAAGGATAATTTCTATTTTGAGTTGATTTTATAATACTATTAGGATTTCTCTGTCTTTTAAAACTCATTCTACTTATCAAAGGGATGCCACAATTTTATTTTTCAACCTTTTTATTGTTTCTCTCTCTCCTCACATATACACACACATTTTTATGCATAACATTCTAATTTTTAAAGTTTTTTTTAATGTTTATGTGTTCCCTTAATAGACTTCCTTTTTATAAAATGACTTTTAGAGAGGGAAGAAGGGGAGGGATTGAGGAAGGGGAGAGAGGGAGAGGGGGAGAGGGGGAGAAGGGGAGAGGGGAGAAGGAGAGAGGGGGAGAGGGGAAAAGGGGGAGAAGGGGAGAGGGGAGAAGGAGAGAGGGGGAGAGGGGAAGAGGGGAGAAGGAGAGAGGGGGAGAAGGGGAGAGGGGAGAAGGAGAGAGGGGGAGAGGGGAAGAGGGGGAGAAGCGGAGAGGGGAGAAGGAGAGAGGGGGAGAGGGGAAGAGGGGGAGAGAAAGATTAATGTGATAGAGATACACCGATAAGTTGCCTCCTGTACATGCCCCAGGAGAGAAATGAAACCCCAACTTAGATATGTGCCCTGACCAGGAATCAATACCAGGACCTTACAGTGCACGGGGCCATGCTCCAACCGAGCCACACTGGCTATGGCATAGGCTTCTTTTTTTATTCATAGATGTAATAGTCAACATCTCACTCCTGATGTAATGACCATCATGAGTTCATGGGGTTGTGAACATTGCCACAACCCCAGAAACTGCACTGAACAGGCATATTAGATGAATTTAGAAAGTGTTTTGCACAAGGAATTTCATAATTTTTTACATATACTATATTTATACCTCCTTTTACATATATAGAGTATATATAAAAAATCATGAAATTCCTTGTGCAAAACACTTTCTAAATTCATCTAATATGCCTGTTCAGTGCAGTTTTTGGGGTTGTGGCAATATATATACTGAGTGACCAGATTATTATGAACTCTGAACGCATAATAATCTGGCCACTCAGTGTATATCCTATATAATAAAAGGCTAATATGCAAATTGTCCCCTCGACCAGGAGTTCGACCAGCAGGCACACTGGCCAACCACCCATGTCCCCTCTCCCTGGCCAGGCTGGCCAGACCCCACCCATGCACAAATTCATGCACAGGGCCTCTAACACACACACACACACACACACACACACACACACACACACACACACATACACACACACACACACATATATGCTGCTGTTGAGAAACAAATACCATGATAGGATCAGAAGTCTCAGATATTTATATTTATTGAGGGACATGCCTATGAAAAATAAAAGACATAGAAGAGGAAGCAGAAGTAAGTAGGGGGAGCCTCCAGACTCAGATGCAAGTCTAAAACCTATAAGGAGAGAGAGGAAAATTAGGTGTGAAAGCTTCAGAAGGCAATGCAGTTCACAGAAAATCTCAGCTATGCTAAAAGGGAGTTACCAAGAATAGGTTGCCTTTTGGAAGAGTCAAAAACCAGGCAGGAGTGGCTAGGCTTTAGCACCTACACCAGGCTCAGTCCTTGACTTGGAGAAGCACATGGGAAGCATGTCCATGGAGTGAACGCTGGAGGATCCGAAGGTGCTTCAACTGAAGACCATTAGCCAACTGCGCTCCTCATGGTGGGCTGCTGCAAAGGACACCTGCGTGGCAGGACTTCATGGCCACCCTATAGAAATTCTATGCCTTCTAATGAGAACTGCATAGTGTGTAAGCAATTTTAGCTCTCAGAAGTACTTTTTATGCAGATTAACATTTTTAAAGAAATACAATAAATTTCAATTTAGCAATTACATTTACATAATTCATCTACTGATAGGAATTACCACCCCAGTTCCAAGGGCAGTGCTTTGGTAAATGTTCAATATAAGTTTGAGAATAAACACGTGTAGTTACTCATAGTTCTTATTTTAGAAAACCCTTTAATTTATCGATTTCATTCTCTTTTCTAGTTCACTGGAATTGGGCTTTTCTTTGTTGATTTAGTTATAATCTTCATATTAACCTCCTTAAAGTTTAAAAGTACACGGTCAATATTCTTTAAATGCCATGAAGTGTATGTTATAACAAATAGTTATAATGGTTACTAAACCAGGCTATCTAGGATTAATGCTCAGCTTCAACACTTCCTAGCTGTGAGATTACTAACCTCTCTCTGCCACCTCACTTTCTTTGTCTGTGAACTTTAATTCTAATAGTACCTAATTATTGAGTAGTTATGAAGATTTTAAAAAAAGTCAAAATACTTAGAGTAGTGTCTGATACATATAAGTGCTCAGAAAAGATGGTATTATTGATGTCATTATTAACATAAATCAATAATTTTACCATATGATCAATAAAGCACTAGAAATGTCTCCTGATCAATAGTCTTTAGCACTAGTCTCCTGATCAATAGGTCTTTCCTGATCAATATCAATCTCCTTGGCTTTTCTATAACTCTACTCTTAATTGGCAACTCCGTTAAGACAATCTTCCAAGTGTTACGATTGACATTTTCTAAAATGTTTCTCCCTGCCCCTTACACCATAGCTTCATAGGACTATCTATAAAAATGGTATTGATTCCTATCTCCTAAATATTTTGGAAATAACAGCTGAGTTTGAGAGTTATACTGGCATTTTTAGCTCAACATTATTATACAAATCAATCAATTATTGAATTCATACATTTATGCATGCATGCAACAAATATTTAGCTTCTATATGCAAGGCAATTGAGTGCAAAAAATAATGATGGAAAATATAGGTGTGGAAAAGTATAGTAAATTCATATTTTCATAAATTGTATAGATTTGTAGTGGGAATTAAATCTCTTTCAGATCACATTTTTTTCTGCCAAGATTATTATTCTTTTGTCAGACCTTAAAGCCTTTAAGTCCTCTGCTTGACTGATGGCGTAGTAGGAATGGATCCCGTAGGTTTTGCAATAATGAGATTGAATAGTAATGAATATCAAAAACTTCAGTTGACTAAAGTCTCATCTGCTATACTCCAAAATAAAATAGAAAATTCTCTCTATATTAACAACTTGAAACATGATAAAATTAAGAATGGGATATTGAAGGATACTATTGTATTTCTTATTTACAAGAAAAGCCATACTTGTTCATAAATATTGATTTCTTGATTCTTGTGATAGACCTAAGAAACTGGTGACAATTTTTAAAATAAACTTCCACATCTATTCCAGTTTAGAGTTTGCAAAATACTATCTGATTCACTACTTCATTTACATATCAAAACACCCAAAAAAGTTAGTAGAGTGAGTGCTATTATCTCCATTTCATAGATTAGGAAGGAAATCTAAGATTAAGTGGTTTAAGCTTACATGACTAAAAATTAAGAGATTTCCTTAAATCCAGATTTCTACCGAACCTATGATCCTTATATATCTCTGTTTTCTAAGGTATATTTAATATAGTCTTCAAACACAGGATCAAAATTCACTTCCCTATGGGATCCTGCTTTCTTACTATTCCATGTAATTAAGTTTTTATTTATTCTACCTAATTTGCAAATTTTTATACCTCCTTTCACAGTGCAAACAACTGAAAATTGGATATTTTAAATAATAACCTATATTACAGACATTGTCATCTTCGTATAGTTCACTATATTAAGAAAATATAATGGATTCTTGCATATATTCTAGATTCACTCTGCAAACACCTATTAAATATCTACTCTCTTAGAAACCATGCTTAGAGCTCTAGGAGTGTCAAAGAAGAACAAGCCATGGTCCCTACCTTAAACTCTTTATGCCCTAATAGGGAGACAATTTATAAATATAAATGATGATACAAGGCAAAATAAAGTAAAGTAATTATGGACAGGTCCTATGAGATAACAGTGTGGAGATATTAATTTTCTCTGAGACAGTCTTTTAAGAATGCTTAATCATACAAAAGGTGACATATAGTCTATGCTAAATTGTCTTATAACAGGTAGAGATAAAAGTGAAGAAGATATCCCAGATAAACAAAAGAGCTAAAACACAGCAAGGAAAATATAAATTAATAATAACTTCTGATTTAGGTGGAAGATCACGTGCATGAGTAAATACTAAAACAAACAAACAAACAAAAGTCTGTTTCCTCTAACACCAGGCAGAGGACCTTGGGTAACATGCTAAAAATATCAGAGAGGTCTGTGTCTTAGCCTGTATAGATTAGGGCCAGGGTGTGTACTTGGACAAGCAAATGGCAAATCCAGAGCTGTGTCTCATGAACAGTGCTTGGATAGCAATATCCTATACAATAAAAGGCTAATGTGCAAATCGACCAAATGGAGGAATGACAGGTCTCTATGATGCACACTGACCACCAAGGGCAGACACTCAATGCAGGAGCTACCCCCTGGTGGTCAGTACGCTCCACAGGGCTGGCAAGCACAGCGATGGTGGCAGGAGCCTCTCCCACCTCCGCAGCAGCACTAAGGACTCCTCATGGGGAGCAGGCCTAAGCCGGCAGGCGGACATCCCCCAACGGGTCCTGGACAGCAAGAGGGCACAGGCAGGGCTGAGGGACCTCCTCCCCCTGTGCACGAAAGTTGTGCACTGATCCTCTAGTGAAAGATATAATAGGGAGGGATGGTTAAGAGAGACAAAAAATGAGATAAGAAGTCTCATGCAAATGCTCAAGTAATTGCTTATGAAAAAGTAAGTTAGCTTTGTGCCTGAGAATGAAAGAGTTGTCACAGACAGGAGAGGTACAGGTGTGCCTCATTTTATTGTACTTTGTTTTATTGTGCTTCACAGATATTGTGTTTTTCATACATTAAAGGTTTGTGGCAACCTTGCATTGAGCAAGTTTATTGGCGCCATTTTACCAATAGCATTTCCTCACTTGGAGTTTCTGTCAGATGTTGGTAATACTCACAGTATTTCAAACTTTTTATTATAAGTATATATGTTTGGTGATCCTTGACCAGTGATCTTCTACATTACTGTGGTAATTGATTTGGGGCACCACGAACCATGCTCATATAACACAAGTTTAACTGATAAATGTTTTTTAAGTTCTGACTGCTCCACTGACTGGCTGCTCCCCCACCTCTTATTTCTCTCCTTCTCCTTATGCCTCATTATTCCCTGAGACACACCAATATGAAAATTAGGCCAATTAATAACCATACAATGGCCTCTGAGTGTTCCAGTGAACAGAAGAGTCACACATCTTTCACTTTAAATCAAAAGCTAAAAATGATTAAGCTAAGTGAGAAAAGCATGTTAGAAGCTGAGATCAAACCAAAAGCTAAGCCTTTTATACCAGTTAGCTAAATCATGGATGCAAAGGTAAAGTGCTTATAGAAAATTAAAAGTGTAATCAATATACAGTTGATGTATCATAGGATTATATACTTGAAAACTATATAATTTTATTAACCAATGCACCCTTATTAATAATTATTTTTTAATTTTTAAGAAGTGCTACTCCAGTAAACACATGAGTGATAAGAAAGTGAAAGAGCCTTAGAGCTGATATGGAAAAAGTTTAAATAGTCTACATAGAAGAACAAACCAGCCAAGACATTCCCTTAAGCCAATATCTAATCCAGGGCAAGGCCCTAACTCTCTTCAATTCTATGAAGGCTGAGAGAGGTGAGAAGCTGCCAAAGAAAAGTTTGAAGCAAGCAGAATTTATCAACTAAATTCAATATTACATGAATTTAGTTGATAAAGCAGTGACAGTGTCTGAGAAGATTGACTCCAATTTTGAAAGCAGTTTTACTATAGGTAAAATGCTATCAAATAGCATCACATGCTACAGAGAAATTGTTCAGGATAGGAAGAGTCAATCAATACAGCAAACTTTATTGTTGTCTTATTTTAAGAAATTGCCAAGACTGCTCCAGCAAAAAACCACCCTGATCAGTCAAAACCCACCAATACTGAGGCACAGTCCTCCACCAGCAAAAAGATTATGACCCACTGAAGCCAGAGATAATGATTAGCATTTTTAGCAAGAAAGTATTTTTAATTAGGACATTTATATTGTTTTTTAGGCATAAAGCCATTGCACACAATAGACTACAGTACAATGTAAAAATAACATTTATATGCACTGGGAAACCAAATAAGAATTGTGTGACTTGCTTTAATGTTTCCTTTATTGTGGTTGTCTGGAACTTAACCTGCAGTATCTCCAAGGTATGCCTGTATCCCAAAAATAAAATCAATAGACCTTGGGGGATAATTAAATATGAGACAGAAAGGAATCATTCATTCATTTATTCCTGTACTTACTCCTCAGACATTTGTCTATTTCGTGCCAGACAATGATCTAAGGTCTGGCACGTGGTCTTCTTCAGAAAGCATACTCTATAAAGCATAAAATAAAGAATGATCATTGCTATACAGCAGCGATTTTCAACCTTTTTCATTTCATGGCACCCACAAACTAATTACTAAAATTCTGCTGCACACCAAAAAATATATTTTTTGCCAATCTGACAAAAGGAAGTAGTTCTCATTTTAATTCATTCACACCAGATGGCTATTGTTGTGTTGGCTCTTGTCATTTTTTTTATTTGACAATCTAAGGGAAAAGAGGTCAGTACCCTTGACTAAATAGTCAGGTATTGCATGTTTTAAAAATTCTTGCATCGGTTGAAAATCACTGCTGTACAGTCATGAGTCACTTAATGATAGGGATACATTCTAAGAAATGTGTCATTAGGCAATTTCATCAACGTGTGAACATCATGGAGTGTACTTAACACAAACCTGGGGGGGTGGGGCTATAGCCTACTCCTAGGCTACATACCTATGGAGCACATTACGGAATACCATAAGCAGTTGTAACACATTGCCAAGTATTTGTGTATCTGAACATATCTACATATAGAAAAGGCACAGTGAAATTATGGTGTAGAATATAAACAATGATAGACCCCTATAGGGCACTCAGCATGAATGAAGCCTGCTAAACTAAAAGTTGCTCTGTGAGTCAGTGAGTGAGTGGTAGGTGAAGGTGAAAGACTAGGACATTACTATGCACGATTGTAACTTCATAAATACTATACACTTAGGCTACATTAAATTTACTTTAAAATATTTTTCAATAATAAATTAAACTTAATGTATTATAACACTTTTGCCTTATAAACATTTCAATTTTTAACATGGCATTTTTTATAATAACAATAACACAACACATTGCACAGTTTTACAAAATATCTTCTTTCTTTATATTCTTATTCCATAAGATGTATTGTTTATTTTTGAACCTTTTTGTTCAAAACTAAGACATGAACACATATGTTAACCTAGGCCTACACAGGGTCAGGACATCCACATCACTGTCCTCATCTCCACGTCCTGTTCCACTGCAAGGCTTTCAGGACCTGTCGTCAGGAAGGCCTACGATAGCAGTGTTTCTTTGGGAACACCTCCTGTTGCACCTGCCTGAGGCTCTTCTTGAGGAGGTGTCACTCTTTTCAGAAATATGTCTATGGTGGTTTATTCGGTTTGCTTCTTTTATTCATTATAGATTTTCTTAAAAGACAATAATGCAGCAGGAGCATTCCTCTCTTTTAATGAAACATTTTTGTCCCCGGAGGGGTCCATGTATTCAAACTTTTTAAGGAGCTTGTTGAGGTCTGCAAAAACCACTGCTAACCTCCTCCCTGTGAGTTTCCTCTGTGGTTCTTTTTATCCTCCTGCAGGTTCCTTTTCCCTTGCCTCTTCATCAGCTATGCATTCCTGTTTTAGTTCCATCAACTCCTCATTAGTCAATTCCTCATAAATCACCTGCAGGAGCTCCTCAATGTCATCCTCAACTACACCCAGGTTGCAGTTGTCTGCCATCTCAAACACAGCTTTGTGGGTTTTTTGCAACCTCTTCATCCTTCACCAAAGCCTTTGAAGTCCTGGACAAATCTCTGCGTGTCTTCTTCCAAATGCCATTTATACACTCCTTGGAGACATCACTCCAAGCCAATTTCCTGACACAGTTGTAGATGTTATAATCCTTCCGGAATTGCATACCTGACTTCTCAGGGTTTTTCTCAGTTACAGCAACAGCTTGGAAAAAGTTTCTTTTCTGGTAGTAGACCTCAAAGGCTGCTGTAACTCCTGAATAGAACTTAGCCATTTCACTGGCATAGCACTTTAAGAGGGCATTTTGGGAGAGGACCTGGGTCATCCATGACTTGTTATTACTCTTGTACATGCATTGTGTGCTTGTTGACACACTTGAAGGCCCTGGGGTTCTCACTGTGGCAGGTCACAAAGGCTTTCCATTTGTAGCCTGCAACATTGTACCCAAGCAAGAATGTTGTCCTGTCCTTAAAAGCCTTGAACCCTGGCATTGACTTGGCCTCCTTTTGGATGAAAATCCTTCCAGGCATCTGTTTCCAGAATAGGGAGGTTTCAGACATATTGAGTATTTTCTCTAGCAAGTAATTTTTCTCCTCAATTGATTTAGAGTTCCAAAAAATGCTTCAGCTGCCTTCACATCAGAACTTAGAGAGCCACTACTGACTTTCAACTAGTGTAATAAATAATGGTTCTTGAACTGTTATCACAGTTGGGTCCAGCCTTTTCTTTTCACATGGCAAATAATCATTTTGCTTTGGCCATTATCATCATGGTGCTGAGATGAATATGCTTCTGTGTCTGGTCTTCAGTCTAGACCATCAGAAGTTTCTTCTTATCTAATATGAGTCATTCTTAAATTTTTGTTAGTCTCATTGCGCTCAATAAATCAGACCCTTTCACAGCTTCCATCACTTTGTTCTTGTTCTTCAGGATCATAGCTGTGGTGGAATGAGACATGCCTGGATGGCATGCAAGTAAAAACAATCACCAATTTTCAACTTTCATCATCCCCAGTCACTTTTAATTTTGTTTCCAGGTTAATCACTCAACATGCCCTTTTACTAGCAATATTAATAGTGGATGTTATAAAGTTAGGGGCCATAATGAACAAAACAACATGAGATTAAATCAAACACTAGAGAAAATGATGCAATCAAGAGATGTGATAAACATGAGATGTATGAGGCGGCTGCTGCAATAACACAGCATATTCTTTTATAGCAAAGTTTTTTTAATAAGTAGAAAGAGTAGCCTATAAAATATTGATAAAAAGTATAGTACGGCAAATACATAAATCAGTAACATAGTATTTTATTATCAAGTATTATGTGCGGTACATAATTACATGTGCTATACTTTTATACTATTGGCAGTGCAGTAGGTTTGTTTATACCAGCATCATCACAAACACTTGAGTAATTCATTGTGCTACAGGTTATGACAGCTACAACATCACCAGGTGATAGGACTTTTTCAGTTCTATTATAATCTTATGGGACCACAGTCATATGTGTGATCCATCAATCACCAAAACATCACAGTATGGTGCCTAACTGTAATAGACACAAGACACAACATGGAAGTAATCACCACTGTGGGTTTAATCTGAGCCACTGCACAGATGATGATGCCATTAAAAGGGACAAAGAATGCAGAAGTGGGGGAAACCAGTTTTAGAAGAGATAATGAGGAGTTTGATTTATATGCCTTATGGGTGTCAGCAGACCAACTATGGAAGCTCAAGTTAATAAACCACACCACTGATGCTTGTGACTAAACATTTTTATCCAAATCAAACAAGCACATTTGAAAATATTTGATTGATTGATTGATGGGGAGAGAGAGAGAGAGAAACAATGATGATCAGTTGCCTCCCATACATGCCCACCAACAGGGATTGAACCCGCAACCGAGGCACATGCCCTGACTAGAATCAAACCTGCCACCTTTCAGTGCATGGCATGATGCTCCAACCAACTGAGCAACACCAGCCAGGGCTGGAAATATTTTAATGCAAACAATGACAACTGTAACACACTCATATGCATCTAAATTCTTTTCATAAATATCACCAGTTCAAAAAAAGACATGCATTTCAAAGGGCCTTCTAATACCAAAAATATTTTCATTATTAAAAGATGAAGAAATAGGAGAAACCAAGATGGCGGCATAGGTAAGCACCTAAACTGCTGCCTCGCACCACAATTTCAAAACTACAACTAAAAGACAGAACGGACACCATCCAGAACCACAGGAAAGCTGGCTGAGTGGAAATTCTACAACTAGAAGGAAAGAGAAAAGCTCACGGAGAATCGGAGGAACGGCAAAGGGTTGAGGTACTGCAAAGGGTCTTTGTGCGAGCAGAGAGGAAGGGCGGTTGAGAGCCTGGCTGACTTCTCTGGCGGGAGGGGGAAGGAAGCCCCCCGACTGCACTGAACCCCAGTTCCAACTGCACTGAACCCCAGTTAAGGGTGAATCCCGGTGGACCCAGGCTCCTACAGGGGGAGTCTGGACGGTCAGGTAGAGAAAAAGGCATTCGGAGACTTGGAGACCCAGGGGAGGGCCGGGGGAGCCCCGGGGGACAGGTGTCTGGAAGTGCGCACGCAAGTGGGCACAAAGACTGCTGAGGTTGTCACAGGCTTTCCCTAGCAGAAGGGACTCTGAAGCTCTTGACTGCACTGAACTCCAGTTCTGACTGCACTGAATCCCAGTTCCAGGCGAGCCCCTGGGGACCCACACTCTTGCGGGGGGAGTCTGGACTCTCGGGCGGGGGCTCCAGGGGCGGAGGCTCCGGAGCCAGGGAAGGCAGAGGTCTGGAGGCGTGCATGCAAGGGCAGGGCTGACGGGAAGCCAAGACTGTCTGCTCCGCCCTGAGACTCCACCCCATCCAAGCTGAGCACAGAGGCTTTTGCAATTTGGCAAGTCTGATCCTTTAAGGCTGTCTCCAGCACCGAACTTCTCCCAGTGTAGACACAGCTGATCCTCACAGCCAACTGGCCTGCAGGTCAGTTCCTCCCAGTGATACCAACAACAATCAAGACTTAACTACAAAAAGGCTGTACACACAGTCCACAAAGGGGTGCACCAAGAGTGTCCACCTCAGGTTAACTGGGGATGCTGACCCACTGGGCCATATAGGAAACATAGCACACAAAGCTACCCTACCAACTCAGGGAAGCAGTGAAAATGCAGAGACAAAGAAACAGATCACAAACGAAAGAAATGGAGGAAAACAAATGACTGGATATAGAATTCAAAACCACGGTTATAAGGCTTCTCAAGAACATCCTAGAAAATGCCAATGAATATAACGAGACCCTCAAAGATATGAAAAAGGACCAACTAGAAAATAAACATACACTGACTGAAATAAAAAATATTATACAGAGACCCAACAGCAGACTAGAGGAACACAAGAATCAAGTCAAAGAACTGAAATACAAAGAAGCAAAAAACACTCAACTGGAAAAGCAAAAGGAAAAATAATACAAAAAGTTGAAGATAGTGTAAGAAGTCTCTGGGACAACTTCAAGTGTACCAACATCAGAATTATGGGGGTGCCAGAAGAAGAGAGCAAGCAAGACACTGAAAACCTATTTGAAGAAATAATGACCGAAAACTTCCCCCACCTGGTGAGAGAAATAGACTTACAAGTCCAGGAAGCGCACAGAACCCCAAACAAAAGGAATCCAAAGAGGACCACACCAAGACACATCATCATTAAAATGCCAAGAGCAAAAGACAAAGAGAATATTGAAAGCAGCAAGAGAAAAACAGTTAATTACCTACAAGGGAACACCCATACGACTGTCAGCTGATTTCTGAAGAGAAACTATGCAGGCCAGATGGGAGTGGCAAGAAATCTACAAAGTGATGAATAGCAAGAACCTACAACCAAGATTACTCTACCCAGCAAAGCTATCATTCAGAATTGAAGGGCAGATAAAGAGCTTCACAGACAACAAAAAGCTAAAGGAGTTCATCACCACCAAATCAGTATTATATGAAATGCTGAAAGGTATTCTTTAAGAAGAGGAAGAAGAAAAAAGTAAAGATAAAAATTATGAACAACAAATACATATCTATCAAGTGAATCTAAAAATCAAGTGAATTAAAAACCTGAGGAACAGAATAAACTGGTGAATATAATAGAATCAGGGGAATAGAGAGGGAGTGGACTGATAATTCTCAGGGGGAAAGGGGGAAAGGGATAAAGGGGGATGCAGGAAGAGACAAAAATCGTACACCTATGATGAGGACAGTGGGAGGGGGGAGGTAGGGGCAGAAGGGGTGGGAACTGGGTGGAGGGGAGCTATGGAGGGTGGGAAGGAGAAACAATTGTAATAATCTGAATAAAGATTTATTAAAAAGAAAAAAAAAGAAAAAAAGATGAAGAAATATTAATCTAACATTTTAAATGCAATAAATATTCTAATATATTATCTGGCTGTTTTTATTAGCTGTGCGTTTGTCCTTCAAAATAAGAGGGAAGGGAAAACACTGAATATTATGCCAGTTAGTCTTTGGCCACTACCTTCTCAACTGATCAACTGAATGAGAATTAACGTCTCAGGAGAAGGAAAGTAGCTGCATTAAGTATTCAGCTCCTTTCCACACTGTGTACTAATCACTTTCACCCAAGATAACACCAGGCTTAAGTTAAAATCTCACTCCATTTAGAGCCATCACACTCTAAGGAAAATAGAGCTTTTCAGATACTTTGAAACAAAATCCAAAGTTTTGAGAGATATCAGAAAAGTACGTACTTAACCAAGTAAGAAATCATGCATACCAATGTAAAAATAAAAATATTACTATGGCAAAATGAAAGGAGAATAACTGATAATTGTGCCCACTAAAAAATAATTGGCATCATGACTATATCCTAAAAATAAAAAACTGAAAAGTGCTATAATTCAACAAATAAAGAATGCCATTAACAGATTTCTCTTAAAATAATTAGCCAATCAAATTGTGCTTTAACTCTAGATTTTAAAATCAATTGTACATTTTCCTATAGCAATGATGTGATTAAGAAGAAAATCCATATTTTCCTCTGAATTATTATTTCCAAATCCCAGTAGGCAATTAGTTTATATGATTTTAGAGTTTTTATTCATTCAAAGAATGGATGAATGAATAAAGCAAGCTTCTATCATGCAAAAGTCTAATCAAGTTCAAAAGAAATTCAGCACTCAGAAACTCCATTTATTTAGTTCTCAGAAGATGAATAAAGATCTTCAATAAATTATCTCTGCTTATTGGTTTCAAAGAAAAGGAAAAAATATCCTGATTTTATCCTATAATCTTTTGTGCCCATTTGCTAGTCTTATACACCTACAAAAATCACCTTCTTCTCTATTAACCCATGGTAAGCACACATTTTAAAATGAGATTCAAAACTATCTTTCTTAGGCATTCCTGATTCATTGCTTTATGTTCACTTGTATCTATATTCTCTCCTCCTTTCAAATGGAACATTCTTTAAAAATGATAAAAAGGAACTGGATTTTATTTTCTGCTGAGTTTGTATCATTTGTGCCATGAGAAGTACCAAATTTATATATTTCATTTTCACTCATTGTTAAACAATTTGAATACCAACTGAGGGTATAATACTAGGAATTAGGATTAAAGACCTGCCCTTGAAAATCTTGAAGGGTTTATTCATTCCACAATTATTAATCTAATAACTATATCACCAAATATTTTGCTATGTATTTAGGATATTATATTTGGGTTATTTTTCTTTAAGGATCTCACATAGATGGATGTATATGAAGAAAATAAAGTATAGTTAATGACAAGTACATGCAATGTGGGATCCTAAATTAGATTCTGTTCACAGAAAGGAAATTAGTGGAGTAACCAGAAAAATTTGAGCCTATAGATTAATTAATAATATTATTTTTGTGTCAATTTCTTGGTTGAGGTCATTATACTGGAGTTATGTAAGGTTGACATCAGGGAAGGAGAGTGAAGGTACGTAGATTTGTATGTATTATTTTTGCAACCTTCTGTAAGTTTAACATCACTTCAAAATTTAAAGTTTTTAAAAGTAATATAAAGTATACTATAAGATGTACACAGTAATGTCTGTCTATATAACACATATTCAAGCAATATTCCTCTTTTAAAAAAAAAAACACAAAAAACCAACAATTTGGGGGCTCAACTTCAGGACCGTGGTCAGTGGAGAATTCTCAGCTGTCAGCTTCTTTAAGACCTGCCTCAGATGCAGAGAGCCGCCTCACCTGAGCCTCACCCTTTCGACTGCAACCTTACCTGGTGACTGAGTACCAGATGAACACAAATGGAAATATCTACATAACCACCAGGACAAGAAACAAAACATTCCAGCACTTTAGAAATCCCCACCAGTAACACTCCCAGTCACTCATTCTCTGTCAATGAAAACCACCTCCAGTACCCTTTAAATCACTTAATTGGTGGCCCTTTTGAGGCCAGGAATATTAGAGGGAAATGCTGATTTTGGAATAGCTTCTTGACTTCATTGGGAATAAGAAGATCCACAGATGTCAGAGATCAAGAAGATGCACTTAACTGCCAGAGATGAATGGGCATGATTATCATACTAAAGCAGCAGGGCCAGCTTGAAAAACAAAATGATCTGACCCCCAGGGATCTTTGCTGTAGTAGATTGACCATGGAGCCTCTAGAACTGAAATAGATGGTTAAATTCTCATACATCAGTTCTGGATAGCAGGAGCCATTTCAATAGAACTTCAAAGTTTTTTATCTGAATCCCTCAAATGACAGGTAGGTTGAGGAAGAATTTTGGAATATCAATGACATGCTAAAATATGAACATATGCAGAATCTTTATTCTTTATTTCACAAAAAAAGATCTGCAATTGTTTAAGATTTCTTGGGACTCGGGAAGGGAAAGACCCAGACCCAAATAGTTCAGGGGTCGTTGAATATGGTCCAACTCAATGCTAATACATTAATGTCACTCAAAACTTATGGAATCAGCAGAAAGAGGAAATTTGGCTTGTTAACCTCTCCAATATCCCTACTGGAACCCCAAATTTTTCCTATATAATTTTTCTAGTTTGCATTTCATTTAATTCCTTGAGTACATAGTTGAAATATATTTCTCTTTCAGGCAATTTGGCCATGGGACTGAATTCTGCACAAGAAAATATGAGAATTCTATTTCAAGTCCTGAGACATAAAAACCTCTGGCATAATCATTTCCCCTCCCTCCTTTCCTTCATCCTTCCCTCCCTCCCTCCCTTCCTTCCTTCCTTCTTCCTTTCTTCCGTTGGTCCGTAAGATTTGACATTTATCTATGTACATTTCTTCTTTTCTCAAATGCCTATTAAATCAAAAACAGGATCTGATAAGAGAGAGAACTGGTGGTTGCCAGAAGGGAGGGAGTGGAGGAACTGGGTAAAGGATGGGAGGAAGACTGAGAGGATGAGTGAAAAAGGTGAAGGGGTTAAATACAAATTGGTATTTACAGAATAGTCATGGGGATATAAAGTACAGCACAGGGAATATAGTCGATAATATTGTAATAATTAAGTATGGTGTCAGATGGGTACTAGATTTATTAGAGTGACCACTCTGTAAGTTATATAATATCCAATCACTGGGTTATACACCCAAAACTAAGGTAATATTGTATGTCAACTATAATTGAAAAACATAAAATTGCTTTTAAGTGTCTAAAGGAGAGTGGAGAGTGGAGTCACAAGGAAGAAAAAGTTCAGATTCTTATGGAGAAGCATCTGACTAGTAATACCTGCCCTGGACTGTGACATGAGTGAGAATAAATACTTCCTACTGTGATAGCAACCTCCTGTACAGCAAGGGGATCATTTAAGTTTAGAAGAACAAAACCGGAAGGATAAGTACCAGCCTGGTTGACACTATATATATAAAGATTGTGCTCCTCAGTGACTTAACTTTTAAAGGGAAAAAAAGAGATTTACTGGGATATGAATGGAGAAAATAGTGCCATCTCCCACTAAAAGCTTCCTGTAAACCAGTAGAATAAGATGTTATGATGATGATAATTTACACTATGTTTAAAATTTTAGCAAGCGCTTCCATCCATATTGTCTACTGTGAAGTAGACCTAAAATTAGATACAGTAAGCATAAAAATAGATACAGAGACGTTGTAAAAGTGAAGTGAGTATGAAATGTAAACCTAAATAACTACTTCAACTTCTAAATTGGTGTTCCAAAGTTTTTAATTTTCTAGGTACACAATAGATATTATACTACATTTTTATCTTATATAATTTTAATTGATTAGAGATGATATTCATGTATGAAGAGTACAGCTCTCTGAATAAATGTAGAAAGATGATCTAATATTCTATCATCTAGATAATAACTAATAGAAAATGTATGAACTAGAGCCCCTATGTATATTTCCTATGGCATTTATGAAATCTGATACTGACTGAGGAAAAGGATGTGCTTCAAATATAGGACATGCATTTGGGGCACAGCCAATCACCAGAATGTACTATCTCTGACATAGTTTAAGATTAGAGGATATTTGGTCTTGTCCAAAATATCCATGGAGACATTTGGTCCACACCAAAAGTTCCTTGAAATCTGGTCCTGACCAAAATGTCCATGAGCATATATGGTCCACACCTAATAATCCTTGATATTTGTTTCTGTCAACAATGTCCATGCTTAGAAAACATCCCTGGGGTCAAATAGCCCCTAACATTTATTTCTACTTTTGGTTTACAGGATTAATACATTAAAAATACTATCATGTTTTACTGGCCCAGTAATTGTGTTGTGGCTGTATTGCCAATAGTAGCCTTGCTTGCTTCAGTAGCTAGCTGGTAATGGCACATTGGAGTTAGGTATAAAGTTCCTGAAAGGTAGTTTATTAACTAATAAATTTAGTTTAATGAAATAAGTAGTAAGCTTGGTGCAAAGTGAATATTATCAGAACAATTTAATAGCTAAATAGATATTTCCTATTTACACATTCAACTTTATTCCTAAAATTCTATAACTTATTTCCCATTGTACTTTAATTTTTAAGTGTCACTTTGTATTGTGGTAATGCCTTAATTCACCTTTTATATTCTAAATTGATTAGTACTGTAGCCCCCTAATGTCCAATACCTTCCTCCATTTGTATATACTCAGTAAACATGTACAGCTACTCAATAAATAATTTTACTATTTAATAATAAGGTAATATCATCCAAGGCCTATATCCTCTATAAGCTTTCTCTAGCTCATCTAATTACAACACTCTCCCTCCCTCATTTTCTATAGACTTTTTAATATTCTCTTATATGATCACCATGGTAAATTTCTAAGTGTAAACTGATACAGCTTGTTCTGCAGAAACCTACTTTCCTGTATTGACAGACATGAAAAGTAAGCATGAATTGATTTTAGAAATGGGTTGAACAAGTTTTTCAACCAATGCACTTCTCAGGTATTTGAACATACAGTGTAAATCTCTAAGATGGGAATAAAGGATGCATTGTTTCCCCTACCTATTTGACCTTCAACTAGTATTTTAGGGACACATTTAGATTAAATATATTACAAGATATCCACACATACACATCTCCCTTCATTCAAAATATTTATATATATCAGGGAGAAGTATTACTGCATTCCCTGTATTTTGATAAGAAATTTTGGCAAAGATCATGAGGCTAATAAATAATGATTCCAAGATTAAAAACCTTCAGGGCTCCTGACTTCTAGGATTTGGTGCTTTTGCTAATTTCTCCATGTGTGCAATGTATTTGCTCCAAGACTCCTGTCAGTCCTTGAAAATAACAGCCATGTCTTCCTCTGCTTTGCATTTTGCATAGCTGGGATTCAAAAATACTTATAATTGTAGTCACTCGTGGAAGGCACCAATTCTAGAAGGAATTATATCTCTGAAGAAATTACTTTCTGACTCTGGGGTAGATGTATTTCTAACTAAAGCTAAATAAACAATAAGAACTGAGTCTCAGTTTTCTGTATTAATATTCAGAATTGAACTGATAGAATGGCTTGTAATCTGAAATTAAATTTCTTTTGTGGTTGTTATTGCTGTTGTTATTGTTGGTGAAATATCTTACCTCTCAAGAGTTACACAACTACACTTCTGTTTTTATTTTTAATTAAAATACAAATAGCCTAATTAATAGCTCTTATGAAAGGAATCACATGGCTATAACTTGCTGATTTGGAAACTTTCCTTTTCTTGAGTCTTAGTCATTTAATCCCATGTGCTGGCTTGAAAGTGGTGCCATAATTATGCTCATTAAAGAAAAAATATCTCAAGTAGTGGATTATATGTTAATCTTCAAGCACACAACTGTTAGCATATTGTCACCACAGAGTGCTATATTACCTCTGTAAAATACCTTATAATTTCATTGCTGCCTCAGAAGCAGAAAGGCAAGCAGAATTCTTTCACAATTTACCTGCTGTCTGAACCGGGAAGCAAAGCTAATACCTGTGGTTCCAACAATTAATTTATCTTCTAAAGCCCTTGTTTCATCTTGGAATCACCTAAAAAGCTTTACAAAAATACTGTTAAGTAGGTCTCATTCCAGGCAAATTAAATCAAAATCTCTTAGCAAGTAGCCTCAACATCAGTATTTTTTTTTTTTTAATTCCTCACATGGCTATAATGAGCAATGAAGGCTGGGAACCATCACTCTAGAGGCAACTGAGACTGGAAGGCAATTTTGAGCAATGTTCACCAAAGCCTGACTGTGCACATGAGAACAGCCCCTGGGGCTCTTTACAGATGCAACTTTCCTCCTAAAATTTCTACGGCCCCATTACACATTTCTAATTGAATTGGAATTTCCAAATGCGGGGCCCCGGTAGACTCCTCCCATGTTGGCATTTGAAGACCACTGCTTTGGAGGTATTTTAAACTAACCTCCTAACACAGTGGTCGGCAAACTCATTAGTCAACAGAGCCAAATATCAACAGTACAACGATTAAATTTCTTTTGAGAGCCGAAAACCGACTTCTGCGCATGGGCCACGAAGTTTCAATCGCACTGTACGTGTGCACCCACACGTGGTATTTTGTGGAAGAGCCACGCTCAAGGGGCCAAAGAGCTGCATATGGCTCATGAGCCACAGTTTGCTGACCACTATTCTAACACATCAGAAGCCCCGACAGCATTTTAACCCAAAAAACACCCCTTTTCAGCTACCCACATTAAAATTTCTTCATGTCCCTTTTCTATAGGATATGAGGTTTCTTTTAAAAATAAGAATGTGTCATAGACAAAGCATGGAACATACTGATAAATCTCAGAAGGAAGGCAGGGGTGAGTAAGCAGAAATTAACCAAAGAAATTATAAGCATATATGCATAACCCATGGACACAGACAATAGTGTGGTAAAGGCCTGGGGAGAGGGACAGGTGTGAGATGGAGGGGGTCAATGGGGAAAAAGAGAGGACATCTGTAATACCTTCAACAATAAAGATAAACCAAATGTGTGTGTGTATATATATATATATATATATATACACATACATATATATATATATATATATATATATATATATATATATATACTCTAAATAATAAAAGCCTAATATGCTAAGTGTCTGGTCGTCCAGTCGGTCATTCAACCAATCAAAGGGTAATATGCTAAGTTTGCTCAACCTCTCACTATGATGTGCACTGACCATCAGGGGCAGATAGTCAACCAGTCGACCAGTTGCTATTACGCACACTGACCACCAGGGGCCAGATGCTCTGACCGGTAGGTTAGCTTGCTGCTGGGGTCTAGCCGATCAGGACTGAGATGGGCTGGACATCCCCTGGAGCTCTCCCGCTGTCCCTCCCTGGCTGGCCAACCTGCATCCCTCCTCAGCCCTGATCATGCACCAGTGGGGTCCCTTGGCCTGGCCTGCACCCTCTCACAATCTGGGACCCCTCAGGGGATGTCGGAGAGCCAGTTTCGGCCTGACAGGGGAATGACCGGTTGCTATGACATGCACTGACCACCAGGGGGCAGACGTTCAGTGCTGGTGGGTCAGTGCGCTCCCACAGGGGGAGCTCCGCTCAGCCAGAAGCTGGGCTCACAGCTGGTGAGTGCAGCAGCGGTGGTGCAAGTGCTAAGGATGTCTGACTGCCCGCTCAGGCCCACTTCCATGGGCATCCCTCAAGGGCTCCCTGACTGTGAGAGGGCACAGGCTGGGCTGATGGACCCCCTGCCGAGTATATGAATTTCATGCACCGGGCCTCTAGTTTATATGTATATGTATGTACATATCTATCTACATATAAAAACCTAGGCGACCATTACAAATGGTCGACAGAACAACCGGTGGACCGGTCACTATGACACATCTCCTTGTCTGTTAAACGCAGATGCTCAACGCAGGAGCTGCCCCCTGGTGGTCAGTATGCTCCCACAGTCAACCTCCCACAGCTGGCCAACCTCCTGAGGTCCCTTCTCCTGGCCAGCCAGCCCAATCGACCCCGATTGGGACTGGGAGAGATGGCCCTGATCGGCCCCGATCGCTGGCCAGGCTGCGGGACTCCACCCGTGCACGAATCCGTGCACTGGGCCTCTAGTATATGTGCCGCGCCAGCATGGCCAAGGGTGAACCGGAGTCAGGGTGATGAAGGATTGAGAAAAGATATACAAGAGAAGAAAAGCTGGGACTCAATGGGGCGCTGCTTCCCTGATGGGGACCCAGCAGCACCACGGACTACAAGCCGTGTCTTTATTTTATAGCCAGATGCCATGAGGCAAAGTAAGGGCATGGTCAAGATGTTTACGGCATTCTCGTGAGTTTTAATCCTACTCAATTACATGCACCTGATCAAGCTTTGTTTACTTGCAGCCTATGACACTTAGGTATGTGGGGCCACGTACGTGTTCGGACCATAGGTTCAAGCTTACAACTATAGCTGTTGGCTATAATTGTGCGGGGAGGCTCTGCCATCCAAGCTGGGACTTGTACATGGCCACGAGAGGACTGTGCCCTCTCATCAGTCCAAGGCTTGAACCTGTCCAAACACTGTAGCCGCACCCCACAAGTATATATATAAAATAAAATAAAAAACAAAAAATCAAGAGTATGTCATAATGAAATAAATGTGTCAGCTATTAGGAGTCAGAACATCTGAGTTTGGGATCCTTGATGCACTGTTTATATATTTTTGGTTAATCCTCACCTGAGGATATTTTTCCATGAGAGGGCAAGAGACACAGAGAGAGAAACATCACTGTGAGAGAGACACATTGAGTAGCTGCCTCCCACATGAGCCCTGACCAGGGACAGGGATCAAACTTGCAACCTAGTTACATGCCCTTGATTGGAATTGAACCCGGGACCCTTCAGTCTGCAGGCTGATGCTCTCTCCACTGAGCCAAATTGGCTAGGGTTACACTGTTTAACTAGACAATCACTTCCCCTTTCTCAGTTAGTATCTAAACTTAAGTCACAGAATTGTAATGATCAAAGGAGTGAATAAAATAATCCCAAGCCTGATAATCAAAATCTTCTGGAGAATATGGGGAAAACAATTATGTAGGTTTATTGGTACTGTCCAGGAGATTTTGCTCTTCTCTGTCTGAAGTGTGGGTTGGACATGATCAATTCTCTTTAAAAAAATCTGCAAGTGAGTGTGATAATTGGCCAGTTGTGCCGAGTTAACACACACCATGAAGAGTGAGGCCTGCTGTCAGCATCAGGGACACTGAGATTTCATTCACAGCCATGCACACAACCTCTCAGGCAGCTCTCCAGTAACACAGATTACTTACATCTCAGCACATGCTATTTCTGGAAGAGAAGCTCTCGGATGATTTGGTGTAGGAGATGGGAAATTTATAGCATACTCACTGCCTTATGTGTATCTAGACTAAAGAGTTGCCCAGGGTCTTAGTTCACTTGTTAGTGTGTTTGTCTTTTCCTTTTTACCTAAAAAGAGACAATATAGAGCAACGGAAAAATGCATAGGTTTTGAAATCAGATCTAGGTTCTAGCAGGCTCTTTTTTTTTCACGTGACCCTGGCTTCGCTACTTTGACTTATAGGGGTCTCCTTCTCTATTTTGTTTTTTTGTTTGTTTGTTTGTTTTGTTTTTTAAATATATTTTTTATTAATTTCAGAGAGCAAAGTAGAGGGAGAGATAGAAACATCACTGATGAGAGAGAATCATTGATTGGCTGCCTCATGCATGCCCCACACCAGGGGTCAAGACAACAACCTAGGCATATGCCCAGACCGGAAATTGAACTGTCACCTCCTGGTTCATAGGTTGATGTGCAACCACTGAGCTATAGCGGCCAGGCTCCTTGTCTGTTAAATGCAGATAATAATCCCTGCCTTATTGCCTCACTGGGGCTTTGTAGGAAATAACTGAAATAATAGACATATTAGCATTTCTGCATAGAAATATTTTATAAGTGTGAGCTTCTCTAGAAGTTAGTCTGTGATTCCCATTTATTTATTCGTTTGCTTATTTGTTCATTTAACAAATATTTACTGAGTGCCTAATATATTCTAAGAATTATACTAGGAGACAGAGATATGGGAACACACAGCAATAAATAAAAAAGACAGATATGGTTAATGCTCTATGATGCTTACAGTCATGTTATGGGTCTTAATTGAATAGTTACATAAATAATTATTAAATTGCAGTCAAAATAAGTACTATATATAGGAGTAGCTCAAGCCAATATAAGAATGTATCAAGAGAAGGCTCCCTCAGCGTCTCCCCATTACCTATGGGCAGTGACATTTAAGTTGACATTAAGTTGAATTATCAGTAGGCTAGACAAAGGGGTAAAGCAGTGGTGAGAGCACTCCTGGCAGAGGCAGCAGCCTGTGCAAAGGTCCTGAGGAAGGAACGTTGTTAATGGCATCTGAGGAACTGGATCAGGGTCTGAGTGACTAAAAACTGCAATGAGCAGTTGGTGTGGCAGCAATGAAGATGAGGCACCAAAAGGCTACCAATATTTGGATCAAGTTTAGGCTCCTTATTTTATTTGTGATTAATAATAATTAAAAGGATAAAACACAGGAGTGAAAGGATTAGATCAGCATTTTAAATACACCACTCCAGTTGCTGTAGTAATCATTTTTTGGAATGCCTGAATGTTTGGTGACTAGGAAGAAGTCAAGGGAAAATTGGAAAGAATTGTACCTTATGCTGAGATGAAATAGGATTGAGGATATTGGATGGACTCAGAGATGCAGTCAGCCAGGGACTGCATTCCCCTCATTTTTGTATTTTCATGACTAGAGGGCCTGGAACATATAAAGTCATCACTAGCATTCTCATTTGTTTGTTTGTTTGTTTGTTTGTTGGACTTTCTCTGTTTTTGTTTTTAGATAGTAAGAATAATTAACAAATGAAAATTAATTTTGTAAAGTAAAAATTTTCTAGATGTAATTTACTTATAGGATATTTTTCCTTATATGATATTACCCTACTATCCCCCCCTTTTTTTTTTTATTAATGGAGGTTTTTGTAAATTTTATAATGCAGTCTTGATAACTTCAAATTTTAATTTTTTTTGCCCAAAAATATGACTGCTTTAGTTTCATTGCATGTTCAGAAATTTTACCATGAGATGAACTACCAATAGAAATTTTAGTTATTACTTTAAGAACAGCTTTTTGTCCAGTACAATTAAATTTACTTGAATATTCACTTATTTCGATTAGCCAGTTTAAATTAATCTGAAAACTTGATTACTATTTTACTGTCAAGTTTAATACTCTACCAACAATCTTAGTTTGCCCTGTAAATATTAGTGGGAAGGATTATTTGCATTCTTGAGTAGGCCCTGAGCATTCCTGATGCTAGGCTGAATTTAGATATAGGGCAGCTGCTGTCAGCCAAGTCTCTTGTCTGTTACCTGGCTCCCGATCTGAGCTGGGCCAAGTCTCTTTCTGTTGCCTGGGTCCCGATCTGAGCTGGGTGTGGGAAGCGCGAAGCAGCCATGGGGGCAGGAGACCTCCCTCAGAAGGGGCGAGGGTTCAAGCCCCTGCAATGTTGGGGGGTGAGGGTCTGTGCCCCACTTCTGTTGCCCCCCCCCCCAAGTGCTCTCCTGATGGCCCCTCTGCGACTGTGCCTGTCTTAGGTTGTTCCTTCCCTGAGGAATCTTACCCGTCTCTGGCTAACCAGCCATCTTCCGGGGCCAAGCAAGTTGATGTGAGGTTCAGTTCTGTCTCCTTGGTAGCCTATGACCCCGTGGCCTCCACCCCCAGCTCCTGCCTCGGGAACCCCTGGCCTGCTGGTGGGGTCCCAGTGCTGATCACATATCTCGGGGAACTCAGGTTTCTTCTCCAGTGAGAGCCCAGCTCACACGATTGGACATGAGATAGATCCATGGTACCAGCCACCACGAGGCTTCAAGCTCAGCCTGAACAGAAAGCTCAGGCAACAGCTGAGGACAATTGGATTGTGAGAAGAGGGTCCCTCTTGGCACAAAGGGCAAGAGGGGCCAATATAGGATGCTCAAGTGCCTTCCCAGTGCCTTAATTCCTTCTGAAAGGGATTAACGCTAACAGCAAGACACCTATGAAAAACACAGATGGTGTCTAAATAAGACAAAGGAAAATTGTTTGGGCAAAAATAAAAAGGATCCCAAGTCAATTATATATAAAGGATTCCTTTATTAACTTTTGGTTGAGAATATGTTTATATATCTTCAGAAAACAACTCCAAGACCATGTGGATTCCTACAACAGAGAGGAATTGACAGGTCTGCTCCAACCACGAAGACAAGAGGAAAAACAGTCCAGAGATGGAAGACGCTGACAATGCCTTGCCACGCGAGCAGTCAGCAGCTGTGCACCACTGCAGGTTGCCTAGGACCAAACCAGAGAGGGTCGGACCTGAATTGCCACCATGTGCCCACCATCCAGATATCATTACTGACATGTATACATAAGGAACTGTTAGACATTGAAACGGGGACTCAGAACTGTTGAACATTGAAATTGGGACTCAAATATTTTTTACTATTATTTTTTTTTTTTTGTTACTATATGTTTATTTCTAGTCTGCAGAGGCAAAATTTTTTAAAGGAAAGAAAATGGGGGGAAATAGATACAGAGGCAAAGAAGTATTGAACAGACTGTCAAACTACATTGGGAAGGCAGGGGAGGTTAGGTGAGGGGAGCTGTAAGAGATCAACCGAAGGACTTGTATGCATGCATATAAGCATAACCAGTGGATACAAGACACTGTCGGGGGGGAGGGCAGGCAGGTGAAGGCATGTACTGGGGGGTAGGGGAAGCTGGGGGGAGGTCAATGGGGAAAAAAAAGGAGACATATGTACTACTATTTGTAATACTTCAAACAATAAAAATAAAAAAATAAAAAAAAAAGAATAACAAGATCTACCCTAAAGAAATGCTTATGTGTAATACTGAATTGTTAACTATAGGCACTATATTTTACAGGACACTTCCAGAACTTGTTTATCTTGTATAATAAATATTTTAAAAACTACTTATGATTGTATTAAATTTTTTAAAAAATATTTTAATAAACCTGTTATGATGCTCTATTTCCTGAATCTTATCCACAAGTGAACTCTGATATGTGACTGTTCTCTGGCCTTCTTTACTTGTCAAAGTTTCTGGACTCAGGTGTCTACATATATTTCAGCCTATCTCTAGTTCATATTACTTTACCTTAATATCTTGTATTTATGGACCTTGAAATTGACAATGGATCCTTACAATGGTTTGACTGGTGCAAAGCCCAGTGACTAATGTGACCACATCAGCCCACTTGTCCCCACAGAAAGGCCCACATCCCAGGAAACTCCAGACAAACTAAATGTGAGGCTGTGCTTTAAAATAAGTCAACTGTATCTACATTTTTTCTTATTAAGATCCCCTCCTGCAGAGACATAAATGTAATGTGCTGCAAAGGTTAACTTTTATTTAAACAGTTTATAAAGCACATTCACATGTACAATTTCATTTGTTTCTCAAAATTCCTTTGTGAGGCAAGATTTATTACTCAAGTTTTAAAGATGAGAAAAATGAGACAAGAGATGTTCAGGGATTTGCTTATGTCTACTTGGCTTTAAGAATGTGAAAGCCATATAGTTTCATCTTCCTTCATCTATTTAAATACATTTATGATAAAGTAGACAGAAAATATAGTCAGGTATTAATTTGTGTCATATTTTCTTTTTATTCCTTCCAAAGAGGTAGTCAGGCCTTACCCTCAAAGACATTATAGTTGCCAAAACAGAAGCTGTTTGAACAAAACCCTCTTTGTGACTACCCACATTCATCTATTTATTGATTTATTCTTTCCACAATTTTTTAGTACCTGATATGAGCCAAGGTCTGCTCTGGAATAAAATGGAGGAAGATAGGAAAAAAGCCAAGCAATCCAGTACTGAGAAGAATATAAAATAATGTTGAAAATTATGCAGAGAATAAAAATAGAGAAAAGTCATAGCCAAGGACCATGAGGCTATATTGATTTAGGGCAGTGATTTTCAACCAGTGTGCCACAAGAATTTTTCAAATATGCAATACCTGACTATTCAGTCAGAGGTACTGACTTATTTTCCCTTAGATTGTCAAATAAAATATTGAGAACAACTAACACAACGATAATCATCTGGTGTGAATTAATCAAAATTATACCTAATTTTTTTCAGATCAACAAAAAATGTAATTTTTTTTTTTTTGGTGTACCGTAGAATTTTAGTAATTAGCTTATGTGTGCCATGAGGTAAAAAGGTTTAAAAATCTTTGGTTTAGGTGATTAAAGAAAGCCTTTAGGAGATGATGACATTCAAGCTGGTATTTAAATAACAGGATGGAGGCAACTCTTCCATGCTGAGAGTGGGGGAATAGTCTTCAGGGAGGTGGGAATCCCTAGTGTGAAGTTCCTTGGTCAGGAAGGAACTAGTACTATGTTTGAGGAACAGAAAGAAGTTCAGTACTTGAAGCATAATGGACAAGAGATAGAGAGACCTAAGATGAAAGACACAGAAGGAGGCAAGGACAAGATCATGGAATACCAAATAGACCAGAGTAATAAATTTAGGATCTTCTCCTAGGTGTGATAAGCCTGAAGGATTTCAAGCAAGGGAGAGAGAAAGATGGTCTGATTTATGCCACTCTGTACACTGTGGGAAGGCCATTCACGAAAAATGAGGTGATTAGAACAGTTGAGACAAGAAATAAGAGAAATGGGTACATTAGTTTTAAGTTTCAGAAGAAAAACTAATACTTGCTATTATATTGGACTAGAGGCCTTGTGCATAGAATTCGTGCATGGGTGGGGTCGAGCCAGCCCACCCTGATTGGTGTGTGGCGGGGAGGGGACTTATCGAGGGCAGGGCCGGCCAGGGGGAAGAGCCACAGGCAGTTGGCCTGCCGGTTCTGCTCCCTGGTCCCACTCCCTGTCGAACTCCAGGTTGAGGGGAAAATTTGTATATTAGCCTTTTATTATATAGGATATGGTCCAGAGTTGAAGAGTGAGGGCAATAGAAACAGAAAATATCCTGGTGTTTAGCACGAACAATTCAGGACTCAGGGTTGTGAGGGAAGTGGAGATGTCCATGACATCTGGCAAAAAGTTTGAAATGAAGGAGAAATAGTGAAAAGTTTTATTTTGTCCAAATTATATTTGAGATCTAATAGACACAGAAATGTCAAAGAAGCAGTTTATATATAGAAGTAATTAAGAAGATTTTGCTGGATGCCATGGATGATGGTGGCAGAGAAAAGAAGTGTATTTGAGGAAAGAGGGTAGATTTTTTAGAAAGAAGAGACCACCCCTAACCTAATGAGGGAACATAACTCTGCAAGACCTGAAAATAGTGAGAACCTGAGGCCCAGACCCACTCCTTTGCAGCACACTGGCGAGGCATTTAGAGTATCAAATAATGGACACTTACTGTCTCTAGGAAGGCTGGACCCTAGTTTTGAGGGTTTTCAGTCTTAGAAAATATTTCCATGTCTTTTAATCAGAAGGAAAGCAACTAGGGTCTGGACCTCAGGCTACCATGTGGACCTAGAAAAGGGATGTCTCACAGAAACACCTTTTGTGTAGCTCGAATAAAGAATCCAGGGACATTCCCAAATATTCTGGGAGAAAAAAAAGGTGTGGTAAAAAGAATAGATCACCTAAACAGAGCCGAAGGAGGTCACAAGGCAAGCAACCCTTACAGGAGTGTGTGTGCCAGTGAGTCCAGATGTGGAACCAAGTGAGCATTGCTGTGTCATGATAACTGAATTAGCCGGACACAGGGAGGGTCAAGGCACAGCCTGCCTCATAACCATGACCATCCCTCTACAGGAGGTCTCATGAAGTACATCCCTCTCATTACCTCATGAAATAGGCTGTAAAGGGCACAGAATTTCAGAAGACTGGGTAGTTTTCTTTATACTCAGAATAGGGAGTACCTTAGAGACTTTTCAGTCACACTAAATTTTTAAGCAAATATAACTAAAATATAATTTGCTTCTAACCAGCAGATGGGAGTCTTGGGAACTACAATTTCTCTGCACATTTAAGGGATAGCATGAGAGAATTTTATGACCCTGCAACATGAATAAAGTCTATAGAGTGAGAGGAAAACTGAACTAAGCATTTACGAAGCAGATAGAAGAAGAATAAAATACAAATAACTAACAGTGGACACATTTTTTTTGTCTTCCAAAAAATAAAAAATGGCTTAAGAAATAAAAAATAAATAAATATTATACCCTATATAAAAAGGAGACTAAAACTTCGTGAAGAAAACTTCTGAGCATTTCAATAGTGCAATGACCTTACTGGTCTGTGTTTCTTGCAGTGAAAGTATAAACTGTTCATTTAGGAGACTATTAAACTGAGTGGAAAACAAGCTTAAAGAGAGAAAAAATAATGGCCTCAACTAAGAACTCAGTGAATAATTTCACAGTCTCGCTCTCAGAAGAGATGGTTGGTACACCAAATTTGACTTTTTAGCCCCCATTTCATCCTGCTAAGATTTCTCATTTTTAGGCACTTTGACCAAAAATAAAAATAAAATACACATATATGGGATCAAATTTGAGAAATTCATCCTTGGAGCTTTCTTTACTCATACAGTTTAGCCCACAGAGTGGGCATGTTATCACACATGGTAACAAATGAAATTTGTTAAAAATATTAATTAGGTCTAATTTTGTTTTAAAAATGGTCCTAATTAAGCATTTTTTATATGATAATATTACATTGCTAACAGCTTAAAAAATCTTTCTCTCACAAATCTTGTACTTTTTAAAAATTTTTACTTACTGATTTAAGAAGAGAGAGAGAGAGAGAGAAAGAGAGAGAAACATCAATTTGTTGTTCCACTTATTTATGCACTCAGTGATTGATTCTTGTATGTGCCCTGATTGGGGATTAAACCTGAAACCTTGGCATATGGGGACAACACTTCAACCAACTGAGTTACCCAGCTAGGGCTCATGTACACTATTTTCATAACTATTAATATTGTTATTGCTATAGAATACAGACATCATTGAATTTTATTATAGATTCACAGGGGGGGAAAAATCAACCACTTTGATATTATTTCCCTAGACCTAGACTTTATATGGGAATACTTGGAAACAATAGCATTCTCTATCCAAATTTTCAAATTATTTCAAATTTTCAGTTTGGTTTCTGCTAGTACATAGGCAGGCAGAGAAAGCCTGCCTCAAAAAATAACTATGTGCTTGGTATTCAGATAAAAATTTGTCTGTGTATTCTTCCTAAAGGTATTCATTCCAGAGTGGCTATTGACAGGTTAGAGTAGTTCTTCAACCAAGAAAGAATTTGCTCAATATCTTCTCTCTCTGCCACCTGTGACATTCAAGGCTCTTAATAGAATGTCACTTGTGATCAGATTCCTGCTAGGCCTTTCTTTCCCCTTTAATCCATCTGTCCTTGTTAGCTTTATAAATATATACTCAGATTTCCCCTCCATACCTATCCCACACTCTTTCTGATCAAATTAACAATCTTTTCTCTCAGGATTTTAGTTATTGTTTTAGAAAACTGCAAAACAGAAAAGAACTCAGGAAAAATAATGGACAGACCATTCACAGAGAAAGAACTGCACAGGGCATTTCAGCACTTTGCTGTTCATTCTCATTCCTATTATGATAAACACACAATGACTAATATCAAAACTTTGATTAACATCCCATGCTGGAGAAGGCATGGGGAACAGGTATTGCTGGTAGAAATTTACACAGGCCCAGCCTTAGTGGAAGACAACTTATCAATTCTTATCAAAATATAAAACACGGATCTTTGGGGCACATGCACAAACTGACACATACAGGGCTGCTTGTTGCAGCTGGTTGCAACAGAAAAAATTTAGAAACAACCTGAATTAGGATTTTACTAGATGAATTATTTTACATGCATATAATAGGGTACTATGCAACTACATTTTAATTATGATCAATCTCTCTGTATATATATTGAGATAAATATATTTCCCAAATATATTAAGTGAAAATAACCTGAAGCAAAACAGTATTATAGGGTTCTATCCATCTCACTTTTAAAAGAAAAAAAAATACATTAGAGTCCTAGCCAGTTTTGCTCAGTGGATAGAGTATCAGCCTATAGACTGAAAGGTCCCAGGTTCGATTCTGGTCAAGGGCATGAACCTTGGTTGCGGCCATATCCTCCGTAGGAGGTGTGCAGGAGGCAGCTGATATATATTTCTCTCATCAATGTTACTAACTCTCTATCCCTCTCCCTTCCTCTCTGTAAAAAGCAATAAAATATATTTTAAAAATCAATGTAATAGAAATAAAAATTTAAAAAATGAACACAACCAAGTGTTAGTTTTAAAAAAATACATTAGATATTTCCTGAAAGACACTGGGAATCTTGGTTGCCTATGGAGATGGGGTGAGGATCAGTGGGTTGAGAAATTGGTGGAAAGAGAACATTGTTGTTTTAAGTATGTTCTTTTGTACTTTTTGAATTAATTATCATGTGCACATAATTTCTATTACGATTAATAAATGATTTAATAAGTTATAAGGTACATTAATGGTTGGCTAAGGAATTTAGTATTTAGCTGAAGGAGGTGGGAAGCAATTAAATGGTCTTAAGAAAGAGAATAGCATGATCAGGTTTATAGAAGCTAACAGCATCACCCTGACAACATCATTAGCATCTGAGTCAGACACCTAGCATTTGGTTCATAGGGCTGTTTACAACAGTGATTGTTCATCTTTACTGCACATTAGAACATCTGAACTCCAACCTCATATATCCCAATGTATAGGTGTGTGGTGTGATCAGGGCGTCAGGGGTTTTAAAAACTTCCTAATTGAATATAATGTATAGTCAAGATTAAGACCCACTGACATTGAAGGCTGCTTAAGTATGTAATTCTTAATAAGGAAAACTTAGTTTAAAAATGCCATAGAAAATGAAAAGGAACAATTTTAGGCCTTTTAAGAAGATGAACTTAAAGAAGAACTCATTGATCTATTAGATGTGAGGTATAAAAGAAAGAGGAAACAAAGACTTTGGCAAATAGGTAACATCCTTAACTGAAACAGGAAAAATCAGCTTTGTGGTAGGAAACAGAATGGATTTTTAGACATGCTCATTTGGATGCTCATAAAATATGCAAATGGAGGGATACAGAAGAAACTGACTATATGGGTCTGAGGTTAGAGAATGAGCATATTGGAGATTTGAACATTATAACTGGCAACAAAGATGTTTATTTGAAACTAGAGGCTTGGGGCATGAATTCATGCACCAGTGGGGTCCCTCAGCCTGGTCTACAGAATCAGGCCAAAACTGGCTCTCTGACATCTCTGAGGGGTCCCAGATTGCGAGAGGGCACATGCCAGGCTGTGGGACCCCAATGGTGCACAATTGGGGCCAGGGAGGGACACGAGAGGTTGGCCAGCCAGGGAGGGACAGCGGGAGGGCTCCAGGGCATGTCCGGCCCATCTTGCTCAGTCCTAATCGTCCGAACCCCAGCAGCAAGCTAACCTACTGGTCGGAGTGTCTGCCTCCTACTGGTCAGTGCACATCATAGTGTGCAGTTGAGCAGCCTTAGCATATCATTAGCACATTATGCTTTGATTAGTTGAACAGCCAACTGGTCAACCGGACACTTAGCATATTAGGCTTTTATTATATAGGATTACAAAACATAATATAGCATAGGAAAGGTTCCAAAAATAGAACTATCAACAGAGATGGATAGAAAAAAGATGACAAACATGCAAAGATGCGAAGAAGAATGAAGTTAAAAACAAAAAAGTGACCAGAGATGTAGGGGCAAAAACAACAACAACACATAAAACAAGGGCTTTCAGTGGGTCAACAAAATAGTAGCCTTATGCAAAGAATTAAGACTGGATGGTCTTCCATGAATTTCCCAGCTAGAAGCTAAGCTTGGTGAGAGCAGTGTGCCTGGAGTGTGTGGATAGACTACCGTGAAGATTAGTCCATGCTGGGTTCAGACAGATACCAGGGTGCAGTAGAAAGTAGAAGTGACAGGAGGTGAGAAGTATAAAAAAGCAGGTGTTTCTTTCCAGAAGACAGCATCCTTCTGGAAGATGGCTATAACAAATAGGTGATCAATAAAGCTTGATTACTTTTCAAGACTGGTGAAACAAGCATGTTTCTGTACTAAAAGAAAAGAGTCAATATGTAAGGAAGCTGATGAAAAACAATGAGAAAACTGATGGAGAAATTTCCTCAAGGGGGCTGGAGACCCCTTGGGGATGGAACCAAGATCTCAGGTTAGAGTTTTTCTTGAGCAGGATTGACATGTCTGCTTCTGAGGTTGAAGAAAAGATTTTAAAAGAGTAAAGATGGAGATTAATCTGTTGGAATTAACAACGGAAAGATCCTCCCTTCTTTTGTAGCCTCCATTTCTCTATGAAGCAGGAGAACAGGTTGGCTACAGAGAGTGAGAGGAATGTGGTAAAGGAAATGAGAAGGGTTTAAGATTAAAATAGCAGGGGTTGGGAGCAGGATGGGCAGAAAAACTGACCAATGTCATGCAGAGAAACTTTTAGGAAGGAGGAAGGAGTCCATCAGACCGCTGTCAGCTCACTGAAACTGAGTGCTGATCTAGATGCTGATGACTTAAGCAGAGGGAACTGCAGACAGAAAACTGAGCCTCAAGAAACATGAAATGCAGTTAGCAAGGCACCCAGACTTGAGGACTCTCCAGGGACACTAACATAGCAATGTGTGGCTGTAAATTGAAGCCCAGAACACAACAAGAGGTTCAAGAAGAACAAGAAACACGAGTTCTGGGAAAGAAAGGATTAAAAAGGAAGAAGAGAGTTTTATGAAGAGTATGACTGACTTGGCCTAGTTAGTGTTGCTCGCTGGTTGATTGACCTATGGAACAGAAGGTCACGGTTCCATTCCCTGTCAGGGCACATGCCCAGGTTACTGGCTCAATCTATATTGGGGGTGTGCAGGGGGCAGGCAGCCAATCAGTGATTCTCTCCCATCATTGATGTTTCCATCTCTCTCTCCCTCTCCCTTCCTCTCTGAAATCAACATAAAATATGTTTTTTTAAAAAGAGTATGACTGACCTGGATAAACTAGCAGCACAAAGTGGGGGAAAAAGGATCCCAGAGACAGAAAATGGACTGTGAGCTCCAGAAGAGAAGACTATTCACTATTGTGGCCCTAGGACATAGCAGAGCCTCAACAAAGACTTGTTAAATTTAAAACAATAAGGTCATCTAAAATCTGAAGGGCATGCATAGTAAAAGAATGAGGGGACAACCTAAGAGGTTGGTTTCCAATCCACAGTGCAGTGATGAAATCAATGGGGAAGGGGCTCTGGAATTGGCTAAAGGAGCTAGAATTTCCTGATTGGTAAATGAAGGCTGCTGTGAGTTGGGGTTATGTGTCAAGGATCAATAAACTGCTTCCTCTATGCCTTAAAAAAGAACAGGTCAAAAAGAGCAGCTTTTCCTAAATTCTCTCAAAAAATGCAAAAACGTTTCTTTTCCCCTGACCAGGCAGCATCCTAGCTGCTTGCTTCTGGCACCCAACTGACCTTTAAAAAAATTGTATGTGGAAATGTGAGCTACTTCTTGGTCAGTTAGCCTGACTGCTCAGTAAGAGAGGCAGCCCTGTTAAATCACCAGGGCCTTTCTCCTCCCACTGCCCAGCTCTTCTCACAGCGGGATCCTGTGGAATCCCTGGAAAGCTGTGTTTATTCTAGGGAAAAGAAGTATCTGACAATATATTTTTCCCTTTCTATAATGCACCCTCTCTGCCCTACTACATCACACATACTTCCTCTGCCCCCCCCCCTTTTTTAATACTCTTTTTAAATGTTTTTAATTGAAATCATCTTTTTAAAAAAGGAAAGGACATTTGACTTTTGTCCAACTCTCAATACTGAATTCTTTAGAAATATCAAAAATAACATTGGGGGAAATGCTCAAACAAGAACTTCCTCACTTGCCAAAATGAGAGCTGAGGTTTATTTTCTAGTTTGAAAATTCCTTCAGCTGACATATATTTTGTATGCCTGCAATGAACAATGTCCTACTGGCATAGTATGCATTATACTCAGCATCCTATAATTAAGTTTCTAAAATTTCCATGAAGGTATCATTTTAAGTACCACAAAGAGATGATGCGTTTATCGTATAAAATATGAAACAGCTCATTAACATTTGCAGGAAGAATAAAAATAACATCTCCACATTAAAAAATATACCTGTTTAAAAAATATTTAAATTATATAGTGCCTTTTTGCTAAGTAATTTGATTAATATTTTACTATAAAATGTTTGAGGAAAAGGTGTTAAAATTACCTTCAAGTAATTTAGCCATGTCTAGCTAAATGGAGTCTTTCTTCCATGTTGCAAGCTGTCTTCAGAATCACACTGTTCAATAAATTTGGGTGTTGATGGAAAAATCTGTATGCAGTCATTGCAAAGCATGTTGCAAAAGCAAATTCCCTCCCCTGCTTTCTCTAGCTTTGTTTTTCCTGCCCTGAATATGTTTGCAAATACCTGTCAAGACTGTGCCATTACTAAACCTTCTTGGAAATATAGGAATAGAGGAATTAAATATGATGTTACTTAATAGAAAATATTCTTATAGTTGGGGAATTTTAATGTTTTGATTTTACTACTATAGTTATTCAGTTCAGGGAAGTTTTACTTGAATTTTATGGTTGTTTTAGGTCTTAGCAATTCTAATTGTTCTGTAATTTATATTATATTATATAATTCATTTCTTTTTGTTCTATGTTCAGATGAAATCAGTAGATGATAGGAAATGTTTCTTCTGTGAACACTGTTTATTTTAGTTTGAAACTAAAGTAGGAACAAATGGCATGAGTAGCAATGCTCTGTAAGGACTGCTAGAGAGAAGCATTTTCCTTTGCTAGATGTGACACTCTTATACCTTGACAGGAAGGGAGGACCTGGCTTCTGCAAGGGCAGGTTGTTTCCAAGGATGGATAGAACTCGGTTTGGATTTATTGTGCAATAGACAGAAAATACCATGGGAGAAGGGGAGGTTGAGAAACAGATGTAGTATGACAAAAAAAGGTAAGATTTGCCCAAGGAGAATACATGTAAATAGCAGGGGCATTGCCAAATGTTGAACTGAATAAAAGAACCCAAATTAAGGTTGCAGATTATAATTTTCTAAAAGAAAAATCCATGTTGGTGCCAAGAGAAGTACCTTGGCACTAACATACTTTCCACCTAATAATTAAAGCCAATCTGCTTACAGAGCTGCTCTTGCCTAGATCTCTCAAGTAGCACATCAAGCGAGTTAACCATAGCATACTAATGATGCATTATTACTCAGCGGCCATAATTGCCCAGGGACTCCAAAAGGTCTAGAAGCAGATTCAACATAATTAAAGGACTGAAAGGAACCAGGGCCATGAACAGGCTGTTCTGCACTCTATTTTGCCATCAGGTAGAAATGTTGATCCTGTATATGTTCTTCTGGCATGATTAAATTTCTCGTTCAGAACAGTAAAATCTATCATAGTAATTCATATGCTGCAATCATACCAGACATGCAGCTACAGAATTTTTAAAATATTCAAATCTTGTCCATTGTCTTGTGCTGTTCACAAATGTAAAGCAGAGATGATAAATTAGTATCTGCAATTAACAGTGATCCCACTGTAGCAGATTTACTAGCCATTAGTTGCATTCTTTCTCTAGAAAAATGGGGCACACACAGAATTCTTCTCAAGCAACTGTCCTGGAAGCCACTGCTGTTTCACCCGTGTTAGTCCGTCAGATGTTAACATAGTTTAGGGTAACTCTTCTGCAATCACAGCATTCCCCTCCTCCTTCACAATAATTAGGCCAGTTCTTCACAGTCACAGTGAACCCGTGTAGGCATGCTAAGCCAAGAGCCCAGGAACCCTTACAAGTATTGATTGAACTCCATCATTGTTCTTGTCACTATGTTAGACTCTGAACACAGCAAAAAATAAAATGCAACTTCTGTCAACAAGGGACCCAAAGTTTAATGGATTTTTTCCCAGGATATCCAAACTACAGAAAAAGTGAGAGAAAATGGTTCACCATTTCCAAGTAGTTAATTTGTCCTTCAACTTCACGGTGACTCTGGATCTATAGGAACAAACAATTTGGTTATGATACCCAAGCAATTATGCCCATGATGCGGAATAAATGTTCCTTTGTTCACTAGGTAAGCACTGAAAAGTATAAACATAATTTGCATCAATACATAAATAAATGCACAACACCAATACATCAGGTACATTGCAGTACAATGGGAAAACCACAGATTTGGAGCCAAAAAAGAACTCAGTTTGACTCCCACTTCACGACTAATTAGTTCGATTACCTTGGCTAACTGACTCAGCTCTCTGAGTTTCAACTTCCTCAACTCAAAATAATACATAAAGGAATACCTATGGTTATGACAAGGATTAAGTTAAATAAGACAAAATAAGCTCCTGGCATACAACAGAAAATCAACAAATGTCCATAGAATTGTAATGTCATGTGCTGTCCAGTATGGATCACATCCACTAAGAACATGGTCACAGAAGCTAAAATGGAAAAGAAGTGGCCTTGACCCTCTGGATGATATGCTCTAAAAGATACCAAGCCCCTGAGAAGAGGCATTTAGAATGCACTAGCCTTTATTTATTAGCAGATGGCCGCACCTGGTCATTGGAGCAACTGCTCTAAAGGGACCTGACTCTAGTTGGCACAAAGGAAATGAGTGATGATTCTTCAGAAATCTTTCACTACGGCAACAGGAGGGAACAAAAATAAAGGGCGGGGGGACGCAAACACCCAGCACTGCTGCTGTGGGAATCAGCCTCTCCAGGCTTCCTCATGTGCTACTTGATCTTTAATTTATGGAGTCAACAGAAAGCACTGTCTTCAGCAGCACAGATGCTGGACAAATAGCTGGGGCATTGATTTTGGTATTTGGCCAAACTGATGGCATCATTATGTTGACTGAATATCACTGTCTCTAATAAAAATGCTTTATGTGGAGTCTCAGGGAAGGGAGAGGACTGGCTGGCTATAGAAAAGAAGAGAAAGAAATGCAATTACGAAGTGGTATTTTTCTCTTGGCCCACTTGCCCTCTATGTTTAAATATTATATAGCAATTTTTAAATGTTTTTTTTTCCTGCTAATTATTTGTACTTTTCTTTGTGCATGTTAACACCACCATCATTAGGCAAGAGGACTATAAATATAATGTAGTTTTTTAAATCAGTACATATTTGCAATAGAGCAGTTAAACTATTTTATTAAATATATAGAAAATATGCCATTGAACTGCTAGTTAATCCTATTACCAAAACTAAGAGCTTTAGCCAAGAATATGATATATACTCAGAAAACAAAAGGAGTTAAAAATAGGTGCTTGCGTTTAGATCTTCACTGAATCAGTGTTTTCCCCTGAAAGCTAAATCCAGGCATACAACAACAACATGAAAAAGTAATAATTATTTTTGGCTATTAAAAATTATTAGCACAACCAAGTAGAGATTAGTAATGAAAACAAAAAATAATAATAATAAAGATGTAAGAAACTCAAATACACTTGTAAATTTCAAACAAACTTTAATTTACCAAAGACTATAGTATGAAAGAATACTTGCCTAAATAACTTTGAGAAGAAATAATGAACATAATAAATTTGCTGGGTGATATTCTTTGCTACAATGATTGATTTTCTATTATTATGAATAGTACACACTTTTATATAAAAATGACATGCCACAGTCTCACACAGAATATATTAAGCTAAATTACTTAGCACCGGAGCTACACCACCATTGCAGAATATGCACACGTAGAAGCAATGTGCATATCTTATCCAACAATACTAAATCTTTTTTTGCTTTTCTTGACTGATTGCTGAGCCACAGATCAAATCAACAGTTCACTGATTTGATTCATTGCTTGGAGACCAGAAGCATAATGACAAAAATACCAATTCACCAGTCTTACTGCCAAATGTCATCCACCTTTAATTCATCCTGCATATCACCAGTACATTCACCTTTTTAAAATACCAATTTTATCATCTTAATAAACATGTAGCACAATAATTACAACCTAAGGTCTTGTTGTCAAAAAGGCATTTGCTCATATCTCAACTCTGCCACTTTTTAGCTATGTGACATACAGTTACTTAACTTTTTTGAATCTGAGCTTCAGTAGTCTCATCTATAAAATGGGAATAATAAATCATCTTGCTGCTGTGAGAATTAAATAAGTTATGCATATAATAATATACTTAACATCATGACTGGAGCCAAGTCATTATTCTTCCATGGCACCTCTTTTGATAGCACCATGTTTATGAGGCAAAGTAAAAATCTGCAGTATGAATTTTTTTTCCAGGTCTATATCCTGCCTACACATTAGAATCACTGAGGAATCATTTGTCCAGTCAGGGAGCACTATTATGTGTCATGACCGATTAGGAGGCCCTCCCTTAATGTTCACAATTGCGGGTCTTTTCCATGCCTTGTCATGACACAACCCATGATCCAGGCAAAAATAAAAGATACTTCATTCCAAATATACTCTTTATTAGCATAATTTTATTAGCTGGATTAGAAATTATATTGCAGGAATAAAGATATATGTGATGAAAGCCTAACTTAATGTCACCGGAGGAAAAAAGGCAATGTGTTTGCTGATGCACCTGACTGTATAGATCTAGTGACCAGGATTCAGATGCACAAACAATCTTACCAAAGTGCTCTCCATGCTCTTCTCTCTCTCTCTCTCTCTCTCTCTCTCTCTCTTTTCCTCTTCCTTTCCCTCCCTCCCTCTCTCCCTGTCTTCCTCCTTCTCTCACTATCTCCTTCCCTCTGTCCCTCTTTTCCTCATTGGTCAGGTTCCCTGTGAGAAGTAAATATACTAGGTTGAATGGTGTCCTCAAGTAATTTGTATCCATCTGGAATCTCAGAATATGACCTATTTGGAAATAGGGTCTTTGCAGGATATGAATTAAGATGAGGTCATATGTATAAGAGTGGGACCTAAATACAATGACTTGTGTCCTTATAAGGAAAGAAAAGACAGAGACATCAAGACAAGAAGGCCATATGAAGACAGGCATAGAGGCTGGAATGACATAGCTACAAGTCAAAGGATGCCAAGGATTTCTGGGAGCCACCAGTAGCTAGGAAGAAGGAAGGATTTTTTCCTAGAGTTTTCAGAGGGAGTATGGTTCTGTTGACAAACTGATTTGGAATTTTCAGCTTCCAAAACTGTGAGAGAATAATTTTATATTTTGTAAGCAGCCCGCATGAAATGACTACACTACCCTAATGGCAACAGTAAATGCTTTTGAAGTGGTGGGAAAATAGTTTCAGGAGGGCCTCATATCCACACACTGCAATATGAACCCGCCTTTAACCAATCACTGTGGCCAAGAGCAGGAGTAATTAATTCTGGCCAGAGTTGGTTCTCTGTCTTCCCTTTCTGCAGGGAGTTTATAGTCCCCAGCATAAATTGTCCTGAGAGTAAAGTGGCTCTCTCTTCCTCAGGCCAGTCCGGACCCACTAATAAAGTTTTCAAAGAATGCAATAGTCCTCTAAGATTGGCCTTGACCTATCACCACAGCATGAGGAGCCTACACCTGGCACAGCTAATACTGAACTTCTATTCTCAGATTTCACCTCCATCAACTCAACAGACAGCAGTTAGCAGCACCTGGAGAGATCTGTGTGGAGATTGCTGGCTGACAGAGCTGTAATCTTCAGTAGAGGAAAATAGTCACATCCAAAGCTTGTTCTTTGAGAGACAGAAACACAAGCAATAACAACCTGACTCTGCTCTCCTCCCATCTTTTACTCTCATGCCTATGCTTCCCACTGTCAAATCTATCCAGAAACAAGAGAGCACACTAAAGTAGTTCATAGAAGTCAGGCTCCCACAGGCTGTACAGCAGAGGAGAGGAAGTTGATTGTGGATCTGGAGAGGCAGACATAAGAAACCCAGCACAATTAAGAGAAATTGTTTCATGTGACAAAAATTTTTAAATGAAACTCTCTGTAGACTGAAAATTATTTTGGAAGGAAACAAAGAGAAGTTTCCTTCAAAAGTCATAAGGATTGTAATTGAAAGTCAACATATTTGGCCTCTTGAACTAAAGTAAGTAATTTGTGGTTTTGCCTCCCTGACAAAGTTTATATAAAGCTACAAAAAGAAATTGACAGCCAGTTTGAAATGGAATTGCCAGGGCCTTGGGCAAAGAATATCCTTACATGATATTATTCTACAATGTCATTATAATTTTAGATATTTTACAACAGCATATTTTACAATTATCCCTCACAAACTAATTCTTTGAATGGTTGGCAGCAATTAAAAAAAAAAAAAGGGGGACATGAAAGGATTTAATCCCTTGCAGAAGGAATTAAGGCACTGGGAAGGCACTTGAGCATCCTATATTGGCCCCTCTTGCCCTTTGTGCCAAGAGGGACCCTCTTCTCACAATCCAATTGCCCTCAGTGGTTACCTGAGCTTTCTGTTCATGCTGAGCTTGAAGCCTCGTGGGGGCTGGTACCATGGATCTGTCTCACACCCAATTGTGTGAGCTGGGCCCTCACTGGAGAAGAAACCCGAGTTCCCCGAGATATGTGATCAGCACCGGGACCCTGCCAGCAGGCCAGGGGTTCCCAAGGCAGGTGCTGGGTGTGGAGGCCACGGGGTCATAGGCTACCAAGGAGATAGAACTGAACCTCACAGCACCCTGCTCGGCCCCGGAGGATGGCTGGTTAGCCAGAGACGGGTAAGATTCCTCAAGGAAGGAACAACCTAAGACAGGCACAGTCGCAGAGGGGCTATCAGGAGAGCACTTGGGGGGGGGGGGCAACAGAAGTGGGGCACAGACCCTCACCCCCCCAACATTGCAGGGGCTTGAACCCTCACCCCCTTCTAAAGGAGGTCTCCTGCCCCTATGGCTGCTTCCCGCTTCCCACACCCAGCTCAGATCGGGACCCCGGCAACAGAAAGAGACCTGGCCCAGCTCACATCAAGATACAGGTGACAGACAGAGACTTGGCCCAGCTCAGATCGCGACCCAGGTAACAGACAAGAGACTTGGCCGACAGCAGTTGCCCTATATCTAAATTCAGCCGAGCATTTGGAATGCTCAGGGTCCACTCAAGAATGCAAATAATCCTTCCCACTAATATTTACAGGGTAAACTAAGATTGTTGGTAGAGTATTAAATTTGACAGTAAAATAGTAATCGAGTTTTCAGATTAATTTAAATAGGCTAATTGAAATAAGTGAATATTCAAGTACTGGACAAAAAGATGTTCTTAAAGTAATAACTAAAATTTCTATTGGTAGTTCATCTCATGGTAAAATTCCTGAATATGCAATGAACCTAAAGCAGTCATATGTGTGGGGAAAAAAAATTTTTTTAATTTAAAGTTATCAAGACTGCATTATAAAATTTACAAAAACCTCCATTAATAAAAAAAAAAAAAGGGGGGGGGATAGTAGGGCAATATCATGTAAGGAAAAATATCCTATAAGTAAATTACATCTAGAAAATTGTTACTTTACCAAATTAAGTTTCATTTGCAATGCTAACAGCAAGGCGACCATTAAAAACACACATGGTGTCTAAATAAGACAAAGGAAAATCGTTTGAACAAAAATAAAAAGGATCCCAAATCAATTATATAGAAAAGATTCCTTTATTAACTTGTGGTCGAGAATATATTTGTATATTTTCAGAAAACAACCCCAAGACCAGATGGATTCCTGCAACAGAGAGGAATTGACAGGAGTGCTCCAACCACGAAGACAAGAGGAAAAAACAGTCCAGAGATGGAAGACGCTGACAACGCCTTGCCATGGGAGCAGTCAGCAGCTGTGCACCGCTGCAGGTTGCCTAGGACCAAACCAGAGAGGGTCGGACCTGCATTGCCACCATGTGCCCACCATCCAGATATCACTGCTGACATGTACACATAAGGAACTGTTGGACATTGAAATTGGGACTCAAACATATTTTTGTTTTGTCTTGTTTTGTTATTATATGTTTATTTCCAGTCTGCAAAGGCAAAACTTTTTAAAGGAAAGAAATGGTGGGAAAAAGATACAGAGGCAAAGAAGCATTGAACAGACTGTCAAACTACATTGGGAAGACAAGGGAGGTTGGGCGAGGAGGGCTGTAAGAGACCAACCGAAGGACTTGTACGCATGCATATAAGCACAACCAATGGATATAAGACACTGGGGTGGGGGGGGGGGGAGTGGGCAGGTGAAGGCATGTCCTGGGGGGTAGGGGAGGTCGGGGGGAGATCAAGGGGGAAAAAAAAGGAGACATATGTACTACTATTTGTAATACTTAAAAAAATAAAATTAAAATAAAATTAAAAAAAAAAAAGAAACCCAGCACAGTGGCCTTGTAAAAAAAAATAATGTAAGAAATGGAAGACAGATCTGGTATGAAATATAGATAGAAAAGACAAATGGAATGTTTTATTTATCAATTGTGCCTATGATTTTAAATCAAAGAAATAAGATGATAAATTAAGATTCAGACCTTTTAGGCAACTCGGCCAAAATATAAGAGATCATCCTAGTATATTTTAATGGACAAGCCTAAAAAGTAGTGAGATTGAAGCCCACTTACATCCTTGATGCTCAAGGATTTGATTTCCAAGTGTTACTTCTACTCACTGTCCCTGGTCTTTCAACCAATCTGCCTTTAAAAAGCTACAAGATTCTGCATTGTCCGAAACTGAATGCAAAGGATGGGTGGGTGTTTCAGAGAACAAAAATGAATGCCCAGCCAGGCTAGCATGATTGATTGTGCATCAATCTAGTCTCCTTGAGAAAAAAATTTTTTAAAGTTCAAGTGACTTTGCCACTAATCCACTAACTATCGCTGAGATGCACAGTAGAGCTTAGTGCACCTGCTCTTGTGAGGAAAATGTCACCTTTCATACAGTAGGTGCTATTGGCCATCAAAGACGAGGCAAGCAGCTAACATTGTGTGGCAAAACACAGACAGAAGGAGTCATGATGCGGGCAGAGCCTTGTCAGTTAGCCTTGACCCCTGGGGAAGAGGGCTGCTCTCTGTCCTCCTAGAGGGGGCTCACTGTCTTTCACAGAGGAATGGGGGATTGATGGGGGCTTCTGCATGAACAGCAGCACATGCATTATCTCAACTAAACCAGGATCGGAAGGAAAACTGGTTTACTTAGACTTGGATAGCCACAGCAGCTGCATCTTAAGACAATGGAAGATGCTGTTGAGGTTTAATGTATTAAATCAGACTCAAATTCTTCACTTATTGAATACCAAGGGCCCAGTGTGCAAAATTGCATGAGACCCAGACCCGGCGCGCCACACAACCCAGCATCAAGTCCTGCCAGCACTGCAGGATGCAGCGCCAAGTTACCTCCTGGTGACCAGTTTTTGGTCGTTATGGCATTGCAACCACTGGGTTTTTATTATATAGACTAAAGGCCAGGTGCATGAAAATCCATGCACTGGAGGGGCAGGTCCCTCAACCTGGCCTGGCCCCTCTCACAGTCCAGGAGCCCTCAGGGGCAAGAGGCAACCCGGCAATCAGTGGAAGGCGATGCCCCCATCACACCTCTGCTGATGCCACTGCCAGCAACATAAGCCTCAGCTGGCCCTTGTTACCTGAGCTTTGGGCAGCCCTGGGAGGCTGGGCAGCCACCATCGGAGGCTTGCCTGTGCCTCGGGCTGGCCCTGGGAGGCTGGGCAGCCACCATCGGAGGCTTGCCTGTGCCTTGGGCATTGGCTGGGCAACCGCCATCCAAGGCTTGCCTGTGCCTTGGGCTGGCCCTGGGTGGCTGGGGTGCTGAGAGGACTAGGGGACTCCTGAGGCAGGCGAGCAGAGTGGCCAGACCTGCCTGGGGGCGGGCCCGGCCGTGCTGTGTGCCTGCCACCCCAGCGGGCCTGAGGGGATTGGGTGCCACCATCTTGTGGTTGTGAGCACTGCCATCTTTGGGGGCGTGGAAGTCAATTAGCATATTCCCTCCTTATTGGCTATGGGTGCCACCATCTTTGTGGGGGTGTGACAGTCAATTAGCATATTCCCTCTTTATTAGATAGGATACATGTATTAAAAATATTTTGCCTTTCATATCTAAAATATCATTTTACCTGAAATTACCTAAGTTGAAATTCCAAGAAAGCGAGATTTGTAAAAACTAAAACTATTTCTGCAAAATCACTTAGTGTTTCCTATAGCCTTAAGTATTGGAATAATTGCATCAATTTCCTGTATCATTTTGAGTGCAGAGATAATCTCATTGGCACTCCACCTTCATTATTCACTAATTATGGAATATATTTATTAAGGCAATAACATGGATCACATCAAGAATGACTTTCGATTATACTCAGAACTGGAAAAAATACATATCAGTGAGTTATAACTGAAGAGTTAATTTTAATAAAAAGAAGAGCTGGAAAATAAGGGTAAGAAAAAAGGGAGAGTAAATATATCTTAGAGGGTTGTCTCACTTTTCTCACTCAAGTTTTGGTCCTTAATCTTTGAAAAGTTGTTTATTTTACTTTTCAAAGGTAGTTGTTCAAATGTCATCCAAGTTATAAAATCACACCTATTCTTATACACAGAAAATACTTCTTTTAAGAAATATTTAGTTTTACTGCATAAATTTCCTTATCTCATAAAAATGTCCCCACAGCTACATCTACAGATGTGTTTAGGTATTTAAAACTTTAAGATCAGGAGCTAAATTCCTTGTCAATTTTGTGCAATATAAATTTGCCCAAGGCTATTTTAAGCCCATTTGTATACGAATCTTAACGAATTTCAATGCATTTCAATTCCAGTTTAGGGAACAACAGCTTGACCATAAAATCATTTAGATTTAACAAAATATTTTAATAAAATGACCTGTTCGAGAGTTTATGTCTTGTTGCTCATTAAGTTGTTTATTCAGCAAATATTCATTGAGGGATAAAATAGGAATTAAGACAGATAAAATGCCCACTTTTAGGAAATAACACTTTAGCCTGGCACTCAAATTAAAATAGCACCAGAGGAAGGCCACAGGTTCAGAATTTCTGTGATTTACTAGTATTTGTAAGGCCAAAATTGTCATGTTAATCATTAAATTTGGATAGGAAAGAGAAATGTAAATGTGCAGAATTTTATCAAAAAGATCCAAAGACTTCATATAAAAACTAGTAACATGGCATGTAGCTAGAGACCATAAAGAAGATGAGGCTTTCTCCACTGGCGACATAAAAAGGAAATGGGGTTTCCACTCCTCTGCTCTGGAAGTAATAAGGTTTTAAATGCTCAGCACTTCAATAGCAGATCAGGTGCAGCCTACTTGCCTTATAGGTTTATAGAGGCAGTGTGGACAGATCTGGGTTTAAGGTTCAAATCACCACTTACCTGGAGCAAATTACTTAATCTCCCTGCACCCAACCTCCTCCCAGACAAAAGAGAAATAACTGTGCCTATCCCATGGGGGTTGAAAGTAATGTGCATAAAGCCCCTCAGAGGGATGTGTCTGGCCATCAAAAAAAAAAAAAAAAAAGGAACGGGGATGCACATCATTAGTAGTAGTAAGAGTAGCAACAAGCACACAGTAGTGATAGTCCTATGGTAGTTGTGTAGCAATAATAGGAACAGTTGTGGTTCTGAACTGGTAGAAGTAGTGTTAGAAATATGGAAATTGAGGGCCTAGAGTTTTATTGCCCTGCCTAAGGCTGAGTGATGGCCAACTTAGCCTAAAACATGACACTCTGGGATATGACTCCTGTCTTCTTCCTACAATATTATGCCACCTTCCTTCTCTAAAAAATTGAGTTTCTATAAACAATAGTTTGTGGCCTGGCTGGCATGGCTCAGTGGTTGAGTGTCAACCTATGAACCAAAAGGTCATGGTTCGATTCCAGGTCAGGGCACATGCCTGGGGTTGCGGGCTTGATCCCCAGTAGGGGACGTATAGGAAGCAGCTGATCAATGATTCTCATCTATGATGTTTCTGTCTCTCTCTACTTCTCCCTTCCTCTCTGAAATCAATAAAATAAAATAAAAATAGTTTGTGTTATTATCAAAACAAACACAAAACCATTTAAAGTTGTTAACCTTCTTAAAAAACCATTTAAGTTACTGTGTGCCTAAAATCGCCAGGTCATCTTTAGACAGGAAAAGAGACCTAGCAAAACATTAGCAGCAAACACTGATCTACTATTTGTATATAAAAACACTACAGAAAATTTAAAAGAAAAAACCTAAGTCCAAAATAGCCTCTGAGATGTTTAAAAAAACACAAACCTTTCAGCAGGTCATTCTAAAGTACTGGAATAGTGACTCTACCTAGGCTTATTTTGTGTAAGACTGCAGCATTATTAAAGGAATACACTTTTATTTTAGCAGTGTCATTATATTGCATTTACTAGGTTTAGCGGCATTCAGAAAGAAAATGGCTGGTGATATCCATGCTAAGTGTTCCCAAAATGTATTTAATTTGCATTAAGCAAAGAACAGTATAGCAAATGCTTAGAAACTCCTCTCTGACATTTCCTCCTTTCCCTTTCTACAGTCATCAGCCAGGTTCCAGCCCTCATTATCTTGCTTTCAACATTAAAATAGCCTGCTGCTAGCTTGTCTCTTCCCCCTCACAGTCTTCACTTTCCAATTCACTCCCACACTCTCCTTGCAGAATTTTCCTAAAGCAGGAAATTATACCTCAGCCATGCAGAGTCCTGCAGTGGCTCCCCAAACTCCAGACACCTGAACCCGAACTTTTACAGTTCACTTGGGTCTACCCCAACCCAGTTATAACTCCTACAATAGTTTACAGATACCTTAATTGTCACCCAAACGTATCTATTAGTTGTTCCTGAAATACTCTCTGAACATTCTCATTTCTACAACTTTCTTCATATAGTTTCCCTCACTGCTTCTACTCAGAGGCACATTTCTAAAATCTGGATTCATATCTATATCCAGGATCTCCAAATGTTAATAGAGAGATAAATAAATCATAGGAGATCAGTGTGATAGATTATTTAATTTGAAAAGATAATATATTTAACAATATAAAATACTAACGATGTTGTGGCACAGTAGTAAGAAGCTAGGAAAATCCCTGGGCAAGTGAATGGGGAAACTGAGACAAGAAAATTAAACAAGGCCAAGCAGTTTGGGCAGCTTGCAGCTGGCTTTGTGAATCCTGAGACCTTATCTTCCCCAACCAAGGACACTTGAGAGCAAATGGTTCATGCCCTCCTCCCTGACCAGGGAACGCATAGCTTAAATCACCCTGGCCTGGGGAAATGGAGAACAAAGACCCAGATAATGCCACGTGTGCCAGCTAAACCCAAGGACAGATGAAGTTGGGGAACAAATAACAAAAATCCCATTAAAGCCAGACAGACCTAAGATAGAAGTAAACAGTAAAATGGACCAAAGAATAACCCAAAACTCCCTTATCCAATCATTTTGATGAATCAGCATATTAAAAATGCACCTGGAAAGCTGTTGAATGTTCTACTGAAACTCTCCATTACGATTCTCTCCTGCAGGGGGGAAAAAAAAAGATAAAAAACCCTCAGAACTTTTTAAAAAATATATTTTTATTGATTCCAGAGAGGAAGGGAGAGGAAAAGAGAGATAGAAATATCAATGAGAGAGAATCATTGATCAGCTGCCTCCTGCATGACCCCCACTGGGGATCTAGCCCAAAACCCAGGCATGAGCCCTTGGCCAGAATGAAACCTGGGACCCTCCAGTCTGCAGGCCGATACTCTATCTATTGAGTCAAACTGGCCAGGACATGGGCATGAACTTTTTATTTCTTCCTAAACTTTAAGGGTCCCCACGAGACTTACAACCAGGGGAGCAGTGGCAGTTTGACCTGGGCTCACCTCCTGATCCTGTCTCTATGGCCCCTTTTCCTCTGACTGCCCAGTGAGCTAAAGCAGCCCTGCCGTGGCTCTCTTGTCTCCTATAAAGTGTCCAAAACAGATTGCCACCTAGGCTGTCCCCAACAGCTTCTTCTGCCCTGAGCCCTTCCTTCGTTTCAATGTCCCCGGTTTAATAAGCATGCTCTCAAACCACCTGGACTGGGATTGTGAAACCTTTCCTACACGAAGTCAAGAACCCACACACTATAGACCAACCTAAGGCAGACTGCTCTAGGCTGGTCCCTGTCTGGGAACAATATACCAGTACTAGTTTAAAATAATGTACAATATTACGCACGTAATATTATTTACTATACTAAAATACATTTTCACTGTATACATAAATGAAAAGAACATTTTGTCTGAAACAAATGTTTAAATTTGAATGGTGAGTTTCCCTGGGTGATGGAATTATAGATGACTTTATTCTATCTATAGTTAGATGCTTTTCAAATTTTCTCTACCAACACGGAGCATTTAGCATTTCATGACTTAAAAATTATCTTTTAAAGTAACTAATTAGCTCACCTACTAATCCCAGTCCAAATATTTCTTCCTTCATAAAATATTTGGCTAAGAAAACTATCATATGCTTTCTTCCTTTGAAGGGTCAGCATGTTGAGAACCTCTATCATATTCCCTTGCATGTTTTGGACATACACTGAAGTAGCATCTCATGTAACTGTGGTTACAAGGCCAAACCCTTTCTTAATTACCTGGTACTCAAGTCACCTAACCACTCACATCAATGTTCTCTTAGATGCAAGAATTTAATCCTAATTCCTTTAGCGTATATTATGTTTTAAATAAGAATAGTTCACTACTTTTTCTCACTAAACCAGGCATAACATAGAAACTATGATTCAACCAAAAAACTTTGAAAATAATTACCATTAGTAAAAATGTTTAACACATTCATAAGATAAAGTCTTATTATATAAATAATAGCTTGAGGGAAATAATTTTTTTAAAAATAACATTTTTCAGGTGCCCATTACAGATTAAGCTATTCATCTCTCAGTTGTACCCTTTATTACTTATTATTATCAGTGAATTGTGATCTAGTATTAGATGATAGGAATGGCTTTAGTTTACAGTTATGGACTAGACCTTGAAAAAGGACATAGTGAAATATGTAATTATTCACTCATAATTTTAGAACCCCTTTCTTAAATATAAATACTTATTTCACAAACACAAATTAGTCTACTAATTCATTATTTGTTCAGTGTGGGAGTCAGCAGATTAAAATTGTTTCTTAGGGCTTAGATGTCCTAATACTTTATCACAAAAGTCACCATGCTTCTTTGGGAATAAACTACATTTATTATAAAATAATGTACTGCTGTAGTACATGCATACTGGAGAAAGTAGTGTCAATGCCAGTACCTTCTTTTAAACCTGAGTATTTCAAGAAGCAATAGTGTTGCATTGGAAGAAAATTAAAGATTGTCTGAGATTATGCCCAAATTTAATTTGTCTTTATCCAAAGTGACAAAGGAGGGGAAGGAAGAAGTACCAGGAGGGCAGTGACATTAACTTTATACCACATACCAGGGATTTTATCTAATTTAATTCATCTGATTGTCAAATCCTTATAAACAATCCTAAACATAATGTATTCCTATTTTATTATCTAAAGAAACCAAGACTCTAAGAAATTAACTAAAATGTGCTGGGAGTAGCACATCAAGATTTAATCTAAAAATGCTATGTGCTTGCAAGCATAATGTGATGATGTTTTGATTTGCCCAGGAATGATGAGAGTTTATTCATATGTACATACACACACAATGAACATTATTCAGCCATGAGAAAGAAGGAAATTCTACCTTTGCAACAACATGAATGGCCCATGAGGGCATTATGCTAAGATAAGTTAGACAGAGAAAGATACATATTATATGATACTTATATGTGGAATCTAAAAAAGCTGAGCATGTAGAAACAGAGAGTAGAATGGTGTTTACCAAAGCACTGGAAGTCGGTGAATAAAGGAGATGTTTATCAAAGGGTACAGACTTCGAGTTAAAAGATGAATAAATTCTGGATTCTAATGCATAGCATTTTGGCTATATTCAACAATACTGTATCATATACTTGCAAATTTCTAAGAGACCAGATCTTAATTTTCTTACCACTAAATGAAATAATTATGTGACATGATGGAGGTGTTAGCTAACACTACAGAGGTAATCATATTGCAATATATATGTATCAAATCGATGTACTTCCACCTCAAAAATTATACATTGTTATGTGTCAACTATATAGGCAATAAAAAGTACGCTCATGTCATTTAAAGGCAAACTGTTTTTCAACTAACTACTTAATGCCACAAAAACTGAGACATCTATGTATAAGTGTGCTGCATATTTCTGCAGGACCTCTGAACTAAGTCTAAGGTGAAGACCAGCAACAAATTAGGTACCAACAGAGCCTAGGATCAGTAGACTAGAGGGTTAAACGCCCTTTGCATCTTATAAAAAGTACAAAAGAAGAACATTTGTTTCTACTTCCTACACAAGGATGAGAGGCTGCTCCATGAGAAGATCCAAGAAGGCTGTCCAAATGGAAAAGCTGTAGGGAAGCACAGAGAAGAAGCTAAGAAGGCAACCGAACCAAGGGACAGAGGGCAGAGTGGGAAGGTTCAGGACGTAGCTGCCCTTGTGCCAAGAAGGGAAACTACAACGAGAGCACAGTCACTTCGCCCAGTGTGTCTACACAAATGCAATGTTACAAATACAAAAAGAAGATTCTTTAATGAGGAAAAAGTGATGACTGGAAACAGCAAGTGAGTTTTAGATGGAGATTACTGCTGTGGAGGGTATAATTTGTCCCTTAGCTTGTATATAACCTAAAACGAGATGGTGTATAGGTCCTGATATATGAAAAGAAGAAAATTCACTCAACTACAAGGTGTGTGTACACATGCATAGAGCTGAGACATGCTGGTTTGGATAGGTATGTGTGTGTATTACAAATGCATATACAGTATATTGCAAATATTAAATATATGCCATTACAGACTATGAAAATGACTTCCACTTCCTTTCAAGTGTTCAAACCCACCTCAAAATTTAACTCAAAAGGTAATTTCTGTCTCCTCTGAGCTAGTTCAACAATTTTTCATGCCTCTTGTAGTAATTCCACACTGCATTATAATTACTTGTCATGGGTTTCGTTCTCTCACTAAAATATTCATATTAAAGCAAAGGAAATTGATATCCATGACCTAGCAAAGTGCCTTTCTCAAAATCAGCAATGAATAAGCACACAAACGAATGAATGAATGAATTCATTTTGTTTTCAGAAACACATAAAGTATATACAAGTTTTATTTGTGAAGCCTGCCATGCATAGGAAAACTGTGTCCACTAAAATGAAGTTGAATGAATTGTCAACAACAGAGCTTCAGGATTTGTGGAGGGGTGGGTTCCACACAAACCATCCCTGTGAAGCAGCAGGTGATTTCAATCCATCATTAATGAAACGTGCAGATGATTCTAGACAAGGAAAAAATAACTAAACAGGACTGATGACAGAAAGGCTGAATGATAAACTTGGGAAGATTAATAGATACTAGTATAATGAGATAAGATTTAACATAAATACTGCAAGATAATTTACCAAGGTAAAATCAGCAGCAGCAGAGCTATAAAAAGGAAACCCGTCTCCCATTGGAAATAAATCATAATTTTTTAAGATTCTGGGTATAGTGGGTAATAACTTTGTATATGAGCTCACTTTGTAAAGCTATGGCCAAACAGCCAATTGCCTTCCCAGGAGGATGAACACAATGGATCATTTCAACCAGACATACGCACACTCACAAAGGAGAGAAAGGGCCTTCTGAAGCTTTAGGAATCGCCTTGATTCTACTATCATTGGAGCCCTCTCAATAGAGAAAGAAAACCTTAAAGTCTGAGGAAACAGCAATAAACATCATGAAATAAATCAGAGCCCATTTAATTTGGAAAACCTTGAAAGGGCTCAGGAAACGGTCATTCTGCCCAGTTCAGTGCAATCAGCTTCTGGCTGCCAGACAACAATAAGAATCATTGCTAGCATATATTGAGTGCTTACTCTGGGCCAGGCCCTGCCAAGAATTTGGAAAGCATTATTACACTGAATTCCCACAACAGATCATGCCATTGTTACTTGACACTGTCTCCATTTTACAGACAAGGAAACTGAGGCTTAGAGATATTAGGGAAGTTGAATATGGTCTTAGAATCCAAGGCCGTGCTTTTTTGCACTCAATATGCCAATCTGCTCTTTACAAAACTGTGAGTCCACTCTCCTCTGCCTGATTTCCAACATCCTCCATTAACGGAATAGGCTACTTTCTTTCCTTTACCCCAACTTCTTTCAGCTCCTCTACCATTACTCTAACTTGAATTCAGAACTTTCTGACAAATTAGGTAAAATCCTACCTGCACACCTTTGCTGTAATGTACCAAGCCAGGAAAATCTCTCTCCACCCAGCCAACTCTTACAATCCTCTCCATCATGACCCAAACTTCTCAAGAACTTTAAATAGATTACATTCTGTTTTGAAAATTATCTTCAATTGTTCTGCACACATGTTTACATTTATTTTGCTACTGCCCAACACTAACCTTTACTGTCTTTATCGATTCATAGCCCAGCACCCTCCTAGGCACAGAGGTCGGCAGTCATAATTCTGTTTGGTTCTTCAAAGAAAAAGAGAGTTAGGGATATAGGGTGGGTTTATAATAACTCCAATGTTTGGCCTCTAATGAGAATTCACAAGGAAGAAACTGTGAACATCAAGTTTGCTGTTCAAACTGAGTGGAATGAAACCACAAAGATTTTATGAAAAGAGAAAAATTAGATCTACTAAACCCAGCTTTAAGAAAATGTATTGACATTTGATTCTCAGAAATTATCCACTTAAACTCTCAGGATTAGCAGCGAGACAGCACAGCTCTGCCAGACGAGCATCCTGGGTTATCAATGTTGTCCATCTGTTTCTGGTTTTGTGTGGTAAAACTCTGGGTGTTATGCTCTGAAGTTTATTCTGATTTCCACATCTGGGATGTGAGATATCAGATTGTGAAAAGGGCATGAGGACTGAATAAATCAAAACCTAATGACCCTCGGTTCCAAAGGTATACCTACCTAGTAGACAGCCTGCTCCCAGGGGGAATTCAAGAGCCTAAATTAGCTGAGTTAATGCATTTTACCATGGAAAAAGAAACAATGATGAAACCATCAGCTATCCTAAACCACACGTTCTGCTGCCCTTGAAAAATGTCCCACATCTGTGTCTTAATGCTGGCATCTGCTTCAAATTACCCTCCGATGAGCTCCACAGCTCTCGCCTAATTGGACACTATCAAAATGATATGACTGTGATTGCGTAGCTTCCAGTGGCCTTTGTGCAGCAGCCGGGGTGCTAATGAATCCTCATCTTCACAGGTGAGAGCCTTGCTTTTATCAGACATTCTAAAGGTAGTAGACTTTAGCAACTTGTTCAAATTATTAGTTCTTCCTTAAATTTCTTTTTGTCTTTTTACTGAGAAATTTAAGCAGTTGAAAATAAAACTAATAGGAATTAAATCCCTTGATTGAGGATCAAGTAAAATGGTTTCCTCAAAGTCAAATGTTAAACTAGGGGCAGAATCAAGACTAGGACCCATGCTTCTTTCCAGTACAGGATGCAGTCTGCTCTCTGGCATTGCCACTCCTTCAGTCATTCCCATCATTAGTTCAGATCAGTCTTCTAGAGCCAGCATAGCAACAGTCAAGGAAGCAGAGTCCAGATACGACGCTTCCTTTCTTCTTCATCAACCCTGAGACAGTATCAAGATAGAGGGTATCACTGAACTTTGTTTTCACATAAGAGTCTGGTTACATGGCCTTGAGGAAAGTGATAGAGGATTAAAACATGAAAGCAAGGTGTGTCTTGAATTTAATGGATGGCAAGTTCAAGGGGGAGTTGGCACATTGCAGTATTTTTATATGATGGGCCTTGCCAATAAGATGACAGCAGAGTATAAACCATTAAGACAGTGTTTTAGTATTAATGATGCCTCATCTTGAAAGGAACTCAAGAAGATATTGCCAAGGTATAATTTATTCAAATTGCTTGCTCTATGAAAAATATGGAAGGCTGTATTATATAGCAAATCCATTTTGCTGGTGTTCTTAAATTTTGCAGCACAAACAAGGAAATTTTATCTCTGTAAGTAGTTCTTAAAATGTAGTGTTTAGTTAATAAAAAATGTGGACATATTTTGTAATGAAATGATTTATTTCTGTATATTATATATGTATCACTGAATTTCATAACTTGGTGAATAATATCATCATCAACTCAAGTTCCCACGTGGGAATCTTAAATTATTTTCACCTTCTCCTGTGCCCTCAACCTCTCATTCTCTCTTCAAATCTTATTTCCTCTGCCTTTGGCACACTTTTGCCCCAATGGTCTGCCCATTGCTTCTGCTTTAATCCAACCTCATTTCATCAAAAGACTGAACAATTAACTGAAACAGTGGCCTGATGGGTCTCACTGCCTCCACCCTATTTCCCCCAGCTCCCAGTTTATCCTCCACTTGGCATCAGTAATACACTTTTTCGAATACAATGCTACTCAGGCTATATCCCTGCTTCAGAGCCTTCAATAACTTCCTTCTACTCACAAACTAAAATCCCAAATCTTTTCAATGGTCTCTATGACCGTCAGATCCTGGCCACAACTAAGCCCTCGAGACGCATAGCCAGGCTCTTCCCTTCACATGTCCTGTCCTTTAAGCTGTACTGAACTCTATGCACATTCCAACACAATCAAACCTTTGTTAATTAATTTCTACTAATTGAAATTATTAGCTGTGCTCATCCACTGGATGAACTATTACTCATCCGTAACGAATCAGCTTAATATCAACTCTTCTGTGAAGTCTTCCTGATGCTCCAAGGCATAAAAATTTGTTTTTTGAATTTCTCCATTATTTACATGCACTGTATATCTATCACTGTTGTCACACCATAGTAACACTTTCTTTAATGTATTTTTCTCATTTGTTTTTCAGAGTTTCTGGCAAGCAGGGACTAGGTCTAGTTGTCTTTTTATCCCCAGGATTTAGCACAAGACAGGTACTTACACTTTTGTTGTTAAACCTCACCCGAGGATATTTTTTTCCATTGATATTTAGAGAGAGTGGAAGGGAGGGGGAGAGACACACAGAGAGAAACATTGATGTGAGAGAGACACATTGATTGGTTGCCTCCTGCATATGCCTGGACAAGGATCAAACCTGCAACGGAGGCACGTGCCCTTGACCTGAATTAAACTGGTGACCCTTCAGACTGCAGGACAACACTCTAACCACTGGCTAGGGTGGTATCTACATTTTTAAATAACTAATGAATTTGCTTGATATTCTGTCATTTTCAATAGTCACAGTGATTGGCCAGGGTCTTTACTCCACAAAAATGTTAGTGTTCGTAATATCAATTCCATGATGAGTTTTTCATAGTCATATCAAATACAGAAGAAATTACCAGGAGAATAAGAACAACAAAAAAATATCACTGGATTTCACAGCCACAGTGGTCATTGATAACATTGATAATAATCCCAGTAGTGTTGAAGAGAACCTGAGAGGTTTAAGGAATAAAAAGAAATACAGCAATAACTGATGTTTTCATTATTGGTAAGACTCTTCTCAGTGCTCTACATACATTATTACATAAACCTTGTGTGGAGGTGGACCCTGGCAGGTGGTGACGGCTTTAGGCATCTATAGTTATATCATAAATGATCAAATTCTACTTATAAATAAATGCAGTTAATTATATGTCTCAAAAAAGCTGCTAAAAAAAAAAAATACCACCCTCAGATACTTGCTATTATAGTCTCTGTTTGACAGATAAGAGCATTGAGGCACGGAGCGATTAAGAAAGGTGCCCAAGTTCACACAATCAGCTGCCACTGAGCGTTGAACCCAACTGCTCTGACTTTAGAAGCCTTGCAGGGCTGCTCTCTATTTTGCTATAACAGAAAACCCTCACTTACTCTACAAATCCTGCTGTGAAAGAAAGGGATGGCTGCACAGGAAGAAACTCAACAGATTCAAGCAAAGATTTGTTTATCTTTCAAGAGGTTTGTTTTCCTTTTAAGAGTTATAAGGTTCATACCTATTTGAAGTAAGAAATATGGAGTAAATTCTTCGAACAAAATTGACAGAAAAAAACTTCACATTTTAAGTGCTTTATTTTAAACCACTTTATACATAATCACCTAATTGCAGCTTTGAAGCATACTATTAACAACCCGAAACAATAAAGGATGTGGGGTAACATGTCATTTGGATCAGTAGTGGAAATTAGTAAAGAAAAACCACCCCACCCCCCACCCCCCCCCCCCCCGCTTCTTCTCTCCCCCCAAGCAAGAAAGCGCAGGATGATTGAGGCGGGTGCCTCCAGTCCACATCCTGAGGTCAGGAGCCAAAAGCACCTGCTGACAGTGAATCTGCCTTCCAGGTGGAGGGATCCTGAGAAAGTCTTCTTTAAAGTGACCCTACAGGCTAAGGATTGTGAGTGACGATATTGACCTTCACTTTCTGAGAGAGAAGTGATCCATTTGTTTTCATAAAGTGCAGTGGAATCCATCTTCCATGGAGGCCGGGCTCTAAACTCCACATACATGTACGGCTACCCTCCAAAAATCACTTAAATTGTGCACAGATAAACTGTGCGCACCAGTGAATCCAATTTTGTAAGTTATCAATTTGTAAATGAACTTTTCAGAGTCAAATTTTGAAGGAACTAAAGAAAGGTCTAAATGCACAATCCTCGGCATTTAAAATACAGTACCTGCTTTTCAGATAACTACCAAAGGCTTAGCAACAAATAAGGAATAAGTAGAAATTCAAGACATTTTGGCCTGCCTGAAGGGTTTACTCCTTGCACTTTTAATCTTATATTGCCATTGCCTTACTATCTAAAGTTCTGTGAGTTAAATAAGATGTCTGAGTCATTCTAAAGTTAACTTGTAATGTGAATTTGTTGTCACATTTACTAGTAGCTTGTACAGTATGTAAGAGATATAGTACATAAAATATATTGAGAACAATATACAGTATTTAGAACAGTAGACTAGAAATAATGAGATAATGTAATCACTTCCCATATCTAAAGAGGAGACTGAAAGTATATGTCACAGGATACATGAAATAGTGAATGACTTTCTTATTATGAAGCCTCAGAAACCACCTCAATATTTATGGGGTCCAGATCAGTGGTTACTGGAGCTCATACAACTTAACAAAAGTAAGATAAACAATCCAATCAAAAAATGGGCAAGGGACCTAAATAGATACTTTTCAAAAGAAGACAGAAGAAAGCCCAAGAGCCATATGAAAACATGCTCAGTCACTAATTATCCAAGAGATGCAAATCAAAACAACAATGTGGTACCATCTCACACCTGTCAGAATGGCTATCATCAACAAATCAACAAACGACAAGTGCTGGAGAGGATGCAGAGAAAAAGGAATTCTCGTGCACTGCTGGTGGGAATGCAAACTGGTGCAACCACTGTGAAGAACAGTACGGCGTTTCCTCAAAAAATTAAAAATGGAACTCCCATTTGATCCAGTAATCTCACTCCTAGGAATATATCCTAAGAAATGAGAAACACCAATCAGAAAGGATATATGCACCCCTATGTTCACAGCAGCACAATTTACCATAGCTAAGATTTGGAAACAGCCTAAATGCCCATCAGCAGATGAGTGGATTAAAAAATGTGGTACATCTACACAATGGAATACTATGCTATGGTAAAAAAGAAGGAATTATTACCATTTGCAACAGCATGGATGGACCTGGAGAGCATTATGCTAACTGAAATAAGCCAGGCAATGAAAGAAAAATACCACATGATCTCACTCATTTATGGAAAATAAATAACATTATAACCTGATGAACAAAAACAGACCCAGAGACAGAGAAGCATTGATCAGACTGTTAAACCTCAGAGGGAAGGTAGGAGAGGGTGGGGGTTTGGGGGAGAGATCAACCAAAGGATTTATATGCATGCATATAAGCCTAACCAATGGACACAGACACCATGGGGGTGATGGCATGAGTGGGGAGTAGAAGGGGCAATGGGGGCATAAGGACACATATGTAATACCTTAATCAATAAAGAAAAATAAATAAATAAATAAACAATAAAATGTAATTACATATTCACCATATATTCCATTTCAACAACAGTGGAAAATTTGCTCCTTGCAAAATAAGAAAATCAGGATAAAATATGTGTGAAGTTATCAATAGATCCCCATATTCTATTTTTTTCATACAGCAATAGTATTATTAAATTTCATAAGGTAGCTGAATGATTTCATGAAGAAAATAATTTTGATGTTTTTCTTCTTCCTGTTTGTAACTATACATAATTATAAATTATGGTTACTGTTTAAACAAGCATATTTAAATAAGTATAATATTAAGTATTTTCAGTATGTATGCTATAAATTATTTTCCCTGAGTGTAATTCTAAGTGACCTCATATCGCCATAGTACACACTATTTTTCAAACTGTGTACTGGTAGATTAACCACAGTGATTTCAACATTAGGCTTTTAAAAAACATTTATGCTAGGAAACACAGTGAGTGGAGTTGATTTTTTATAAACTATATTTTTATAAGCTATATTTTTAAGGGGATACCTTAAAAGAACTGAATTGGCAAGATGGTGTGCCTTTTAATGTCTTCCACTTTTAATGTCCATTAAAGAAACTGAACTTTTTTATGATTCATACAATTAAACATTGCACTGCAAATTATAAGATTCACCTGATTTCTTACTCTTACTCTTTTAGACTGGGAAATAGAAGCCAGGAAAATCAGGGTATCTCTTAACAGTATGGCATCTCCTGCTCCTCCTCCTGCTGACCTTCAATGTCCTCTTAGTGATAACAGCTCCCTAATCAGAAGTCCCCTCTGCCTTCTCCCTCTCACACCACCATTTGTTCCTCACCCTCACATATACAGTCGCTAACCATTGCAACAAACACCTCAGGTACCTCCTGCTATTTCTCCTGCTACTTCTGTCACTTCTGGACTCTGTTTCTCCTGCAGTTGTGTTTTAACAGGGTTTTCTGCCCAATCTGTTTCCCACTAGATTAAGCCACCATCAGATCAAATTTAACAAAGCAGTTTCAACCAGCCCAATAATAACATTGTCCACTTTCCCTATTGTTTGTTCCTCACATCTCATGAATACAAAAAGCAGAAACATTATAACCAAGGATATAAAGTAGAATTTTAAAAAATTATTTAGAATTCTAAAATATATTTTTAAATGAAAAACACAGATTGTAAAATTTTTGCATTTGTGTGTGTATGAGGAAACCCATTTTTAAGTCTTGCAGACTCTGTCTTGGTGAAAGGCATAATACAGAACTTTCAATATTAGTATATATATCCACACATATGTACACATATGTATATTTAAATTTAATTATGTATAAAACATTAATGTCATCTTTAAAATAACAACTATAATTTATAGGCTTAAATTTTGATTAGTTAAAACATATAATAAAAATTGCAATGAAATAATATTTAGATAAGTATTAGATCATTGCACCTAAGAAAATTTAAATGTAAACAATTACTCAGAAAAAAAACCTAATATATAAAAACCCAGGGTCCATAACATCCAAAACCACCGAAGGCTCGACCGACCAGAAGTCAGTCCTACAGTCAGTGCATGGTTGCCAACCCAGCACTGACTACCACCAGTGCAGGCACGGCAACCCAGCATTGACTGCCGAGGGGGCTGCGGATCAGGCCCAGAGACAGGCCCGAAGAGAGAGGAAGGGTCTGAACTACAGCCTCTGTGGCAGCTGTAGATCAGCCGTTGTCTCTTCTTTCTCTCTAGACTTCACCAGCAGCTGCACCTCTGTTTCTCTCCCAGCCTCTGCAGAGGCTGCTGGTCAGCCCCACCTCTCTGATCAGGCCCAGAGATAGGCCCAGAAATGCTGACTGGCATAGAAACCGACCAATCAGAACCAATCTGGGTGAACTGTGAGGACCCAATGGCTGCCTAGGAGGTGGAGCTTTTGATGCTGACTGGCATAGAAACCAACCAATCAGAACCAAATTGGCCAGCAGGGGAAGGCAGTAGGGGGTGAGATCAGGCCTGCAGGGGAGGGCAGTTGGGAGTGATCAGGCAGGCAGGCAGAGGCAGTTGGGGGCAATCAGGCAGGCAGGCAGGCAGGATCGGGCCTAAACAGGCAGTCGGATATCCCTCTCACAATCCAGGACCGCTGGCTCCCAACTGCTCTCCTGCCTGCCTTCCTGATTACCCCTACCAACTTCTGCCTGCCAGCCTGATCACCCCCAATCACTCCCCTGCCAGCCTGATTGATGCCTAACTGCTCCCCTGCCAGCCTGTTTGCCCATAACTGCCCTCCCCTGCAGGCCTGGTCACTCCCAACTGCCCTCCCCTGCAGGCCTGGTCCCTCCCAACTGCTCTCCCCTGCAGGCCTGGGTCCCCCCCAATTGCCCTCCCTTGCAGACCTGGTCCCTTCCAACTGCCCTCCCCTGCTGGCCATCTTGTGGTGGCCATCTTGTGTCCACCTGGGGGCAGCCATCTTTGACCATATGGGGCAGCCATTTGTGTGTTGGAGTGAAGGTCAATTTGCATATTATTCTTTTATTAGATAGGATTAGATAGGATAGAGGCCTGGTGCATTGGTAGGGGCCAGCTGGTTTGCCCTGAAGAGTGTTCCGGATCAGGGTGAGTGTTCCCTTGGGGCATGGGATGGCCTGGGCAAGGGGCCTGTGGTGGTTTGCAGACTGGCCATGCCCCCTGGTGACCCAAGCGGAAGCCCTGGTATCTGGGATTTATTTATCTTCTATAATTGAAACTTTGTAGCCTTGAGCAGAGCCAAGCTTCCTACTCACACTATGGCCACAACCATTTTTGTTGGGATTTATTTATCTTCTATAATTGAAACTTTGTAGCCCTGAGTGGAGGTCTGGGCCGGCCAGGGTGTGTGGAAAGCTTGGCTTCCTCCATTGCTGGGGAAACCCAAGCCTCCTGCTTGCTGCAGCCCAGTGGCCACAGCCATCTTGGTTGGGGTAATTTGCATACTTGCTCCTGATTGGCTGGTGGGCGTAGCTTGTGGGGGATGGCAGAGGTGTGGTCAATTTGCATATTGCTCTTTTATTAGCTAGGCTATTTGGAATCTAAAATAGACAAACTCATAGAAAAAGAGAGTAGAATGGTGGTTGCTAGAGCTAACAGTGGTGGAAATGATGTTGGTCAAAGGGTATAAACTTTCATTTAGAAGATGAATATGTCCTGGGGAACTAATATTTAGCATGGTGGCTATAGTTAACAATACTGTATGATATACTTGAAACTTGCTAAGAGAGTAAACCTTAAATTTTCTCATTGTAAAAATGGTAATTATGTGAGGTGATTAAAGTGTTAACTAACCCTACTGTGATAATTATTCTACAATAGGGAAATGTATCAAATCATCACATTGTATGCCTTAAATTTACACCATATTAAATGTCAATTAAATCTCAATAAAGCTGGGAAACATACAATACCCCCCCTAAATAAAGATAAAAATATTTTAAAAAAAAAAAGAAAAGAAATGTAAGCTGGTCTGATAATGATTACTGTGACGGTCTTCTTCATTCTCTTCTTCCATTTTTCCCATATTCCAATTAATTATTTTCCCTGTTGCTTCTATATTAAAATATATTACTGGAAACATAAATAAAAAGAGAGAAACAATAGATTTCATAATGTGCACCTGAACACACAGTAAATCTGACTTTACCACTGTTCATCTAGGAGGAATCTCTTTCTGAATTTTATGAGGTGTTTTATCTCTGCTTGCAATACCTAGGGTCTAGGCCTAACTTTGCCTTCCTGTAAAAATAGAAAAACCACCACATAATATTTTTCTCACTTTTGAAAGTCAGCCTTGCATTACTTTATATTTAGATGAGCTTATGTATTCACAGACAACTCAGCAGTTTTCAACATAGTTTTCATTTGTTTTTCAATTGCTAAAATTAAAAGCAAAAGTATCTGTTTAAACACTTCAATCTGGTGTGAGAGTTACAGATGACTCTTTTTTTTAAAATATATTTTATTTATTTTTTACAGAGAAGAAGAGAGAGGGATAGAGAGTTAGAAACATCAATGAGAGAGAAACATCAATCAGTTGCCTCCTGCACACCCCCTACTGGGGATGTGCCCGCAACCAAGGTACATGCCCTTGACCAGAATTGAACCTGGGACCTTTGAGTCCACAGGCTGATGCTCTATCCACTGAGCCAAACCAGTTAGGGCTACGGATGACTTAGTGACTCTTCTTCCTAATATCAACTCTTTGAAATAAATGTTAGGTCTTTTTAAATGTGTTAGGCTTTTTCCTTTTGTTCAGTTGTCTAAAGCAGCAATTTTCTACCAGTGTGTCATAAGAATTCTTAAAACATGCACTACCTGACAGTTTAGTCAGGGGCACTGACCATTTTCCCTTCAGGTTGTCAAATAAAAAAGTGACAAGAGTCAATACAACAACAGCTATATGGTGTGAATGTCTCAAAATTATACCTATTTCTTTGTCAGATCAGCAAAAAATATAATGTATTTTTGGTGTGCCACAGAATTTTATTTTATTTATTTTTTTGGTGACAGAATTTTAGCAATTAGTTTATGTGTGTCGTGAGATGAAAAAGGTTGAAAATCACTAGTCTAAAACAATGAAGTTAAGGAGAAAACTATAACATTTTGGCTAACAGGTAAAGCCATAGCGAAGAAACTAAATCAGTTTTAATAGTTGCTAACAGGGGCATAGGCATCTTTGAAAACTTTGTACCCCAAGGATTTTTCAGGACATGAAAACACTGCATTTTGATAACTGAATACATGTTTAAAAAATTAAATTGAACACACACACACACACACACACACACACACCAAAACTCAAATATGCCATGAGCTGAAATAATTGACTTTATTTGAATCTCAGCCATCAAAATTTTCAAATATGCATGTTTGGGATCACATTTGGAGTACTGTCCATTCCTAAAGTACTTTCTGAAACACTCATAAACTCTTCAAATTCAATCGCAAGACCCTAGCTGCCTTCTGTCCCCACACCTTATTTCACATTCTGACTCAGTGTCCTGAATCACCAAGAAATTATCCAAGACGTCAAAATGGGCAAAACAGATGATGCAACAAGTTTAGTTCACCATCTGTTTCTGACCCTGTAGGGCAATGGGGTTGGGAGTGTCCGATGAGACTTGGTACTGACTGAGCTACTTTTTATAGCATTATACAGATAGAAGTTAAGTTACTGAAAACTGGTAGCAATGCAAATGATTCTGGTTCAAAGCAATGCAAATGAATTTTGTCCAGTAGAGAATGTAAATCTCTGTAAGAGAGTCTCAACAAGTTTTAATTTGATGGTTCCTTCATTAACTCATGGGTTGATTACATATTTCACAGGTTTATTTTATCTTTGCATAAAATTCATGTTTTTAACTTTATTAAAAAATTATATTATCATTCTAACTTCCATCTTTGGCAAGAAATACTGATACCTCACGTATGGGACCCTCATGGAAAGCTCTGCATCAGAGCCCCTGTGTGGTTGATCAAGTTCCAGAATGTTCTAGTCCAGTGGTCGGCAAACTCATTAGTCAACAGAGCCAAATATCAACAGTACAACAACTGAAATTTCTTTTGAGAGCCAGATTTTTTAAACTTAAACTTCTTCTAAAACCAGTTCTTCAAAATAGACTCACCCAGGCCGTGGTATTTTGTGGAAGAGCCACACTCAAGGGGCCAAAGAGCCGCATGTGGCTCGTGAGCCATGGTTTGCTGACCACTGTTCTAGTCTCTACTTTATGACTCACATCAGGTAATTAGTCCTCTACCTTGCTAGTCTCTCATCTTAGCCCGGTCTTGGCAATTTGGCTAGTATTGCAAATGTACACTTAGGATCTTCCAGGTTTCAAGTATAATAAACAAATTGCATTTATCTCAGTAGTTGAACTTCATCAGGAGCTTTACTGTAAGTGAAGGAGGGTAAAAGGCAAAACAAAATAAAACATTTCTTCCATTATATATTCAGGACTCGTGAAAATTGATAATTATTAAAACTGGAAGGTCATTCAGCATAACATACATCATTATCTTTTTCTTTCCCAGCTAAAATTTCACTGGAGTGATTAATTAATCAATTATCAACAGATAATATTAACGGAACATTTAACTACCTTCCTGGCACTTTAATAAACACTTTATATATATAATCACATTAATTCTCCCAACAACACTGTGAGTTAGATACTGTGTCCTGTTCGTTTTAAAGATAAGGAGATTAATTAGTGCTTATGTTTCAGTCATTTGCCCAGCAAAAATCACAGTTTTTGTAAGTAGGAGAACTGGAAACAAAATTCCAGTTGTCTAGATCTAAAGCCTTAGTCCCAGCATTTTCGTTTGTGTTGCCACTACAATAATCTGAGTAAGACCTGTGCATTTTTCCTTTGATATGTGGGGGGAAAGGGATTCTATGGAAAGTGATCACGATCTGATCATGAATTCCTAACAGTTCATGATGGGCAGTCAAGCCCTAGTCACACAACGTCTTTACTAAAAGGTTTATCTTTGCCTTAAGCAAGCCCTGTCCATTGTCTGTGCATTTAGGTTAACAGACCTTTGAAATGCTCTCTTTCAGACCTCCAAGAGAGCACATAATCTTAACTATCCTGTAATCTTCTGTAGTTCCCTTGTTAATTTCAGAGGCACAAAAGAAGCTGAAAATTGTTATTCTCTAGAGCATCTGTCTCAAATCAATTCTTATAAAAATTCTCCACAGGCTTGCACATTTCTTACATCAGTAGACAGTTCGGTGACATGACTCAGAAAGGACTGGGCCTCAACTTTGGACCCACATTTACTCCCAGGGAATCCAACAATGAGTTTGAGTCTTTATTCTGCCTTCCAGACTCTTATCCTTCCATAGCATAGCAAGGCTTCTCACGCCTTTTAAGTATTGATCTGATTTCAGGTGGTGGTTTCTTTTGTTTTATAGTCTGACCATTTGGCATCCTCGATAAACGGATTAATGGTACATAGAGATCTTGTCTCTATTAGGTGAAAGACGAGAGAATCTGGTTTGCTAATCTTTTCTGTTTGTCTGTTTGGATATTTTGAGCTCAAGTCCATTTAGAACTCATACCTACTGGAAAGAGAACTGCTCTTTGATATGAAAGAGTGAGTTTTATAATTCTGTCTACACTTAACTCAGGAATAACATTTTATAATTAAAGCCACAAACTCTACCTGTGTCTGTATATGCAGGAATGAGCAAAAGTAGGTTTACAGTTGTAAGGGCACAAAAGGACCAAGTTTGTTCTTATATTATTACTTATTTAATGTGCATGTCTATTTCCATATGAACAACTGAAAACCTACTTTGCCCAGCCCTGTATGTTTATTTGGTGATTGTGGAATATGTTTCAATCTCTGATGGAATTACCAAATAAGATTATAAAATCTCTTAAATTTAAGAGCTCTATTCTGATTGCCTTAAGATAAATCAGTACTTATATAAGTTAAATATTCCTAAAATTTGCAAAAATTAAGGAAATTTAACTTAATAATATAAATACCTTAAAAATTACTTAGAAACTAATTCAAATCACTTAACAATTCAAGCTCATATAATTTGGGTAAATCTTTGTCAAATGAATTAGTTTACTATTGTTAGTTTAATAAAAACAGCTCTGGCCCTAGCAGGTTTGGCTCAGTGAATAGAGCCTCAGCCTGCAGACTGAAAAGTCCCGGGTTCAATTCCAGTCAAGGGCACATGCCCGGGTTGCAGGCTCCATGCCCAGTGGGGGACGTGCAGGAGGCAGCCTATCAATGATTCTCTCTCATCATTGATGTTTCTATCTCTCTTTCCTTCTCCCTTCCTCTGTGAAATCAATAAAAACATATCTTTAAACAAATATAAAAATAAATAAATAAAAACAGCTCTGTCTTCAGCATTAAGAATATATGCAAGCTTATATAACACTATATATATTTTTGGTCTGTTAATGAAAGTGTTCATCTTCCTAAAAGTGAATCCTAAATTATATATTTTGCACCTAAAATTGCTTTTAACTTTTCCTAGAGGGTTCTTGGGGAACTACAAAGGGTTTGTTTTTTTATCTTCTAAAAAGAAAGACGCTAATTAGGTCTGATTGATATGTTACAACTGGAGAGTTATATAGGAAGCATTGATAAATCAGAAGAAATACTTAGTCTTCTTTAGTTTAAATTTATGTGGGTAAAATGTTATACATTTTTCAGAAATTAGATGCTGTATGGAAAGTCTTGAGAGATTTGCCAGGGCCCCAGCTGTTAATGATATGTTTCTATTTATTAGAGTCCTGGTGTCGCTTTGCCTGATAGAAGACAACACCAGTGTAGTGTTACTGGCCATAATTTCAGATATTTTAAAATGGTAACGTTTGTGCAACTTTACCACGTTAATTTGTATCTAGCATCTTCTAGCGTAGTGGTTATCAAGTGAGGATTCACATCATTTCTTGATAGAGTGTTAATATTCAGATATTCAGTACCTACTCCAGATTTAATTTAACCCACAATACATCAAAGTCATCTCTTTGCTTGATGACTATGATATATTCTTGGTACATTCTAACTAGATGGTATATTGTGTCTCAGTGCTGCTGGTGAAAATCATGTTCTTTCACAGAATCACGAGGAAAGCATCCTATGGATCCACATATGGGAGATTTTGATGTGGCAAGATTTATTAGAGTGGCTGCCCCTGGGTTTCCAATGTCCATTTCTGTCCGTCTCACCATGGGAAAAATCCAATCTTGTCTTCATCTAGACCAAAACAAAAATCAGTGTCCAGAGTTTCTGTTTCATATTAAAGCTTAGTCCTTTGGGGCCTGCAATGTCTGCTCAGAACCTCAGGTGGCCGCTAGACCTGCATGGCTGCCATGAAGAGAACATGCCAATGAATGGGGAGAGCACACCATGTTACTGAGCCAGAGAGAAAAGTGCTTTGTTCTCTGGGATTATATATTATCTCCAGTTTGGGAAGGAGCAGGCACTTTTTCAAAACAACCAATCAACTTCCCAAGATTTCTTCAGCTCATACTGGGCCTTCCCTCTAACCAATCCACTCTTTCTCCAGACAAGATCAACAGGCCTCTGAGGTCACCATCTCGGCTCTTGTTGTGCATGCCTCAAGAAGCACCTCCCCTTGTGCCATCTTTACTTTTATTCCTCATTTTTCAACATTCGGGAAATTTGTATGATAATCAAACAGATTGTAATTAACAATACCATACTGAAATAACCAATTAAAATAAACCTGCAGATTGCTCTACTCAATAATTTGGCTTTGATCACATATATATTATTCCTATTAGCTTATCACTCAAGGTTCTAGACAACCGCATTACCAACAAATTAGCTCCTCCTGGATTTTCCAGGACATTTGTATTTTTCTTGACGGTGTACTCAAGCTATTTCTATTCATGGAAGTTAATGGATTTAGATGTAGGTTGATTGGAACATTATGATTTACTATCATCTTTGTTTATTTATGGTTAATTAATGTTTTCATTCACTTCTTATAATTCCTCTCAAAGGCATTTCTATAAATTCTCCAGAACAAGTAACTAAGAAGGAGAAAATGGTATATACCAACAAATGTGTGTGCACTTTTAAAATGTATGAGACCAAAGCAAGAACAAAAATTATCTAACAACTTAAAATATAGATGATTCATCTGGATACTGACTTATGAGTACATTTATTTAAAACATTGAAAAAAATTCTAACTCAAAGTGCTTGCAAGGTCACATACTGCTAGAGGTAAGATCATCTTTAAAACCCAGAATACAATCTAAATTTAAGGACTTCCTAAAATGCAGCTTCTACAATTTTCCTACGTGATTTATTTAAATGTAAAACCCTATTTTTAAACTTAAATCCCTTTTATTGCGACTGATTATTTTAAAGTTCAATTTCCAAAATATGTAGTAGTGGCCACTTTCTTTCAAAGGTCTAAATTTACTTCTGAATTGGACCTGCCAAGGTAGTTTTTTTCTAATTTTGTGAGTCTGCATCCTTTTTGTCAAGCACCAGAAGTTGTTAAAAGCTTTTATTCAATAAATGATCCATAAATAAATGAAAATGATGGAAGACACTCATGCCTATCATACCATTGTAAATTCTATATTTCTTGCGATATATCTCTGACCTCAGTCTGCTCTCTAAAGACAACACTAACCTTGCTGATGCTTGACCACCTGAAACCCATTATGACTCCAAAACAAGCCTAGGATTCCACAAACTAAAAATGTATAATATGGGGCCTTCATCCCAAAAAACTGTGTCTCCTCTTGCTGTGAGTATAAGATAAGAAACCATATGGAAGAAAGAGATGGGGATTGCTATTAACAGGGGGATGGAGGGTAATCAGCTGCTAGAAAGCCAGGGTTTTCTTAACCTAGGGAATCTTACCAGTCTTTCTACAAGACCACTTCAGGCCAACCTCCTTTCCCTTTATCGGACATCCCAGCACTGAGTCCAAAAATGCCATAAGAGTAAATGAAGTAGGAAGAGTCTAAAAGTCAACTCCAAAGAAGCACACAGCAGCCCTCCTTCAAATACTTTTTATCTTGTGAAATGGAGCCACTATAAAACAGAGCTCATGGTTAAACGTTGTAAACACTCTCCAGGAAAAGAAACAATTCACAGGAACAGTTTAATCAACTCTAATGGTCACTGAATCCAACTACTTAAAACTTCAGATGTCAGAGGTCTGATGTGATCTTGCTTAATGCAATGGGGGAGTGGGGGGGGGGGGCGGATGGGGGAACCACTAGCAAATTAGCATTGTGAAAATCTGATGTGAATTTTTGTTTTGTTTTGTTTTAATTTAATAAATCTTTATTGTTCAGATTATTAAAATTGTTCCTCTTTTTCCCCCCATAGCTCCCCTCCACCCGGTTCCCATCCCACCCTCTGTCCTTACCCGCCCCCCCTCCACCCCACTGTCCTTATCCCTAGGTGTACGATTTTTGTCCAGTCTCTTCCTGCACCCCCCCACCCCTTTCCCCCCGAGAATTGTCAGTCCACTCCCTTTCTATGCTCCTGATTCTATCATATTCACCAGTTTATTCTGTTCATCAGATTTTTTTATTCACTTGAGTTTTAGATTCACTTGTTGATAGGTATGTATTTGTTGTTCATAATTTTTACCTTTACCTTTTTCTTCTTCTTCCTCTTCTTAAAGAATACCCTTCAGCATTTCATATAATCCTGGTTTGGTGGTGATGAACTCCTTTAGCTTTTTCTTATCTGTGAAGCTCTTTATCTGCCCTTCAATTCTGAATGATAGCTTTGCTGGGTAGAGTAATCTTGGTGGTAGGTTCTTGCTATTCATCACTTTGAATATTTCTTGCCACTCCAGTCTGGCCTGCATAGTTTCTGTTGAGAAATCTGCTGACAGTCATATGGTGCTCCCTTTTAGGTAACTAACTGTTTTTCTCTTGCTACTTTTAATATTCTCTGTCTTTTGCTCTTGGCATTTTAATGATGATGTGTCTTGGTGTGGTCCTCTTTGGATTCCTTTTGTTTGGGGTTCTGTGCGCTTCCTGGACTTGTAAGTCTATTTCTTTCACCAGGTGAGGGAAGTTTTCGGTCATTATTTCTTCAAATAGGTTTTCAGTATCTTGTTCTCTCTCTTCTTCTGGCACCCCCATAATTCTGATGTTGGTACGCTTGAAGTTGTCCCAGAGGCTCCTTACACTATCTTCATATTTTTGGATTCTTTTTTCTTTTTGCTTTTCCAGTTGAGTGTTTTTTGCTTCTTTGTATTTCAAATCTTTGACTTGACTCTTGCAATCCTCTAGTCTGCTGTTAGATCTCTGTATTTTTTATTTCAGTCCGTGTATGCTTAATTTCTAGTTGGTCCTTTTTCATATCCTCGAGGGTCTCACTAAATTTATCGGCCTTTTCTTGAAAATTCTTAAAAAACCTTATAACCGTGGTTTTGAACTCTATATCCAGTCGTTTGCTTTCCTCCATTTCTTTCATTTGTGATCTGTTTCTTTGTCTCTGCATTTTGGCTGCTTCCCTGAGTTAATAGAGTGGCTTTGTGTGCTAGGTGTCCTATAGGCCCCAGTGGCTCAGCCTCCCCAGTTACCTGAGGTAGACACTCTTGGTGCACCCCTTTGTGGGCTGTGTGTACAGCCTTGTTGTAGTTAAGCCTTGATTGTTGTTGGTATCACTGGGAGAAATTGACCTCCAAGCCAACTGGCTGTGAGGATCAGCTGTGTCTACGCTGGGAGAACTTCTCTGCTGGAGACATTCCAGCCAACCAGGAGCAAATACCAGTGCTGTAAATCTTGCTGCAGAAATTTTCTCCAGCTCAGAATAACAATAGGACCTTGCAAAGGGCTTTTGCCAGCCCTTCTGGTTCTTGTCATTTGATCTGAAGTTTTTATACTTAATGGATCTCCACACAGAAAAAGAAGAACATCTTTGTTCTCAAATGATGCATATTTTATATATGGAACTACTGAATATATTTGTTGATCATTATTTAAACTTTAATCATTTAAAATAGTAAAGTGCTTCAAAGGTATTATCTTGAGTATAGTGTGTAATCTATTCTTTAAAGATTATTTTCTTTCTAAATTGAGGTTCTTTTGGGGAGTATTATCCTTGGCCTTTTCCCTTTATATTCATGACTGGGCTGTGATGCAGCAGCTTTTTCCACAGTTGTAGCTGCAGCTGAGAATGGCAGGCAGCAGAAGAATTGCCACTGAGTTTTGAAATCTAAGGAAAAACACACAGATTTCTTCTAACTTTTAACAATTTTATTGGGAAAATCATAAGGTAAACTGAGATTTTGTAGTTGAAAAATTTTCAAATCAAAGCATTTTCTAATTAAAATTAAATATACTCCTTGGACAATCTTAAGTGACAGACTATCTTGTGGGAGATGTGCAATTGGGGAGTCTGGCTTGAGCACTGTACTAGTAAATGTGGTCATTAAAAAAAAATATTTTTATTGCCAGACCGGCATGGCTCAGTGGTTGAGCATAGACCTATGAACCAGGAGGTCATGGTTTGATTCCCTGGCAGGGCACATACCTGTGTTACAGGCTCGATCCCCATGGAGGGAGGGGGGGTGTGTACAGGAGGCAGCTGATCAATGATTCTCATCACTGATGTTTCGATCTCTCTCTCTTTCTCCCTTCCTTTCTGAAATAAATTTTTAAAATGTTTTTATTTATTTTAAGGGTCTCTTATATCACCATGGAAACTATTAAATGAATATCCAAAAATTAATTGTACACCCTTTTCCTCAATTTTATTATAGGAGGAATGCTGGAAAAGAAAACTATGAGTAGCAGAGATAAGATGCTTCAACCACTAAGAGTTAAACCTGTAGACTTACACTAAAAAGTAAGTGCTGGCACTGTGTTTCCTGTGTCTGGTCTATGATTAAGCACAAGAGGGAATAATTATGTAATCTCTGAAAATATACAAACAAGTTTATTTTCTAAGCATTAAATTATAGTAACTATGTGAAGTGATAGATACATTAATTAACTTGCTGTGGTTATAATTTCACAATATATATTAAAGTATCAAGCTCTATGCATTTAAAAAATAAATTATCAAATAATCATTTATTGAATGAATGAATTTGTCAGCCCTTTGTAGCTTAGACAAAATAGCTTCCTAGCTATAAAGGCTTGACCATAATTTTGAATATATTAAAACATTAAAAAAAAAAGACTTATCAGAAGGAGTGGTGGGTATCTTCCATGAACATAATGGAGGTGAAAGTGACAGAAGCAAATATTGAGTCCCATCCTCGCCATTCACATGTAAGGAGGTACTTGAGCAAACAGACCAGATTCTGGTGATAATGAAGATAATACAGCATTAGAGATTGCAAAGTGGTGACTCAAAGGTGAGGTGTTTTCTCTTTTATTCTGAATTCACTGTGATGCTTTTCAATGTCACAAAGTCACAATAAGACAAAAAAAAGAACACAAAACCTATGTGTACTTTTCTAAACTATAAAAATTAGAGGTTTAACAAAATCTTACATTTATAGCTTCTTTTATAGAATTAGATTATATGACCCTAGTGGACCTAGCTTCCTTCTTGGCAAGAATTGACTGAAATTGACAATTGGCTCCTCCCTACAGAAAAAATACATTTCATTCTTGGTTAATGCACAGTCTCCACCACTCCCTGTTTATTCCTCACCCTAAAGCATTTTGACAGCAGTGGCTATTATTGCCCTTCTATTTTTTTCATATTAAAATTTTAAAACATAATATTTCCTTTACCCACATTTCTGTCAAAAGTGGGAAAATAAAAGTAGCTACAAGGATGGAAAGCACTGGTCATGCCCTGGTTCACTTTTATTCCAAGAAACAGTTATGTTTCTAAATAGTCAACTAATAAATTAGCATAGTCTAGGAAATGTTTAAACGTGTCAACTGACCGTCATTGGAAACAATTCAATGCCAACGGGAATCCCCAATTTGGGGTGTGGGAAAAGAGGAAACTTTGTTCAGGCAAACAGTTCAATTGTGATGCAGCACAGGTGTAGAACAGCACAGGTGTGGAACAGCTCCATAGTGTTACAGCTCAATTATGTGACAGCAGGGCTGTGGAACAGCATGGCTGTGAGGCGAACCTGGGCCTAGACAGCTCTACTCTGGTCCACTCAAGTCCCTGCCACTTGCTCTGCTCTGGCCCAGCAAGATATCAGTGTTTCAGCTCCAGCTGAAGAAATCCTGTCTTCGGTCTTTTTGTAATTTAAATTCTTTATTGTTGAAAGTACTACATATTTCTCCTTTTTGCCCCATTGACCTCTCCCCGGCTGCTCCTGCCCTGCAATACATGCCCTCAATCCCCTAGTGTCTGAGTCCATTGATTATGTTTATATGCATGCATACAAGTCCTTTGGTTGATCTCTTACCACCACCCCCCTCCACCATCCCCTGACTTCTTCAGAGGTTTGATGGTCTTTTCGATGCTTCTATGTCTCTGAGATCATGTGATATTTACCTTTCTCTGGCTTATTTCGCTTAGCATAATGCTCTCCAGGTCCATCTGTGCTGTTGCAAATGGTAAGAGTTCTTTCTTTTTTACAGCAGCATAGTATTCCATTGTGTAGATGTACCAGTTTTTTAATCCACTCATCTGCTGATGGGCACCTAAGCTGTTTCCAAATCTTAGCTATTGTAAATTGTGCTGCTATAAACATAGGGGTGCATATATTCTTTCTGATTGGTGTTTCTGATTTCTTGGGCTATATTACTAGAAGTGGGATCACTGGGTCAAATGGGAGTTCCATTTTTAATTTTTTGAGGAAACCGCATACTGGTTTCCACAGTGGCTGCATGTCTTCAGTCTTTGATGGAAAAGAAAAGTGAGATCCAAAACTAGAGGGGAGTTGACTTATATAGAGACTAGAGGTCCAGTGCGTGAAATTCATGCACTGGCAGGGGTCCCTCAGCCTGGCCTGCACCCTCTCACAGTCCAGGGCCCCTTGCTCATTACTACTGCCTGTTCACTGCTCCTTACTGTTCGGCTCACTGCTGCTTAGCACTGCCGCAGAGGCAGAAGAGTCTCCCGCCACCATCGCTGCACTTGCCAGCCATGAGCCTGGCTGCTCCCTGGTGGTCAGTGTGCACCATAGCGACCAGTCATTCTGGTTGTTTTGCCCTAAGGGTCACTTAGGCTTTTATTATATAGATAAGTCTCCTGTTGCGACCCACAGGTTGAGAACCGCTACTGTAGAGCCTAAGACCATTGGAAAACACAGATATTTACATTACAATTCATTAACAGTAGCAAAGTTACAGTTTTGAAGTAGCAACAAAAGTAATTTTATGGCTGGGGGTCACCACAACATGAGGAACTGTATTAAAGGGTTCCAGCATTAGAAAGGTTGAGAACCACTGATCTAGAAAGATATAACATTATTGGTATTTTGGTATAGATTATTTTACATATATTATATTTTTTTTACTTCTTTAGGCTTATTGATGGTGAAATAATCTTTGAATTGTCAGTTTCTTTTAAAGTTTAGAAAGATAAGCAATGTCCTCTATCTGTTAGTTAATTGGGTTTACCATGCAACAAATATATCATGGCTCTCAGAATCTGTTCTGTGGCTCTCTAGAAACAACAAACAATAAAACCAGGTGGCTTTTCTCAAGTTCAACAAGATATTGACAGAATATCAAGGAATTAAATTAGATAAGATGCTTAAAAAGGAGAAGGAATGTGTTATCTTCTGGCTTTCTGTAAGCAGTTTTGTTATGTAAAATCTTGGATTGTTGGACTAAACACATCCAAAACATATCCCTGAATAAATTCTCTCAAAATTAAACAACATTAGGTTGGTGAGTCAATTGGAAATACAACTAGATAGTATTATCATCATATTATATATATTTTGCCTCATTATATTCTGTTTGAGAAGCTATGAGGTAAATATTTTCTAAGCTTAATTGCCTCCTTTTTAATAAATATGCTAATATTGCCTCTTCAATTTTAAAACTCTAAAGTTGATATCAGAATTTTATGGTGCCATGGTTCCACATAAACTGTAATCATTCTTTCCTAAACAATATGCAGATAGTTTAATGGTTTTTTGACACCCATAAATATATTTTCTAATAATGCTTTACAAGTCACATGGTTTTAAAAATAATAAAATTAAACTATTTTAAATTTATATCAGCCTTTATTCAATAAAACCCTTACCAATACTTGACTAAACATTAAGTATAGTAAATTAATTAATAATCTTTGTTATTTAAAAATGTATTTTTACTTAAGCTGACAGAATTTTGAAAAAACTTTTGAGTTTGACAAATTCATCTGGAATAAAGTCAACACACAATTGTAGAACTTACAAAGTCTAAATCTATATATATATATATATATATATATATATATATAAAAGCCTAAGCGACCATTATGACCAAACTACCAGAACGACCGATCGACCAGTCACTATGACGTGCACTGACCACCAGGGGGCAGACACTCAATGCAGGAGCTGCCTCCTGGTGGTCAGTGCGTTCCCACAGCCAACCTCCTGTGGCCCCTGCCCATCCCACCAGCTGGCCAGCCCCCCAATAGGCCTCAATCACCGGCCAGGCTGAGGGATCCCATGTGTGCACTGGGCCTCTAGTAAATATTATAAAAAAACCTCTCTTTGTTTTTCAGGGATTTGTTTAGAGTACAAACTATCCTAACGCCCAGCTTTCCTGTGTCTTCCCTCCCTCTTTCATTTATCTCCTGCCATAAGAAAAGAAAGGATCCAATAAAAGGCTCTATTTGAAGTCAAATCTAATTTCCATGGCAAAATGCTAAGTTCAGCCTTCAAATATTTAATGATGTATGACACAATACAAGAGGTATTTAATAAAGCAATGCTTATATCAGAAGAAAAAAAACTTTTATAACAAAACTACTCCTATTATCTAGTTCAAATCAGGCACTATTTTACTTTTTAACAAAGGAGAATACAAATAAATTGTTTGTTGCTTCTCATCTCTTACAAAACCAGAAGAAAATCTGCTTCCAGAAAATTCTTAATTAAACTACAAGATCTATTTAAGCATCCTAATACAGAATACTAATAGCCTCCCCCAAATCCAGTTTTTTCTTTTTAATTTTAAATCCAGCTCCAACAGTTGGCTTCATGGAATTCCTGGAATGAGTCTAGTGTCTGACTGGAAAGGTAAACACATGGCCTAGTAAAAGCCATCAGCACTATAAATCACAGAGGCTAGGAAGATTGATTTAAGGTCAAGCATTTGAGCTAGGTCAGTCTAACTAGAATAACTCTCAGTAAATTTGCATGGAATTTCCAGAGAAAGTCCTTGTTTCAGATGATGTGATATGCTAGGCACTCAACATTATAATAGACATGGCTGAAATATTATATTAAGAGAACAGGATTTATTTTTGGTTCATTGGTTTTTATGGTAGAACTCTAGAGGGGTCAGGTTGAATATCAAAGTAAGATGGGCTCTGGAGTACTTAATCACTCATTAGGTCAGCTCCCTTGGAGACTCAGTGCCAAGTGAGATGGTCTAATTGGTCTAATTATGTCTTAGAAAGATTGTTTTACTAATACTAGAATTTGAAGCATTTTTCTGCCTGTGCTGTATTGAATAATACCAATATAACTCTTATCTATCATACACACCAAATGTATTTAGGAACTGAGCCTTAATTAGAATGTCCTTTACTTCTCTTTTTTAGAGGGGAAAGAGCTCATGACAATAGTGTACAAAAGAAAAGTCCCATACAACGTACCACATGATTGTCATCCAATACTGAAAGTAATATCATGATAAACAGAACTTCAAGTATAACTTGCTTTTGTAGCACTCAAATGAAGGCCACACAGTTACCCAAGCTTCAGTATGTTAAGGCTTAAAGAGAAGAAATACTCATGTTATCCTACTGAGATATGCTTTCATGTCCATGAAGACTTGACCTTGCACACAATTTTTATATTGTAATCACCTTGCTTATATGTCTTATCTTTAATAGACCTTAAATTCATGGGAAGCAGGGATGCATCTTTTCTTATCTCCCACCCATAGTTCCTGAAACACAATAGTATTAAATCAATAACTGTTAAAGAGAATTCTAAATGCACTCTCTTTCTTAAACTTCTTGCCAATCTCTAATCTACATGAACCAAACCACACTCTTTCCCCATTCCCTCTTTATAGGTCTTAAGTAAAATGGAGAAATAACTTAATATTATTGACTTGTCCCATGACAAATTCATGTTATTCAACTATAATCTCAATAACACTCACAAATTAATATATTTATTATGAGATATTTCATGCTCTGTAAGAAATTGGAAATTTTCTCATTGATTGATATCATCTTCTCTACTTTTGTATTTCAACTGTCATACTTCATAGGGAAATTTGACAATTGAATGTGAGCACCAGGGCTCTTCTCCTTTATTTGAAGAAGTGGCTACATTTTTAGCTATTTTTGTTGTTTTCTTCTTTACAAAGGTAAACCCTATTCTTTTGTGAGCTTCATAGCTCCAAGACCTTCTCCCCATCTATGTTCTCTTTTTAAAACTGTCTTTAATCTAGCACTTCTAAATTTTATTATCAGAATTTAGGTTCTTTGAAACTTAGGTATATTTTGATCATCTTTGTATTTCTTCCTTCCTCCTGTATATATGCTGCAGTCTTGGAAAGAGTAATTACACAATAATTACTTATTGAAATAAGGGTAAATGATTGATACTCTCTTAAATTAATGAGGAATATTTTGTATGTCACAAAAAATAATCTTATTGCATAGTTGTTTTTATTTGTTTGTTTGTTTGTTTGTAGGTAGGGGCAGGACACATTGCTCACTAATAGGCAGATATTTGTTTATATGCAGATCTACCCCTAATAAGAATTTTAATACAGAAGTTGGGGAAAACATTGAACATCCCTTTTCAACTTTTTTGTACATACATATACATCTTCTCTTTGAAAGGGTGATTCAGAGAAAAAGATCGTTGGCATTTAGTTAAACTTAATCTTATTATCCTCATACTTCTTTATTTTGCTGCTTTATGCCTTCCTAATTAATTGTGTTTAGAGGCTCTAAATATCTGTATGCCACTGAAATTTCCCACTTCAGTCAACTGGCTTTCCTTTTTATATGCTTATTAAGAAATTAATACAAATACTTCCTTTTTTGCACATCAAAGACATTTCAGGGAAAAGTTGGAAGAATGCCATCAACATAACCTTTCTAAGTTATTTCCAAACAGTATACCCAAGACCTTGTATTATTATATGAAATTATGGTAATGAATAACTTGTACAATTTTAATAATCTGTTCTCCCGACAATGCAGTTTTAAACTAATGTACTTTTGTTTGATAAAATTTAAAGGTGTTCTTTTCAGAGATATTTTCTAAGCATATTTTCTACTTTAGAAAAAATTAGTTTGAGAAACCTTGTGACAAGTTCTTCTACAGGAAAAGAAGCACCCTTGGTTGGAAGCACCTTGCTTTCTATGTTGCCAGAGCAATATGGCATTCCATCATTGCAGGGATCCAGATACCAACTAAGAAGACGGACTTTCTACAAAAAAAAAAAGTAATTAATGAATCTTAAAATATTCTACCTGAATTTTCCAATCTCTGAAACACTCTTTAATAGTAATTCCAATGAAAGAGGATTCTCCCTCTCAGAGATTCAGAGTGTACGTATGTTCAATGAGGCTTGAAAAAGTTCTGTGGTAAACAAGTCTGTATAAATCAATTAAGCATTTTTCAAATATATTTTTCCATAAAACCGAGTTTTTACAAACACCAACTAACATTTGACTGACCTGGGGTTCTTTAGAAAACACCCTTTCTTTTTTCTGTGGCTCTCCAAAAGCTTTAGTTATCATTTAAATTTTACACATATTAGACTTATTTTATCAAAACAAAATTCCCAAAATATGCCAAATACTATGATAGTCAGAATTTCCAAATGTCAAGCGACCAATATACTTTGAAATATAGTTTGAAATTACTCTCAAACATGAAATTCCACATATTTAAATTATAGATGCACTCTAAAGATGCAAAACAAAATTTACTCACTCATATTGTTTGAGAAACACACAATAATGTTCTTGTCTATGGTAATGTAAATAGCTTAACAGGTCATCATGGTTTCAATTCCAATCTAAAACCAATTGTAGGATAATATGCTAACAACCATAACAACAGTACACAGCCCTCCAGCAAATTTATACTCATTTATTATAATAACTGAAAATTATCATAATTAAAATCAATGAAATCAAAAGGGGTACAAGTTCAGGCCCTCAAGACAAGAATGACTTTTACTGAAAAGCCAAAAAGCAGACATCTGGTTTCAACTCCAACATTGTAAAGAGCTGAGAAGTAAGTTGAAAAAACTGAAAATCAATGATTTTTCTTAAATCCATCAGATAACTGAGGTCACAGGACAAAGGGTAACTATGAAATCTGGAGGGAGGGAGGGAAGGAAATAGAGTATCAGCAGGAGCTGATGGAGCAAAAGACTTGGAGATTAAGCAACACATCTAAATAACAAATCAAAGAGGAAGTTTCAAGAGAAATAAATGTTTTGAACTAAATAAAAGTAAAAAAATAATTTATCAAAATCCTTGTGATGCTGTGAAAGCAGTTGTTTAGAGGGAAATTTACAGCATTGAATGCATACGTTAAAAAAAGAAGATCTAAAAATCAATAACCTAAGCTTCCGCCTTAGGAAACTATAGCAAGAACAGCAATTTAAGCCTAAAGCAAGCCATAGAATTAAATAATAAAAATTACAACAGAAATCAATGGAATTGAAAACAATGTAGAAAATCAATGAAACAAATGTTGACTCTTCAAAAGTATCAATAAAATAGCCTATCCTGGAAAGCAAGAATGAAAACACATTACTAATAACATATCAAAGACTAAAGAAAAAAAAAATCATAGGATCATATCAAGAAATGCAGAAAAAACATGTGATTAATATAGTAAATATCTGGGGAAAAAATAACCTTTAAGCAAACTAAGAATAGAGGGGAACTTCCTCAATTGGATAAATAAGCTACAAAAGATGTATAGCTAACATCACACTTAGTGGTGAGAAACTATGCAATTTCGCCTTATGATTGGGAACAAGGCAAGGATGTTCCCTCAGCACTCTTACTCAACAGCACATTGCAATATCTCACAAGTGCTTTAAGACAAAAAAAAAAAAAAGAAGAAGAAAAAAAGAAAGAAAGAAAAGTTAGACAGATTGAGAAAAAAAGAAAATTATACCTATGTTTTGTTCACCGATGATATGTTTGATTGCTTATGTAGAAAATACAAATGAATTAAAACATACAAAAATTTTTCTATAACTATTAAATGTTTATAGCAAGATAGTTGCAGGATACAAGATTAATATACAACAGTGAATCATTTTTTATATAACAGCAATCTATGAGCAGAATTTGAAATTAAAAGCTCAATACTATTTATATTAGCACCAAACGAAATGAAATACTTAGGTTAAAAATCTAACAAAATATGTACAGGATCTTACGAAAAAAACTAAAAAACTCTGACAAAAACATCCAAGTAGATATAAGTAAATGAAGAGATATAATATCATGTTTATGACTAGAAAGACTTAATATCATTAAGGTATTAATTTTTTCCACTTTGATCTTTAGATTCAATACAACAAAAAATCCCAGCAAGTTACTTTGTGTATATCAACAAACTGATCCTAAAGTTCATAGAGTAAGGCAAAAGATGCAGAATAAACAACATAGTGCTAAAGAATAAAAAGTAGAAGAACTTGGAGGAAGAGGAGAAGAATGAGGAGAATAACAAATTTGGAGGACTAATGTTACCCAAATCCAAGAACCACTATAAAGCTACAGTAATCAAGACAGTGTGAAAGAATAGAAAAGTAAGTCAGTGGGACAGAATAGAGACCATAGAACAAGACCCTCTCAAATATCAGCAACTGGTGGTTAACAAAGGAGCAAAGGTGGTGCAATAGAGAAAAGAACAGTCTATTCAACAAATGGTGCTGGATAAATTGGACATTCAAGTGCAAACTAAAAAAATGAAACTAGACACAGATCTTACCTTAAGATAGTTACTATATTGAACTTAGGATCTTTTCCCTTAAGCCTGCATGTCTAAGCTCCTTAACTCCATGAAATTTCCTTCCATGGGTGTCTCATGCATCAAAGATTTTTGTCATTAGCATATTGTCCCCTGACCAAAAGTTTAAATCATGGAATGCTGGGCAGTGTATTTGATCATCCTTGACATGGTCAAAAAAGGGAGTCTTCCTTATATGTTTTTAGTTATGGGTTCCCAGGAGTGAGCAGAGTTGAGTGGCAGGAGAGTCTTTTCTCCCTACTTCTTTCTGAACAGTGTTTGTGATGGACCACTGCCTTTTCCCTGGACTCTTCTCCCATGCATTTGGGGAAAGGAACACATTGATCATGAGTGAAATGCATAAAACTATCAGATCTTTAAAGCCTTGCCATGGGGAAGCTAATTCTAGCATGTCATAAATGCAAGAAGTTTCATCAAAAGGTTGATGGAACTTGGGGATTCAGCAGGGCTGAATACATACTACCTGCTGCTGGAATAGCTAAGGGCATTTCCCCACACCTAAAGATCTGCATATATTATTGCCTGTTACCAGACAGCTGAGGGCATTTTAATCTACATGTTATTGCCTCCTGCTGGCCAAACACCTGAATAGCTGAAAGCAGTTCCCCCAATCTGACAATGCCTACTGTGTGCTAGTCCTTGCCTTTGATATGTATATCCACTTTGCCTTAGGACAAATTGTGTTAATAAAGAGTGAGGGGTCTGGAGACTCAAGAGAACTTGGTTACTGAAGCTAAGCCCTCCTCTGGCTCCCCCATGGATTACAAATTTATATTATATTTCTAGTCTCTTGATTAATTTACTAGAGGCCCAGTGCACAAAATTCGCACATGGGAGGGGGGGGGTGTCCCTCAGCCCAGCCTGCACCCTCTCCAATATGGGACCCCTCAAGGGATGTTCAACTGCCCATTTACAGGGATCGAGCCATGGGGGTGTGGCCAGCCTGGGTGAGGGCTGATGGCTGTTTGAAGGCTGGCCACACTCCCCAGCAGGGACCCTCATCCCATGGGGGTGTGTCCAGCCTGGGTAAGGGGCTTTTTTTTTTTTTTCAGTGCCTCCTTGAGCTGAGGCCAGGGCCAGCTGGAAGCAGGTATCTGGGATCTATTTATCCTCTATAATTGAAACTTTGTAGCCTTGAGAGGAGACCAGGGCTGGCCAGGGCGGGAAGCTTGGCTTCCTCCATTGCCGAGGGCAACCCAAGCCTCCTGCTTGCTCCAGCTCTGTGGCGGCTACCATCTTAGTTGGGTTAATTTGCATACTCGCTCCTGATTGGCTGGTGGGTGTAGTGGAGTGATCGTTCATTTGCATGTTTCTCTTCTATTAGTGTAGATGCAGCAGCCCCTTCTCCAGATTCTTGAACCCTTCCAGATGCCGAGAAACACCCACCGGCATTATTGCCAAGACTAGGCTTTCCTTGAGAAAAGTACTTCATGACCCAGTGGTTTCACCTGAGGAAACATATTTCCCCTGAATTTAACCTGAATGAATTGTATGCCATTTGATCTGGTCACTCCATTTTTTATTGTGAGCACTGACTCATATCCTTGGTTTGATCTTTTCCATATGGATAAAACCACTTTTCTTTTAACTGACTACATGTTAGCATATATGTACAATAAAAATAAATTGGTCTCTTCTCTGGCCGTTTTTTCTTCATAACTTCTAATTTCCTACTTTTTTCTCATAAGTTATACAGAATATTAAAAAAAAATGCTAAATCTTTTTCCTTAAACTGTTAAGTGGTTCAGAATGTTTCAAATCATAAAGCACTGGAAATACACCCTACAGTGTAATTTCACATAATAATTTTATTGGCTTTGTTAGAGCCAGGCTCAAGTCCAGATAGTCTTATAGCTGAGAGGAATTGGGAGCAACAACCATTCCAAAATTAGGAAGACAACAATTTACATCAAAAGTGCTGCTAACATAAAAAAATAATTCAGACCTGTAAAGAATTTTTGTGAATTTATTTGAGCCAAACTGTAGACATATGCCGGGAAGCAGAACCTCAATAAATTGAGATAATGCTCTGGAGAATGGAGGGTTAAATCTGTATTTGTACATAGCAATCAAAGGAAAGAGACCTAGGTGAGTTATATGAAATTCATTAGTGATAGATTAAGGAGGTGGGATAAAGCAAAGCAGGGAAACCTCTGGGATAGGGTAAAAAGTGAAATGATGGACATGTGCTCCTTTTACATAGATGGATACAGGATACTTTAATGTAATTAACAGCTGACAATTAACTTGATAACAATAACAATGAGGGAATGTCCCTGTGCCATTTGTTGTGCCCTGAGGGGTCCGGGGTAAAAAGGAAGTTACAAATTACCCAGACATCTCACAAATATGTTATCTTAGAGGCAAAAAGGCAAATGGGCTCAGTAAAGATCTAAGTTGATCTTTGTCAGGGAAAATATCGGCCTAGGACATAACTACCCACTATAATCTGTTTGTAGTTAAATATTTAATTTTCAGACCATCTTTTGTGGTTATTTTAGGTCTCTGAGTTTGCAAGGCTGCCACACAGTGTCCATGAGTTCCTTCTTTTCCCCCTCTTTTGCTAAACTACCCCACTACCACCACCACCACCACCACCACCACCACCACCACCACCACCACCACTACCACCACCACCAATAAAGGGAATCTAAATAAGACTTGGCTTCAGTGGCTGAAAGACAAATAGATTTCTGCATCCACCCACCAGAATCATAAAAGTTGATAGACAAGATTATGGTCACAGTGACAAATTTAATAGCATCCTTATTTTGCCATCTAGCATAAGTATTCCAATAACCTTGGGAAATAGAATATTTAATCTAGAGGAGTCCAAACTTGTGAAGAAAGGATGAATCTATGCAGGTTTTGTCTTCTATCTAGTCCATGCATCTTTCTAAGACTTAAGGCTATTAGTTACCGCCTGCATGTGAAATCAAATTAGTATGAAGTCATGAATAAAGTGCCCAACAAGATGTTCTGCAAATGTCAAAACGATCAAGTTCTCTTTGGACTATGTTGAGATCAAGAGCATAGAGTTAACATAGTCCTAGAACAAGACTGAATATTATTGCATATAATATGAACTTTTTAATTATCTTTACAATAGTACCTAAGGAGAAAATGCATTCACCATATCAATCATTACTATGTTCAATCATTCCAGAAAAGATGCATTTAGTTAAATAGTTCAATATTCCTATGATATGACACCCTGTCTCCCAACTAGAATTGATTGATCAATCCAAGGAGAGACTTCTGAGCTAGCTGGACCATTCAGATCCTTTTAAGAAAATATTATGTTGAGAACAGAGTCTAGAAGTCTGGAATACAGTGCTGTTAATGGCACTACCCAGAGAGAATATCAGGAAACTCTTGATATTGAGATACCTAGAAGACTACCTTTGTTGCTTTCTGAGTTCTTGGTTATTCAATTTTTTCTCAGTTATGTGTGACAGTTCACTATCATTCTAATAAATTTTCCATTTTTAATGACAAATAGAGATAAATTTCCTTAGCTATATCTAAGTAATCAAATAATCATAATTTATTTTGTTTTTTATTTTTCAATTATAGTTTACAGTCAATATTACTTGGTATTACTTTCAGTTGTACACATAGTAGCTAGATGATCATATACTTCACAAAGTGATCCCCCTAGTATATCAAGTACCCACCTGGCACCATATGTAGTTATTAGAATATTATTGAAAAGCGGTAAATAAGGACCTGAAAGAAATACATAAATATTCCCAAAATCTTTAGAATATTGTAGAGGTGGCAAGAATTTGGTTTTCTTGATCAAAGAGATATTCTTCCAGTACTCTGATTTAATGTAAGTCTAGTGAGACAGAGAAATCTTGAGTCAAATGATCTCTTACTAATGCTAAACCTCTAGGGCTCTGGTGAACTTCTGATAGCTTCACATATAATCCTCAACACAAGCATTAAGGAAAAATTGTCATAATGAATTGTATTGATGCTGTGATTAAAAGCAATCTTGCTTTACATCCTTTGAGAGACTTAAAATATTACAAACTGGAGACATATAAAGATGTTCTAACCTATCAGCACTAATAACAGCTTACATGTAGATTGAATTTTATAGCTCACAAAGGAAGATTACATATATCATTACACATTAATTTTGTGAAGTAAGCAGCACAAGTATTATCATTCCAATTTTGTATATTAAGAAAATAGGAAAAAGGGGGACATATATAATACTTTCAACAATAAACAATTATTTTTTTTTAAAAAAAAAGAAGACAGATAGGTATGCCTAAACTTTACAGCTTATAATTAGAGACACAACTAGAATACAGGCTTTGTTTTAATCTAAAAAAAAAATGTTATTTCTCCTATACATGCTACTTCCCAACACTGTAGGGGGAAAAACACATCTCTTCAAATATTAAGTGGTGATATTTTAAAAATAAAGCCATTTATCATTGCTAGTGTGAATCTGGACTAGGCTTATTAGTCAAATTAATTCACTTTGGCCAAGGGGCTCCTGCTCTATCCTCACTGTCAAATTCTCCCTGATATTCAGGCACACTGAAACTGAAGACGGCAATATCCTCTAAACCTAACCTTCCCCTGGAACCAGCCCTGTGTGTCAAAACACCAAATCTGGCCAATCCTTTCCCCTATTTTCTCTGAAACAAATGTGTGGCAAAAACAGAACCAGTACCTATCAATCCCTCAATAGTTTTTTTCCCCATCATTATTTTTTAAAGTATACTAATGTACATTTGAAATCTATAATCTTTATAAGACATATAAAATCTACCAATAATCTTTACCCTTTACAGGACAATTGGAAATTGCTCCATATTCCCTATGATCATCTGACAGTTGCTGACGAGCAATAGGAATGACTAGAGTTAAAAACAAATAAGGAAAAAAACTGCACTGTGCATCATTAATTTTGAGAAAAATAGTATGAGTGTTAATAGATTTTAAAATTTTTCAGTTTTAAAGATGTCTTTTAAGTAATGTGTGTGGGTGTGGGTGTGGGTGTGGGTTTTAAATCAGAGAAAGGAGAGAGTCATCATTAAAATTAAAAAGTTAAACTTGCATTTAAAAGCAAGAAGAAAAGTCCTCATATCTGGCACATAAAAACTCTTATATTAAAAGTATTACTTATTCATTGACTTTTTTTCTATCATCGAATTTCCAACTGTTTTTCACCTTTTGCAATTAGGGCACGACAATTGCAATGGTTGCACTGGTGAGAGAAATCCAGAAGGGAGACAATCTAGTTATTTTTATAGCATTGGGGTTCTCTCCTTCCATTCAAATCTCCGGAACTACCATCTGCGCGAAGGAGAGCTAGCTGGGGAGAGTGATGAGAGACCATTGAGAGGAAAGGCAACGATTCCAAAGGGAAAGCTAAACCACCCAGCTGTCAGGGTTTTAGATGCTGAAAATGTCATTTTAGGGAATAATCCAAACCTCTCTCCAATTCCAAAGGGCACCTTTGCTCAGTGCCCTTGCCCCCAGGGCTGCATGGTGGGAGGAGATGGCAATACATCAATGGCATTACTCCTGACTATGAACCCAGCTTTGCAAAAAAGCTCGATGGGCCTCACTGCACAAGACAGCGTATGCCTTTTGTATTTTATTTTTTTCCCGGAAAAATTGACTCACTTAAATGTCTCTGATCACCTCCAGATTCCTTATTCATGGTTGTCAATATAAACTTCTTATCATTGGTCAAATGTTCCTGGCAGATAAGTGAAAACACCACTAAGTCACATTAAATTCAAAGTGGCAAGGAATGTAAATAGTAATTTAGAATCACAATAGTGATTTTAAAATCTGATTATATTAATTTTATTATAAAGTTAAAGACATTGTAATGAAAATGTAAAACAATCTTATCATGGTTCAGAAGTGTCCTGGTTTTACATTTTTAATAAAGGATAGAAGAAAGGGATAAAATAACATGATCAAGACAATTTTAGGGAAAACAATTCACTGGTGATGTAGAAATTTTCAGCTACAGTGATATGATAGATCATTACATATTACCTCTTTTCACGCTTACATATTACCTATTTACCTCTCACCCTTAATTTACAAATTAGAAGTCTCAGGCCCAGAAAAAATTCCTGATTTGCTAATTAATGGTTCAGCTCCATCTAGAACCCAAGTGCCTGAATTTTAAGACAGATTTCTTTATACCAATTAGCATTCATTAAATAAAATTTTATTGTGAGTTTGTATACCAATCATCAAACCGAACTAATCTAAATTTTTCAATGAACTGAAAATATATTTCCTGTGGTTTACCTAGAATCAGAAGGTCAAACACTTCAAAATTCCCTTTGACACTGAAAATTTAGGCTTAATACCCTCCCCCTATCTTCTAACCAAGAAAATATTTTTTGGCCAATCATGTGAGACCCCACTGCCCTGGGGACTGGAAGGTCCTGGGCCCTGGGAATAGTAACGCTGACCACAAATGATCTCGTGCCTGCAGGGGGCCAATGTAGATAAGCTTAGGCAAGCACCGGTTTCCTGGAACCGACCCTAGACCGTGGAATGTTATCTTGAGCAATGTTTTACAAGGTAGGACAAAGAAGGGATCGAGGCTAGCTGTTGCCAAATTAGGACAAAGAAGGAGTTAAGGCTTCAAGCTTTGTATTAGCCAATCAGGAACTGCAAAGCCAACCCTCACCCCCTGCGTGGGGTATAAAATGTCTGCTTAACTGGGGATCGGGGCTCTCCACCATTGTTTGTGTTTGGACCGTGGAAGCCCTGGTTCGAACCAGCAAATAAACACCCTAAAACTGCAAATCTGTATGGTGGTCTGTCTTGTGGTGGGCTACGCTCCGTAACAAATCATAAGTTAGAAAATAACTTTACATATTTTATGTTTAATTGTGCTAAAGACAGAATTTTACTTTTAACTCTATAACTAGGAAAATCAAAGTCAGGATTGCAAATCCTAATACTACTTCATCATCTTTAAAATATATATATATATATATATATATATATATATATATATATATATATATATAATTTCCTCTAAGTTCATTTCCTCTGAAGCCTCATAACACCTGTGCATGCATAGAGATTTGCCAATTGGGCCATTTAGGAAAGCTATCAGGCTCAGATTCCCATACAAATATAGGAAATATCACTGTGGCTCTTAATCAAAAACATATTCTCAATGTGCTCATGAAATAGCAAAAAATGAAATGAAACAATTTTCTCAAGCACCGGGTTTGTTATTACCTTATTTTCAATTCCATATGTCAAATGGAATCTTGAAAAAATCAGACATAACACTGGAAAGTATTTTAGAAAAAAGCAGGGGGGAAGCTCTCTATTAGTATGATGATAAAACTAGGTGAACAAATACCTCTTTTCTTCCTTTAATTTTCTGGTATGACTTCTAGCCTACAGGTAAAAGTATAAATTACTAGCAGAAGCAATTGAGTATCTAGGTATCTGTCTATTAGTTTATGGCTGCCCAGGCAATTTAAAATGAAATGCTCAACCATGTTTCATCTTATTACCTCCAATGGAAAGGGGAAAAAAAAAACAACAATAAAAAAGTGACAGGTGTAGAGTTAAAGAACTGCTAAGGTAGTATTATCACAATCTCAAAATATTTTTATTTATAGGAAAATCTATGGTCAATCATCTGTGTCATTATATCAAAATGATTATTTTTAAAATGTCCAGGTAATTTTCACTTTCTGTTTGATGATTAAGTAAAATGTAGGTAATGTTTAAATCCATTGTTGAAAAGAAATGGTTTATTAATGAGTCATGAATTCAAGTCTGGAATATTTTAAGTATTAAAAAAAGTTTAAATGCAATATTCATTATCAAGTTTCAGGCTATGTTAGACATTTCTAAAATTGCTTAATTTGGGTACTTGTGTAAGGTCATGCCTCACTCTCAGTCTTGTGAGACATTTTTAGAAATGCATATGGTCTATCTAGATATGTTTGATTAGAGCAAATGGTTTTAAACAATTGTAAGAGTAAGAAATGCTAGTTCTTGAAATTACTAGTAATTATTGATTCTAAGTCAGGGAAAAGAAGAATTTTGAGAAAACAGAATTTATCATGATGTGATTTTATATTCATTTGCTCATTTTTTAAAATACCAGTTTTAAAAAATACCAGATATCAAGTTGAATAAATCTGCAAAGGTTTTAGGTAAACATTCAAAATGTGTCCACAATTAGTCTCTCTGGTTCTATTTCAGGTTAGAATGACTTCAAGAAATGATATAATCATAGTTCCCACAAACTAGAGCCTATACTGGTTGAAACCATTTTCTGGTACCCAACTCTTTGAACTAGAATGTTCTAACTCTGCTCCATTTATTCTGATCAACGACCTGCAGCACTACTGTCCACCACATTCATCTCTGCTCGGATTTGTCAGATACTGACTGGCCAGAAATGGTATGTTTTGCCACCTCGCCTTATAAACTGGTCAGAAGATAGCGTGTGACTAAGCAGTTTCAAGATCTTCATGCCAGACTGCTATTTGGCATCCTGGGGTTGAGGATGGTCAAAGGCAGTGGGCCAAGAGAGGTAGAGGTCACTAGTTAATGTAGGCTCCTTGTGCAAAGGGCTTATGTCTGTCTTATTCACCACATCACAAGTTTCTAGATCATTCTTAATAAATTTTTAATGAACAAATAAATGAATAATATAGGCATACTTTGCAGATATTACAGGTTCAATTCCAGACTACAATGGTAAAGCGAATATCACAATACAGTGATTCATACTCTTTTGGCTGGTGAAAGTTTTTGCCCTCATTTTTTAAAAATGTAACACCTGGGATGTGCAATAAAGCACAGAGCAATAAAATGAGGTTTGTGTATATTAAGAAGGCAAGAGTGAAAAGAAAAAAACAAAGAAAGAAAGGTCACCACAATGTACCTTTCTCCTCATAAAACTCTTTTCCAATCCACATCATGAATTTCTTAGGCAGTCAAGGAAAATAATAGTAATTTTTTATAACATATCAATCATGTGAACATGTGATAGAGGGTACATAATACTATCAATTCCTGTTTCCTTGGCAAACATTACTCTATTCCCCAGGAGATGTAGCATTAGCTTCACAGTCTTTCTGAACACACTGTACCGGGGATTCACTACTTGCAACGTCACTGCTAAAAGAGAAAACCTAGCCATTGCCAATGTGGATTGGTCTTCTAAAACCAACACTGACTTCACAACAAAAGCACAAGTTACAAAGTAGATAAACTGGACTTCATCAAAGATAAAATAAACACACAAATCTTTGTGCTTCAAAAGATAACATCAATAAAGTGAAATATATAACTCATGGATTTGAAGACAATATTTGCAAATTATATATATGAAGGGAAACTTATACCTAGACTATAAAAAGAACTATTAAAACTTAGCAATAAAAAGCCAAATAACCCAATTTAAAAATGGGCAAAGTGCAGATGATGTGTTGTGAAATCATAGACCTGAAACTTACATAATTTTCTTAACCAGTGTCACCCCAATAAAAAAAATGGGCAAAGGATCTGAATAGATATACTGTATAGGGTGGAGAGAAAGTAGGTTTACATTTGTGCAAATATGTGATATAATTCATTCTTGTGTTATTATTAAGTAAATATTGTATTATTTTCCATAAGAACTCTAAACCTACTTTGTCCCATCCTGTATATCCAAACTTATATCCAAATGGCTAATAGGCAACATCTTTATTTATCAGAGAAATGCAAATCAAAACCACAGTATACTATTCCACATGCTCTTGAATGATTAGAATAAAAATGGCAGATCATAAAAAGTGTTGATAAGGATGTGGAGAAATTGGAACACTCATATACTGATAGTGGGAATGCAAAATGGTCTGGCCACATTGAAAAACAATCTAGCAGCTTCTGTAAAAGGTTAAACATAGAGTTACCATATGCTCCAATAACTTCACTCCTACAATATGCCTCATGGAAACATATCTGCACACAAAAAAATGTACACAAATGTTCAGGGAAGCAATATTCATAATAGCCAAAATGTAGAAATAAGTCAAATGTCCATTAACATTGTAATATTCCATAATGGAATATTATTCAGCAATAAAATAAAGTACTGTGGCAGGATGAAACTTGAAAACATAACACTAAGTAAAAGATGCCGGTCACAAAAAAAAAAAAAAAGAAAGAAAGAAACTATGGTATGATTATTCCATTTATATGCAATGTCCAGAATAGGTAGATCCATAGTAGCTTAATGGTTGCCTAGGGCTATGGGGATGGAGGTATGTGACTTAGATCTCAATAAAACTGTTTTAACTGGCAGTTTGTAGTTCTTACTCCCCTTCACCTTTTTGACCCTTCCCTCCACCCCCTCCCTTTAGGCAACCATCAGTTCCTTCTCTCTGAGATTGATTTTGTTTTCTCTTGTTCATTTGTTTTGTTTTTTAGATTCTACAAATAAGTGAAGTCATGTGGTATTTGTCCTTCTTTATCTGACTTATTTCACTTAGCATAATACCCTCTGGGTCTATCCATGTTGTCACAAATGGCACAGGGATGTAATATACAGCATAGGAAATATAGTCAATAATATCAGCTTTGCATGATGACAAATGATTACTAGATTTAGTGTGGATAGTAATGTTAAACAACTATGTTCTAAAACTAATGCAATGTTGTATATTAACTATATTTTAATAAAATAAGTGAATGTAAAATAAAAATAATATAAACTCTTATAAAAATCAATTCCAGTATAAAAGATTCTCAGAATATTTTTTCCACTTTTCAACCTAGACAGGACTTTTATTCTCTTTGTTCAAAGACATTAGTGATGTCTAAAGACTACAATGATTATAGAGGAAAGCACTTTGTTTTAACAAAAAGTTGCTGAAACATTCAAAATTCAACAGAGGCACGTGCCTGTGTATACATATCCAATCATACACTCAAATTTATACATACACACACACATATACTATAGCAAAAAGCCTGCAACACTGTTCAACAGGTTGGGCATCGTTATCCATTTAAGTCAATCACAGCCAGTTTTTGAATAGTTTCCCTAAGGGTTTTATGACCAGGACCAATTAGAGAGTATTGCTTTATTAATTGTTAAGGACTTCCAACAGTTTGGTGAATTATAAAGCTGTCACATCAGTACATGAGTGATAGTTGGCAAAAAGACAATAGCAGTAACAAAAGCACCCAGTATATCAATTACAAGAAAACGAGCCCTAACCGATTTGGCTCAGTGGATAGAGCGTCGGCCTGTGGACTGAAAGGTCCCAGGTTCGATTCTGGTCAAGGGCATGTATCTTGGTTGTGGGCACATCCCCAGTAGGAATTGTGCAGGAGGCAGCTGATCAATGTTTCTCTCTCATCGATGTTTTTAACTCTCTATCCCTCTCCCTTCTTCTCTGTAAAAAATCAATAAAATGTATTTTTTTTAAAAAGAAAAGAAAACAAAAAAACTAACTGATCCAAAGTAGTCATGGAATCTAGGGGGAAATAAGCATACTCTAATTTCTGAATATTTTGCATATGGAAGGGAGTCAAGAACATAATAAGAATTCAAGAAGTGATTGAAGTCACTTCACTCCTCCCAGTGCACACACTAGGATCACTATAATACCTAATTCTTATGAACACTTTCTTTATAGAGATTACACCCAACAAAATATCAAACATATAAATGTTACCCACATCCTACCATCCCAGTAAAGATAAAGTAATAGAGATACAGCTATAGCTACACACAGAGATATGTAAGTCTACATCTATCTATCTATAGATCTGGAAAAACAATTTGAAAGTCTTTATTATAATTTTCTTAATTTGTGATTTGCTACATGAATTAGTGCAAATTATCTGTGAAGTCCATTGTTATGATTACAATAGCTTTATTAACTCAGTGTTTCATGTACTCACAACTATAAACCTACTTTTGCCAACCTCTGTATAATGAGAAAGACACATAGAATAAATATGTATTTAGTGTCTACTCGGGGAACTCTTCTAGGGTTAATTAACCTGGCTCCTTCTCTCTGTCTCAGCAATTTTGTATTGGCACCTGCTACATGACATCCATGCATGTTTTCTTCTCTTTCCTCCTCTTCCTGTACTGTACCACCAGCTTCTGGAGAGGCAGCAGCATTATCCTTCCACTGAAAGCAACTCTGATATTCCACAACACTGATTCACTACATTTTTTAAAATATCAGTTTTCTGCTGTAACATTTTATAGTGGCTATAATTACCACAAAGCCATTATGATTATGCTACATTCTGCAGGTTCTTATGCAACTAATATCCTTTTCATTCAGGTTTCTTCTCCCCTTTCCTTGGTGAAATTGTATTTGGACTTGTGAACTATGTTCTTGGACTCAGCAGTTTTAAAAAGATGGAAAAAAAATGTGTTTCTGTCCCTTTTATTGCCAGCAGCTCTATGAAGTTGTTACTCTTGCATCAGGTCATTTTGGTGTCCAGCACAGTGACCAATGAAGGGCCTTCTTGTCTGTATTAGGAACAGTGACCACACAGAGAGAAGGACTCACCCTGAAATAAAACTCCAGAGTTTTGGTTTAAACAGTCGCTTGTACTTTTCCATGATATAGTTAGTAAAGCCAAAAATGCAAGGCAATAAAAATATCCATGTAATATTTTATAAGACTACAGATGTACTAGATCAGTGTAGAAAAAAGGAAATGAGAGATAGGGACAGTGTACCTTGTGTTCATCAGCACACATATTTATTAGCACACATTCTAATCATGTTTGCTTGTTAGCACATGATTTCTTTACGGTCAGACACTTCTTTCATAAATCTTCCCATATGCCTGCAAAGAATGTGTATGTGCTATTTTATGTTTTTATTTTGTTTTCATTTTCCTTTATTAGAGGTTAACATTATATCCTTCAAAAAGTGAAAATGCACATAGAAAGATGTATGTTTCTAAAATACATGGAAAATCACTCTGAGATTTGAACCATGAGCTGCTATGTTCACACATCCATTAATCTCCATTGCTCTTTTATAGGACAAGTGACAGTATGTGGGAGGACATTGCCAGTTGCTAGGCAGGCCTGCTGCTTACCAAGTGTCATAGAGCAGCTTACTTAACCCTCTGAGCCTCAGCTTTCTCACCTTGCGAATTAGGTGATAATGCCTACACTTAAAGTTGATGAGAAGAGGAAATGAGATAACATACATATAAAGCGCATGCACAAATAGCCTCTAGTTTATAAGGGTTCTGGGTTCTCAATAATGGTAACTATTAGTATCACTATTGACTCTCAAGTTATTTTCAAAATAACTGTTTTAAAATTCTAAACATAAAATATTGCTGCCTAGAATTACATCTTCTGAACTCTAATGGCTATTTGTCAAGTTGGCTATGTAAAATTTCAATGATAAAGAATTTTTAAATCTAAGTCAAGTTCAACTTTAAAGTTGCTGAGGAGAAACGTCTTGCAATTCCACTATCCCTCAGCCAATCAATCATTTTAAGTTAAAGAGCCATGCTTCTTTCACTGAGTGGCAAAAGAGAGGCTGTACTTTTACATTACACATGCACACACCACACTACAATCAACTCACTCATGCTAGATGATGATCAGTGCTACTGAGGAAATCAAAGGAGGAAAGGAGATAGATAATGCTGGGAAGGGAGACTGCTATTTTAAATACGGTAGTCAAGGAAGCAGTATCATTTGAGAAAAACCTGAAAAAAGTGAAAAGTCTACTCATTTGCATAAAATGAAGGATGACAATTCCAAGCTGAGGGAACAGATCATGCCAAAACCCCTAAAGAAAAATGTGCTTTCCAAAGAAGGGGGAAAGAAAAGCAACAAGGGCAGCGTGGTTGGAGCCAGTGGCCAAGCTCAGGTCAGAGAGGGAGGAGGGCCCTGATCTTGGAGGGACTTCTATAAACATGGACTTATTATACACAAGGTGTAAAACCAATAGAGGTTTCAAGCAGAAGAGCAAGATGATCTTGCATATTATTTAAAAGAATCACTATAGTTTCTCTGTGGAGACTGACTATCGGATGTCAGGATGGAAGCTGAGAGACCAGGTTAGGAGATTACTGACAAATATCAAAGCAAATGACAAGTTGGTGAGTAGAGAAAGTGATGTAAAGTATTTGGATTCTGGATATATACTAAAGACAGAAATGAAGGACTTATGAACAGAAAGAATGTGTGATTACCTAAACCATAAGCCGGGGAGTTTTTCTTTGAGCAACATGAAGAAAAATATAGACATTTATTCAGACAGGTAAGGCTGATAGGAAGTTTGGAGGGAAGATTAAGAGTTCATTTTGGAACATGCTGGTTTTGGGGTTGCCATTATACAGCCAAGTATTTAATAGAAAGTTAGAAATTTAAGTCTGGATTTCATGAGAGAGATGTAGGCTAGATATACAAATTCAGACATCAACAATATACAGATGATATTTAAAACCTCGAGAATGGGTGTGATTCTCTGGAGAGTTGTAGGTACAAGAAAAATCATTCTCCAAAATAATCCAAAGTGTACAGATTGGCAACAAGAAAGTAGATTTCGAAAGAGTTGCCCCTGAGATAGAAGTTAAACAAGGAAGTTCTTGTTGTCCCAAAAGTCCGGTGAAAAACAAAATGTATATCCAAGGAGAGGGTATGATAACTGAGTCAAATGTGGCCAATAGGTCAAGAAAGGTTGAGATTGTGATTTCACCCTTCAATTTAGTAAGATGGAGGTCATTACTGACTTTGATAGGAACAGATTCAGCAGACTAATAGAGGAGAAAACTTGTTTACAATGAATTTTTTAAAATTCTTTATTGTTTAAAGTATTACATATAGTATTACATATGTCTGCTTTTCCCCCAAATGACCACTCCCTGGGCACCCTCACTCCCTCCCCCTCACCCCCCAGGAAATGCTCTCAACCCCCTAGTGTCTGTGTCCATTGGTTATGCTTATATGCATGCATACAAGTTAATATCTTTGGTTGCTCTCTTACATACACACCTCCCAACCACCCTCCCCCTGCCTTCACTATGAAGTTTGATGGGCTGTTCAATGCTTCTCTGTCTCTGGATCTATTTTTGTTCATCAGTTTTTGTTGTTCATTATATTCCACAGATGAGTGAGATCATGTGATATTTATCTTTCTCTGACTGGCTTATTTCGTTTAGCATAATGTTCTCCATGTCCATCCATGCTATTGCAAATGGTCAGAGTTCTTTCTTTTTACAGCAGCATACCGGTAGTATTCCATTGTGTAGATGCACCACAGTTTTCTAATCCACTCATCTGCTAAAGAACACATAGGCTGTTTCTAAATCTTAGCTATTGTAAATTGGGCTGCTGTGAACGCAGGGGTGCATATGTCCTTTCTGATTCGTGTTTCTTGTTTCTTGGGATATATTCCTAGAAGTAGGATTACAGGGTCAAATGGGAGTTCCAGTTTTAATTTTTTGAGCAAACTCCATACTGTCCTCCACAGTCTGCATTCCCACCAGCAATGCACAAGGGTTCCTTTTTCTCCGCATTCTTGCCAGCAATTGTCATTTGTTGATTTGTTGATGATAGCCATTCCAACATGGTGTGAGATGGTACTTCATTGTCCTTTTGAATTGCATCTCTCAGATGAATAGTGACTTTAAGCATGTTTTCATAAGTCTCTTGGCCTTCTGTATGTCCATTTTTTTTTAACTTTAAACATCTTTATTCCTTTCCAGTTTTAACACTAGCTCTTTTTTAATTTTAATAAATCTTTATTGTTCAGATTATTACAATTGTTCCTCTTTTTCCCCCCATAGCTCCCCTCCATCCGGTTCCCACCCCACCCTCTGCTGCCCGTCCACTGTCCTCATCCATAGGTGTACGATTTTTGTCCAGTCTCTTCCCGCACCCCCCATGCCTCTTTTCCCCCTAGAATTGTCAGTCCACTCCCTTTCTATGCCCCTGATTCTATTATATTCACCAGTTTATTCTGTTCATCAGATTTTTTTATTCACTTGAGTTTTAGATTCACTTGATAGATATGTATTTGTTGTTCATAATTTTTATCTTTACCTTTTTCTTCTTCTTCCTCTTCTTAAAGAATACCCTTCAGCATTTCATATAATACTGGTTTGGTGGTGATGAACTCCTTTAGCTTTTTCTTATCTGTGAAGCTCTTTATATGCCCTTCAATTCTGAATAGCTTTGCTGGGTAGAGTAATCTTGGTGGTAGTTCTTGCTATTCATCACTTTGAATATTTCTTGCCACTCTCATCTGGCCTGCATAGTTTCTGTTGAGAAATCAGCTGACAGTCATATGGGTACTCCCTTGTAGGTAACTAACTGTTTTTCTCTTGCTACTTTTAATATTCTCTCTTTGTTTTTTGCACTTGGAATTTTAATTATGATGTGTCTTGGTGTGGTCCTCTTTGGATTCCTTTTGTTTGGGGTTCTGTGCGCTTCCTGGACTTGTAAGTCTATTTCTTTCACCAGGTGGGGGAAGTTTTCAGTCATTATTTATTCAAATAGGTTTTCAGTGTCTTGTTCTCTCTCTTCTTCTGGCACCCCCATAATTCTGATGTTGGTACACTTGAAGTTATCCCAGAGGCTCCTTACACTATCTTCATATTTTTGGATTCTTTTTTCTTTTTGCTTTTCCAGTTGAGTGTTTTTTGCTTCTTTGTATTTCAAATCTTTGACTTGACTCTTGCAATCCTCTAGTCTGCTGTTAGATCTCTGTATTTTTTATTTCAGTCAGTGTATGCTTAATTTCTAGTTGGTCCTTTTTCATATCCTTGAGGGTCTCGCTAAATTTATCGGCCTTTTCTAGAAAATTCTTGAAAAACCTTATAACCATGGTTTTGAACTCTATATCCAGTCGTTTACTTTCCTCCATTTCTTTCATTTGTGACCTGTTTCTTTGTCTCTGCATTTTGGCTGCTTCCCTGAGTTGATAGAATGGCTTTGTGTGTTAGGTGTCCTATAGGGCACAGTGGCTCAGCCTCCCCAGTTACCTGAGGTGGACACTCTTGGTGCACCCCTTTGTGGGCTGTGTGAACAGTCTTGTTGTAGTTAAGCCTTGATTTTTGTTGGTATCACTGGGAGGAATTGACCTCCAGGCCAATTGGCTGTGAGGATCAGTTGTGTCTACACTGGGAGAACTTCTGTGCTGGAGACACCCTTATGAGACAAGACTTTCAAAAGCCTCTGTGCTCAGCTTGGATGGGGCGGAGTCTCAGGATGGAGCAGATAGCATTCGTTTCCCTTCCGCCCTGCCCTAATAGGCCCCTGTGTCTCAGTGTCCCATGGTAATTGCTGCAAGCACCTCTGAGAGAAAATCATTCTCATGTTCCACCCACTGCTAGACAGGCCAGTTTACCCGAATGAGTCTGGGTCCCCAGAGTCTCGCCCGGAACTGGAGTTCAGCACAGTTGGGAGCTTTTGTCTCCCTCCCGCTTGAGAAAGCCAGCTGCGCACTCATTTGCCAGTCCTCTCCATGCACACGTCTCAGTACCTCTGCCTCCTGCAGCTCCTCTGAGTCTCAGTGTGCTTTTCTCTTTCCTTCTAATTGTAGAATTTCCACTCAGCCAGCCTTCTTGTGGTTCTGGATGATGTCCATTTTGTCTTTTACTTGTAGTTTTGAAACTGTTGTGTGAGACAGCAGTTTAGGTGTTTACCTATGCCGCCATCTTGGTTTCCAACACTCTGTATGTTCACTTTTGAAAAGTGTCTATTTCAGCCCTTTGCACATTTTTTTATTGGATTGTTTATCTTCCTTTTGTGAAGATGTATGAGTTCCCTATAAATTTTGGAGATTAGGGCCTTATCGGATATAACATTGGCAAATATGCAGCAGGCTTTCTTGTTGTTTTAATGATGGTTTCTTTTGCTGTGCAGAAGCTTTTTATTTTGATGTAGTCCCATTTGTTTACTTTCTACTTGGTTTCTATTCCCTAGAAGCTGTATTGGTAAAGATATTGCTACGACATACATCTGATATTTTACTGCCTATGGATTCTCCTAAGACTTTTATGTTTTCCCATCTTACCTTTAAGTCCTTTATCCATTTTGAGTTTATTTTTGTGTATGGTGTAAGTTGGGGATCTAGTTTCATTTTTTTTTTTTTTTGCATGTAGCTGTCCAGTTTTTCCAACACCATTTATTTTATATATATATATATATATATATATATATATATATATATATATATATGTATGTATATTGTTGCTTTTAGAGAGGAAGGGAGAGGGATAGAGAAATATAAACGTCAATGATGAGAGAGAATCATTGATCGGCTGCCTACTGCACATCCCCTACTGGGGATCGAGCCCAGAATCTACGCATGTGCCCTTGGTTGGAATCAAATCTGGGACCCCTCAGTTCACAGGCTGACACTCTTATCCACTGAGCCAAACCAGCTAGGGCCCAAAACCATTTATTGAAGAGACTGTCTTGACTCCATTATATGCTCTTCCTTTCTTTATCAAATATTAATTGAGCATAATGGCTTGGGTCGATTTCTGGGTTCTCTGTTCTGTTCCATTGGTCTATATGTCTGTTCTTGTGCCAGTACCAGGCAGTTTTGAGAACCGTGGCTTTGTAATATAGCTTGATATCTGGTATTGTGATCCCTCCAACTTTGTTCTTCTTAAGATTGCTGCAGCTATTCAGGGTCTTATTTTGATCCATATGAATTTTTGGATAGTTTGTTCTAGGTCTGTGAAATATGCCATTGGTATTTTAATGAAGATTGCATTAAATCTATAGATTGTTTGGGTAGTGTGGACATTTTTAATGATGTTGATTCTATCATGAACATGGTATGTTCTTCTATTGGTTTATGTCTTCCTCTATCTCTTTTTTCAATGTCCTGTCATTTTCAGAGCACAGGTCTTTTACTTCCTTAGTTCAGTTTATTCCAAGGTACCTTAATTTTTTTGGTATAGTAGTAAAGGGGATTGTTTTTGTTTTTTCACTTTCTGTGAGTTCATTGTTGGTATATAAAAAAGCCATAGATTTCTGGGTGTTAATTTTGTATTCTGCTACAATGCCAAACTCATTTATTAAATCTAATAGTTTTATTATGGCATCTTTAGGGTTTCTATGTACAAAATCATGTCATCTGCGAATAACGAGTTTTACCTCTTCTTTTCCAATATAGATGCCTTTTATTTCTTCTTGTCTGATGGCTATGGCTAGCCCTTCCAGTACTATGTCAAACAGGAGTGGTGAAAGTGGGCATCCCTGTCTTGTTCCTGTTCTTAGGGGAAATGGTTTTAGTTTTTGCCCCTTAAATATGATGTTGGCTATAGATTTGTCATATAAGGCTTTTATTATGTTGAGGTATGATCCCTCTATTCCACTTTGCTGAGAGTTTTTATTAAGAACGAATGTTGGATTTTGTCAAATGCTTTTTCTGCATTGATTGATATGATTATGTGATTTTTGTCTATTTGTTTATGTGATGTATCACGTTTATTGATTTGCAGATATTGTAACATCCTTGCATCCCCAGAATAAATCCCACTTTGCCATGTTATATGATCTTTCTGATGAAATGCTGGATCTGATTTGCTAAAATTTTGTTGAGAATTTTAGCATCTATGTTCATCAGTGATATTGGCCTGTAATTCTCTTTCTTTGCAGTGTCTTTATTCGTATTGGGTTTAGGGTAATGTTGGCTTCATAGAAGGAGCTTTGAAGTGTTTCTTGCTCTTGAATTTTTTTTTTGAATAGTCTGAAGAGAATAGGTTTTAGTTCTTCTTTGAATGTTTGGTAAAAATCCCCTGTTAAGCTATCTGGCCCAGGGCTTCTCTTTGCTGGAAGTTTTTTGATTACTGCTTCAATTTCCTCCACAGTTATTGACCTATTCAGATATTTTTATTCTTCCTGATTGAGTTTTAGAAAGTCATATTTTTCTAAGAAGATGTCCATTTCTTCTAGGTTGTCCAGTTTGTTGAAATAGAGTTGTTCATAGTATTTTTTAACAATCCTTTGTATTTCTGTGGGGTCTGTTGTTATTTTGCCTCTTTCATTTCTGATTTTGTTTATTTGGGGCCTCTCTCTTTGCTTCTTAATGAGTCTAGATAGAGGTTCATCAATCTTATTTATCCTTTCAAAGAACCAACTCTTGGTTTCATTGATCATTTGTATTGCGTTGTTTTTTGTTTTTTTTTCTCTATGTGATTTATTTCCACTCTGATCTTTATTATTCCCTTCCTTCCGCTCATTCGGGGCTTGTCTTGTTGCTCTCTAATTCTTTAAGTTGTAGAGTTAAATAATTTATTATCAGTTTTTCTTGGTGTTTGAGGTAGGCATGTAATGTTATCAACATCCCTCTCAGGACTGCTTTCACTGTGTCCATAGATTTTGAATTGTTGTGTTTTCATCGTCATTTGTTTCCAGGATTTTTTTTTTATTTCTTCTTTGATCTCTTTGGTAACCCAATCGGTGTTTAATAACATGCTAGTTAGCCTTAAAAGTGTTTGAATTTTTATTGTTTTTATTGTAGTTTATTTATAATGTTATGCCATTGTGATCCGAGAAGATGCTTGATATGATTTCAATCTTCTTAAATTTAAAGAGACTTTGCCTATGTTCCAATATGTGGTCTATCTTTGAAAATGTCCCATGTATGCTTCACAAGAATGAATATTCTGTAGCTCTGGGATGAAATGCTCTGAATATGTCTATTAAGTCCATCTGATCTAGTGAGTCATTTAGGATTGCTGTTTCTTTGCTGATTTTTTGTCTAGATGATTTATCCAGTGATGTCAATGGGGTATTAAAGTCCCCTATTCTGACTGTATTGATGTTGACCTCTCCTTTGATATCTTCCAGAAGTTTTTTTATGTATTTGGGTGCTCCTGCATTGGGTGCATATATGTTTACCAGAGTTCTATCCTCTTGTTGTATCCATCCCTTTAGTATTATGAAGTGGCCTACTTATCTCTTGTTATGGCCTTCACTTTGTGGTCTATTTTGTCAGATAGACCTCAGTATTGCAACCACAGTTTTTTGTTGTTGTTTTTTTTTTTTCATTTCCATTTGCCTGAAAGATATTTTTCCATCCCTTCCCTTTCAGTCTGTATGAGTCCCTTGTTCTGAGGTGGGTCTCTTGTAGACAGCATATATATGGGTCATGTTTTCTTATCCATTCAGCCACTCGATGTCTTTTGATTGGAGCACTTAATCCATTTATGTTTAAGGGTATTATTGATAGGTACTTGTTTGTAGCCATTTTTATTTTTTGTACCTGTGTTCCTTCTTCCCTTTCTATTTCTTCTTCTTACAACAGTCCCTTTAGCATTTCTTGCATTGCTGGCTTGGAATGATAAACTCCCTTAGCACAATGGATCAAAGACAGTCTATTCAATAAATGGTGTTGGATAAACTTGACACATGCATGAAAAAAAAAATAAAAATAGACCATTTTCTTATACCATATATAAGAATAAACTGAAATTAAATTAAAGACTTAATTAAGTGTAAGACTGGGAACCATAAAACTCTTAGAAGAAAATACAGGCAGTGAAAAATCTCTGACATATCTCTTAGGAATATTTTTTCTGAAATACATTAAACTAAAAACTTCTTGGAAAGCAAAGGATACCACCAATAAAACAAAAAGACAATCTACTGAATGGTAGAAGATATTCAGCAGTGACACATCCAATAAGGAGTTAATATTCAACATTTATAAAGATCTCAAACAACTCAACACCAAAAAAATAAACAATCCAAATAAACATGGACAGAGGATCTGAACAGACACTTCTCCCAAGAAGAAATACAGATGACCAACAGACATATGAAAAGATGCTCAAAGTAACTAATCATTAGAGAATTGAAAATTAAAACCATAATGAGACATCACCTCATACTTGTAACAATTATTGTCGAAGATGTGAAAAAAAGAGTACCCTCATTCACTTTTGGTAGGAGTACAGATTGGTGTTGCTGCTATGGAAAACAGTATGGAGGCTTCTCAAAAAATTAAAAATGGAACTGCCTTATGACCCAGTGATTCCATTTCTGGGAATATATATCCAAAGAAACCTGACCACTAATTCAAAAGAATATATGCACAACTATGTTCATTGCAGTGAGTGCTATTTACAATAGCCAAGACATGGGAGCAACACAAGTGCCCATAAATAGACTAGTAAATAAAAAAGTGGTGATACACATATAAAATGGAGTATTACCTAGCCATAAAAAGAATGAAATCTTACCATTAAAACAGCATGAATGACCTACTGTATTATTCTAAGTGAAATAAGTAGTCAGAGAAAGATAAATACCATATGATTTCATTTATATGTGGAATCTAAATTGCAATATAGGTGAACAAGCAAAATAGAAACAGACTCATAGTTGCAGAGAACAGACTGGTGGTTGCCAGAGGGAAAGAGGTTGGGGGACTGGGTAAAAAAGGTGAAGGGAATCAGAAGTACAATTTGGTAGTCACAAATAATCATGGGGGTGTAAAGCACAGCATAGGGAATATAGTCAATAATATTGTAATAACTATGTATGGTGCCAGGTGGGTACTGGGAATATAAAGGGGAACACTTTGTAAAGTATATGATTGTGTAACCACTATGCTATACACCTGAAGCTAATACAAAATAATACTGAATGCAAACTGTAATTGAAATTATTTTTCAAAAGTAAAAGACAAAGCATTTGCTGTTAGATTAAATATAATGAAATGTCTTCAAATGATTTGGAATAACAATTACAAACACGTGGAAGGGTTCTGCAAGTTTCTTTGCTAATGTTTTAAATTCCTCACTCTAAAGGAAAATTATAAGTAATGCATTATGCATACATGGCCTATAAGAAGATGATTTGAAAATTTAATTGTAAGTCCCAGACTTATAGAAAGCCTTGCCTCATCAAAAGATTGGTGAATGGATATACATTTGTATGTTTTAAATGGAAAAAATAATTTCTCTATATATCCATGTTTATAATTTCCTGATTTAAATAATTTATTGATTAATTGACTATATGATTCAGGGTTCTCCAGAGAAATAAAATCAATAGGAGATGATAAAGATAGATAGATGATAGATAGATAGATAGATAGATAGATAGATAGATAGATAGATAATTGATAGAATGATATATATAATACATACATATTATAATATATATACCTAGTGGCCCAGTGTATGAAATTCATGCACGGAGGTAGGGGGGTTTTCTCAGCCCAGCCTGCACCCTCTCCAATCGGGGACCTCTTGAGGGATGTCATGTCTGACAGGGATCTGGCCTACACCAGCAGTCAGACATCCCTCTCGCAATCTGGGACCACTGGCTCCTAACCACTCACCTGTCTGCCTGCCTTATCACCCCTAACTGCTTCTGCCTGCCTGCCTGCCTGATTGCCCCAACTGCCCTCCCTGCCAGCCTGATCTTGCCCCCAACTGCCCTCCCTGCCGGCCTGATCTTGCCCTCAACTGCCCTCCCCCACAGGCCTGATCTCACTCCCAACAGCCCTCCCCTGCCAGCCTGATTGCCCCTAACGGCCTCTGCCTTGGCCCCTACCACCATGGCTTTGTCCGGAAGGAAGTCAGACGTCCAGAAGATGGCCGGCCAACCAGACTAATTAGCATATTACCCTTTTATTAGTATAGATAGATTATATAGGACAGGATTGCTTAAATGGGGGAGGAAGGCTTTTTCAGCATGAGGAGATTCTCTTGGCAGACAAAAATACATAATCCCTATATCTGGACTAATAGCCAGCCATATGCATTATACTGCCAAACTGGTCATTAAAAAATTGAACCACTTTCTTACACCTTACACCAAACAGCTGTTGCCCTTAAAAACCCTTCTCAGCCCCCATCTTAGGTTCTGCCTTCACAGTGCACCCAGATTAGGTTCTGATTGGTTGGTTTCTATGCCAGTCAGCATCAAAAGCTCTGCCTCCTAGGCAGTCATTGGCTCCTCGCAGTTCACCCAGATTTGGTTCTGATTGGTCAGTTTTTATGCAAGTAGGTGTCAAAAGTTCCGCCTCCTACTCAGCCTTTGGCTCCTCGCAGTTCACCCAGATTTGATTCTGATTGGTCAGTTTCTATGTCAGTCAGCATCTCCAGGACTACCCCCAGGCATGATCAGAGAGGCACGGCTGATCAGCAGCTCCCACAGCTGCTGGCGGGGCCCAGAGAGAAAGAGAGGCAAGGGCTGATCAACAGCTGCCACAGAGGCTGTGAATCAGACCCTGCTTCTCTCTCTGGGCCTCTCTCCAGGCCTGATCTGCAGGCCCCTCAGCAGTCAGTGCTGCGTTGCCATGCCTGCAGCAGTGGCGGCCAGTGCTGGGTCACCGTGGCGACCCAGCACTGACTGCATGACTGACCTCCGGTGTTCAGTCATCTGTTCAGTCGTTTTGGACATTACAGACCCTGGCTGTATATAGAGATAGGAATTGACTCATGTGATTATAGATTCTGAGAAGACCCATAATCCTCAGTCGGCAAACTAGAAAATCAGGTAAGCTGGTTTTGTAATTCAAAGTCTAAAGGCCTCATAAGCAGGGGAAGTGATGGTATAAGCTCCAGTCCCTGTTAAAGGCCCAAGAACTAGGAGTGCTTATGTCTGAGGGCAGTAAAAGATGGGTGCCTGAGCTCAGTCAAGAGAGGGCAAATTCACCCTTTCTCTCCCTTTCATTCAGGCTCTCAAAGGATTAGACAATGCCTAACCATGCTAGTGAGGGCATCTTTTTTACTCAGTCTACTGATGTTAAACACTTCCTGAAACACCCTTCCAGACACAACCAGTAATAATATTTACCAGCTGTCTGGGTGTCCCTTAGGCCAGTCAAGTTGCATAAAATTAACAGTGGTTATACTGGCCATCTATCTGCCTTGATAATATCAGAAGGTTTTTTACACTGGTTTTCAATTGTCTTATTTTATTTTTCAAATATTCAAATGACTTTCTAAAATATAAATAAATCAATATTTATGCTAAACTAGAGGCCCAGTGCATGAAATTCGTGCAAGAGTAGGCCTTTGCAGCTGCGGCTGCCTTGATCCTCACTCGCAGCTGGGGTGGGGGGGGGCTGCCTGGATCCCTCCCTTGCAGCCTCAGCAGCTGCCTCAGTCCCACGGCTGCAGCCCCGGCTTCCTCCCAGAAGGATGTGTGGAAGGCTGTCTGGTCTAATTAGTATATTATGCTTTTATTATTATAGACTAGAGGCCCGTTGCATGAAGATTCATGCAATAGGCCTCCTTCCCCTGGATGCCAGCACCTGGGACCCAGGCCTTCACTGCAGCCACAGTGGAGAAGCAAACCTCAAGGCTAGGCTTCTCTGCTCCAGCCACAGTGAGGCTTGGCTTCTCTGCTGTGGCCTAGCGGAGAAGCGAAGCCTCAAGGCTTCTCCGTTCTGGCCGCAGCAGAGAAGCCAAACCTCTTCAGTCTTCAGTCGTCTTCAGTCTTCGCTCCGCACCAGTGTATGCAAATTAACTCGCCACCTTTGTTGGGTTAATTTGCATACTCACTCCCGATTGGCTGGTGGGCGTCGCAGAGGTATGGACAATTTGCATATTTCTCTTTTATTAGTGTAGATGTTGCATGAAACTGTTCAAATAATCTTATATCATAAATATTTTTAAGTATTATTACAAGCTTATAGATTACATTTAAAATCAACAACCAGTTTGATAGGAGCCAACCAGTCAGAATAGACCACTGGCCAGTCATACACAACCTGCATGCATAGCTACATACCTATATCTAGATAATCTTCACTTAAATAATCATCTGTCAAGTGGATGAGCCATATTTTACTTCATCACACTATTTATCTTAGACTTATTTTCTTTTTTCTTTGATACTAACAATGTTGCTGATAAACATACTTGCCAATAGCTGTTTATTATGCTTCTGAATAGAAAATGGACATTGAAATTGGGACTCAAACATTTTTTTGTTTTGTCTTGTTTTGTTATTATATGTTTATTTCCAGTCTGCAAAGGCAAAACTTTTTAAAGGAAAGAAATGGGAAAAAGATACAGAGGCAAAGAAGCATTGAACAGACTGTCAAACTACATTGGGAAGACAGGGGTGGTTGGGCGAGGAGGGCTGTAAGAGACCAACCGAAGGACTTGTACGCATGCATATAAGCACAACCAATGGATATAAGACACTGGGGTGGGGGCGGGAGGGTGGGCAGGTGAAGGCATGTCCTGGGGGGGTAGGGGTGGTCGGGGGAAGATCAAAGGGGAAAAAAAAAAAGGAGACATATGTACTACTATTTGTAATACTTAAAACAATAAAAATAAAATAAAATTTAAAAAAAAAAAAAAAGAAAATGCATTATTTTCTTTACAATAAAACAAAGAAGAGAGGAAGAGAGAAAGGCAATACATTGCTCATCTTTGGTCTTCTTGCTGGCTTGCCTGCCCTCTTGTTTGTTAGTTATTTATTGAATTATTTGCTTCAGGAAGTATTTAAAGTGTTACTGAGCAGTAAATAATACAAATAAGTCCCTTCACTTGTTTTCAATTCAGTTGTACTCCCTAATATCCAGGTTCATACATTTAGTATCCTTTTCAAAATTCTCCAGATAATTTGTTGAACATCACTTTGATTTGGCTATGAAGAATTAGAAAAATGAAGTAAATGTACCCTGCTTTGTTCCCAAAATTCAAGGCAGAATGTAAAATTCATATTGCTTAATATTTTTGCTTTCTATTTTTAAATTTTATGCGGAACTTTATGCATTGTCATTTGAAAGTACTAATGCTGGCACTATGTCAAAATTTGCCTTGTACCATCCCAGAGGAGTCAATGAAAATACTGTTTCTCAAAGAACTTAATACTTTGATAATAATAATTCAGGCAATATCAGAATGCGCTGGATTGCTGTGCAATGCAGAAGTAACATTTTAAAATTGCATTTCTGCAACACTTGGACCCTCAAGAATTAAAAATTATCAAGATGAACTTTTTTAAACAAGAATCATTAAATCATAGTAGCATGTGATGGTTAAACATATTCGTTTTTAATGTGTCAAACACAAAATATTAAGACATGAGCTTTACGAAGGCTCTTAAATTTTGCACTTTCTTTGAAAGTTATGCAAAATTACTTAGCATTTTTAGGTTTTATTCTGACAATACAATATGCATAAGAAGAAATATGCTCACCAATTCCTTAGGCTAGCACAGCACACTAATGTCAAAGTGGCAGACATATAACCTGGGAGTCAATACATTCTAGGATTTAGAGGTACTTCATATGACCATACAGTCTATCTTCACTTTATACACAAATATATTTATGGTCAAAGACCAAAGAAATTATTCAGTCACAGAGCAAACAAACTCCTAGTTCAATTTATTTTCACTACAATATACCATCAGGATCCTGTGACTATTTCCTCGTTGTAACCAACTGAGGAAGGAAGGAAGGAAGGAAGGAAGAAAGGAAGGAAGGAAGGAAGGAAGGAAGGAAGGAAGAAAGGAGGGAGGGAGGAAGAAAGGAGGGAGGGAGGGAGGGAGGGAGGGAGAGAGGGAGGGTATCATATGTATTCTCTCTCCAGAATGCCTTACAATCAGTTTGACTCCCCCCACCCCCACCCCCACTCAACACACTAGTTATTGCAGCATTCTGGAGAAAATAAACAAAAACAAAAAAAAACCATAGTACCAAGCTGGAAATAAAGTGCAACTTCTGGTTTCCCATTCCTGGGCTTTCTTGATTGAATCCTCCTTTATCCAACTAGGTGTGCTCAGAGAGTGAAAATTGAACTCTGTGTTACAGAGTAGAGACCTACACACATATCACAGAGGAAAAAAATTTTTGATTTATCACTCACTCAGATTACATGTATGCTACGCTTCTCTTTTACCTATAACCTCCATTAAAAGTAATAGGAGCTCCAATCTGCCAAGAAATTGATGGATGTGAGTAAATTCAAATGAGTAGCACAGAAAGAGCCAGTTAATGCCTGGTGGAAAGCTGAATGCCAATGTGCTCTCAGTGATGTACTAAAGAAAGCTGCTTTCAGTGGACAGGTTTTTCCCACCACACCCCCAATACGTCTCCAATTTATTGAATGAATTCTAATCACCAGAACTACATTCCTCACATCTCATACCAATGCGTGTAGGGGGTGTTTCATCTCTATCTGTGCTACTTCCTCCTTTAGTACATTTTTCCTAGGTTCTTAACCAAAGCAAAGAGAAATGTAAACTATAGTGATTGGCATTTCAAAGAATTAGAGTCACCGCACTGAGCTGAAAGGCACTTTATGAGCAATGGAAGTCATCAAATATAGAAACACATTAGCAATTTTGTCCCTTGCCAAGAGTACTTAGTTTTCAAAATGGAATCTTGAAGACTCCTTGTACCCTGCATGACCCTTCATTTCTGAGATTGTACTGGCAGATCATTGAAAGCCATCCAGCTAAGCTGTATAATATTATAATTATACTGTCACATAAGAAGATTTCACATGAAATTAATGAAGCGCCATTCACCTCAGAAAAGAGCTGTGAAAGCTTAGCGCACTCTCCCGGGGTACACTTTTTCTAAATCAAATCTGTCTTAAGAAAAGAAAAAACAAGAAAGAGAAGCTCAAATCATAACATAAAGTACAATTCAAGAAACAATTTTGCTAAATGCTTTCCTTTGTTTGTTTTCCTTAATTTGAGGATATTACATTTCCTCTAGTCTCTCATAAAAAGAGGACTGTTTAATTAAAATCAATAGGAAAAATTATAAAGAGCAAAATTAAAAACAAAGAAACATGAAAATGCTATATCTCAAAAATATTCATTACCCTCCACTGGTCTCCAATTACAAAGTAGAAAAACAATTAATTCTTTTGGGATCCCAGAACTCAATGTGCTCTCTCCAAATATAAAATATATATTTTTTCTTTTGGGGGTTGCATGTATAAAATTTAAATAACTACACCTAGTTACAGTATGCTGGAAAACAAAATGCACACAACGTCAAGCAAGCAGTTAAATTTCAGTAACAGCTATACTCATTTCAACCTCTCAAGATGAGTCCTCTTGATATCAGTTTTAAGTTAACAAAGTAGGAAGAATATTCAAAAAAGCATTTGCCTTGCCCTAGCTGGCTAACTCTGTTTATTTTATTTTTATTTTTTTGGTGTGTTTTTTGTTGTTGTTTTTTAATATATATTTTATTGATTTTTTACAGAAAGGAAGGGAGAGGGACAGAGAGTCAGAAACATCGATCAGCTGCCTCCTGCACAACCCCCATTGGGGATGTGCCCGCAACCAAGGTACATGCCCTTGACCAGAATCGAACCTGGGACCCTTCCATCCACAGGCTGACACTCTATCCACTGAGCCAAATCAGTCAGGGAGCTAACTCTGTTTTGCTGGAGAGTGATTCAGCACACCAAAAGAAGTTGCAGGTTCGATTCCCACTTGGGGCAAGTACAGGAGGCAACCGTTTTCTTTCTCTGTCTCTCTGTCTCTCTGTCTCTCTCTCTCTCTGTCTCTCTCTCTCTCTCTCTCTCTCTCTCTCTCTCTCTCTGTCTCTCTCTCTCTCTCTGTCTCTCTCTCTCTCAGCAATAAAAACATATCCTCTAATGAGGTTAAAAAAAAAGCATCTGCTCGATCCCCAGTAGGGGGTGTGCAGGAGGCAGCCAATCAATGATTCCCTCTCATCATTGATGTTTCTTTCTCTCTCCCTCTCCCTTCCTCTCTGAAATCAATAAAAATATTTTTTTAAAAAAAAGCAACTGCCATTTTTTTAACCTATCTCCTTTTTAACCTATCTGACTTCTTGTTTAACACTGACATTTGTCTCCCACATTTTCCTTTGTTTACCAACACTTTGTTATCCAATTATTTATTTAATTCCAATGCTCTCTGTGTACATGTTATATCTGGATATCTGGGACACTGTTCTACTTATTTAGTAATGGGACTCCTTTACCAAATATTTGTTGCCTTCCTTGTATGTGACAGAGGTAGGCTAAGCACTGGAAATATAAAACTAAACAAAATAAGTTTCCTTGCCCTTAAGAGCTTAGAGTACAGTATAAGACGTTCTCAACAACCCTCGCTGGTTTGTCTCAGTGGATAGAACGTCAACCTGAGGAATGAAGGGTCCCAGGTTCAATTCCAGTCAAAGGCACATGCCAGTGTTGCGGGCTCAATCCCAAGTAGGGGGCGTGAAGGAGGCAGCTGATCTCTCTCATCATTGATGTTTCCATCTTTCTTTCCCTCTCCCTTCCTCTCTGAAATCAATAAAAATATATTTTAAAAAAAAGAAGTTCCCAACATATATTTCTTTATAAGAATAAGAACCACTTTTAAATATCAAATAAGTGTCACCCCACATATTAGGGTAGTTATACTTTTACAAGAGAAAATGCAGGGAAAGGAAAGCTGCTATGAAATTATTGTCTCTTAAATTAATTGACATTTAATTAATCATAGCATCTATATTTAAAACTAAGAGAACTGCACTGGCCAGGTAGCTCAGTTGGCTAGAGCATCATCCCAACATGCTAAATTCACAGGTTCCATGCAGGGTCAGGGCACATACAAGAATCAACCAAATCAATGCATAAATAAATAGAACAACAAATCTCTCTCTCTCCCTCCCTCCCTCCCTCCTTCCCTCTCTTCCCTTCCCTCTTTCTCTCTCTGATAAAAAGAAATCAATTAATTAAAAAAATATAAGAGTACTTATATCTGTGAGAAATATTTCTTTTATTTGTGTAGGGGGTGAAGAGCCTGTTATTTTCATAGGACTGTTTTGGATTTGATTCCCAGCTGGGCCATTTACGTGCTAGTAACCTTGGACAAGTGCTTTGACTTCTTTAAAAACCTCTTCAATACAGGAAAATGGTCATAATAGACTCTACTTCTTAGTAGTATTTTTCAGGATCAAGTAAGATGGGACATGACGCAGGGGTCCTCAAACTTTTTAAACAGGGGGCCAGTTCACTGTCCCTCAGACCGTTGGAGGGCCGGACTATAGTTTAAAAAAAAACAAAAAAACTATGAACAAATTCCTATGCGCACTGCGGGCCCAGGACGAGTCGGCTGCTAAGCAGGACAGGCAGCGGCACCCGGCAGGCCGGATAAATGTCCTCGGCGGGCCGCATGTGGCCCGCAGGCCGTAGTTTGAGGACCCCTGAAGAGGGCTTGATATATGTTGTTTTTGACAATTGATATCTATTAAAATTTCCATCATTACATCCACAGACAATAGCTGGAGATCATTTCAGGGTCTAGTTAGTGAATGAGGAATTGGTACCAGTTGAGTCCCAGAGGTTAAAGCATGTGCCTAAAAGAAAAACAGCAGCTGATACAGAGCCTGTGGAAAATAAAGATCTAGCCAACAATGAGCATCACTGCATGTAGCATGAACCAACTGTAATCCCAAAGGAAAATGGACTTTGTGATTTCACTGTTGCCTAGAGGAGTTCTTGGAACATTTTAGACTCTACTTACTGAAGTCATTAACGATTGTAAAAATTTTAGGATAAGGTGAAGGGAGGAAAAGCCATTTCAAACCCCACATCTGTGGATAAAGAATCACACACAACTCTTTTATCTAAATCTGGAAAAATACAGAAAGAAATTTGATTTTTCCCACAATGCAGAGCAAAATTCAAACTATCACCAAAAACTGCCCATTTCTCAGCTTTATTCCAAAGTTTTGACTATGCCACTTTTATTAAAACATAATATTTTGATACCTGTGTCTTTCTTCACTTTTTTTTTCCTGATTATCCTCCATTTATACCACTGGTTTAGTTCAAAGAAGCTATGAAAGCAAGGCTATCTTAGAAAATATGACTGTAACAATTGAACTGCCAATCCCACACAAAAGAAGAAAAAAAGGAGCCTATAAACCAGAGATAGGCAGACCTGAAAGGTAAACATTAACTCTTAAAATACGGATGAACTAACTTATTTTATGAAAAATATACAAAAACTGTGAAGTAGAGATAAAATGGTATTTATTTTCAATAGCAACACATTACAAACCTAATGTTCCCATTTCCACTTCCAAGAGCATACAACAAAGGACATTTAAAAACACATTTCAATCCTCTCCAGAGTATTAAACGTTTAAAGCATAAAGGGTGTCTGTCAATGAAAAGGATCTTGTGTACAACTTGAAGATTAGTGGTTTCCTTCCCAATGAATTCTAAGAACCAAATGTTCACTGCACCCATATTGCATTCAGCATACCTGCGAATTAATTCATCATGGTATCTCACATTTACATTTCTGGTTGGTGTGATATTACTTCTTCCTTTCTTAGTCAGTGATCAGAAGGGTACAATAAGAATGTCTCTTATTTATTCCATGCCTCAGTTTGGTCCACAGTTCATCAAAAGGTCACCCACTGAAGCTGTAACTTAGCAGGAATCGAAGGAAAATAAATGAGTTTAGTTTTCTGCAGTAACAGCTTCTCAAAAGAATATTGATGAAAATGAAGATGTTTCCTGTGTCCCTTCAAGTATTCCTCACATTTTTACTCAAGGTCCTCCAAAGAACACAGCAGTCTACCCTCTGAAACACGTCTAGAGCACATAAGAAAGTAACAAAACTGGTACACAAAGGATGCTGGCCTACAGAAAGCTAACAGAGTCTGACTTGCTCTGTGAGTGAGGAATCTATAAGGAAGAGGGTATCCTGTCTCCACTGATTCTTTACTGACAGGAAAATATACTAACTAAATCAGTCTCTCTCGGCAGAATCTATATCAGTATATTTTAAAAGCTCCTCGGGAGATTCTAATGTCCAAGTATCCTTACAAGTTGCCAGAAGTGATATTGCTAAAGGGAACCATTTACTGAAGTGCTCAATGAACTAGGCATTTTCTTGAGAAATGTATATGCATTATAATATTTAATCTTTAAAAGAGTCATATATCATCTTTCTTATTTTATGGGCAAGGAAACCTAGAGTCGAAGGGATTAAGTCATTTGTTCAAGATCACACAAATAGTAAAAGACTACTTTAAAATTCAAATCTAGAATTGCTGGATTCCAAGGCCTGGGTTTTCAACTCTATGAAAATGTCTCTCATCATTTTATCTGCTCATGGACAGTTAAATCTTTATTATAAAATGTGTTGAATAACTGTATTGACAATTTTATTAAGCTGGGAGCTATGTTTCCCAGAAACTCTTCCCTGTCTGGTGCTGGGTTAGAATTTATATGAGACTTGGAGAAAGAAAGAAGGGATGAAAGCAAAATAGTACAAAATTACTCTCTGATGCCTTTATTAGTAGTTGCATTGTGTGTGCCTGGAGGATTCCAGCTTTCTTTTCCTCCTCTGCACTGCACTCTGCTCTCCTTCACCAACTGGAGGCTCCACTGACCAAGAGATAGCCCAGCTGACCCACAGAGGCAAAAGCTTCCAGATATTGCTCTTCTAGCTCCCCATCTATGTCCCACATTAGCTGCTGGACAAACTTGCTTCTGCAATCAAATGGTTAGTGACCAGCAATTCACAAAATTATAAACCCTTGGAAATGTCAGGTTTTTTATTTTAGCTATATTAATGGGCATATCAAGGCATATAATTATTGTTTTAATTTGCATCCCCATGATAATTACTATAGTTGAGCAGTTTTCCCTGTTATCAGTTTGCCATTTCAATATTCTTGTCTTTGAAATGCCTGCTCAAATCTCTTGTCCATTATTCTGTTGAATTTTCTGTCTTTTTCATGTTGACTTGTAGAATATTTTTTATAACATGAGTATCAGCTCTTTATTGGATATATGTGTTATAAATACCTTCTCTACCCTATATGAAGTTGTTAATTTTATAAAGTCAAATTTGTCAGCCTTTTTCAATATGGTGAAGCTGTAGCTTTTTCTACTTGGTGTTTTATTTTTCACATTTAGATATACAATCCTCCTGAAGTTAATTTTTGAGAATGTTATGGAACAGAAGTTAATCTGTACTTTTTCTTACCAGTATATACTATTGTTCAAACACCATTTATTAAAAAGCCTATTCTTTTCCCCAGAGCTCTGCAGTGCCAACTTGTTTCAAAAAATAAGTTTCAATATATGCTTGAGGCTCTTCCTGAGTTCTCATTTCTGTTCTATTGATCCAGTAGAATAAACTGTCCTCCTGACAATAACATACTAGTACTTTCTTAATTACTCCTTATCTGATACAGCAAGTCTTTCCCAGTTTTTCTTCATCAGCTGTATCTTAGCTAGTTTGGGCTTTTTTCCACTTCCATAGAACTTTTAGAATTAACTTATTAAGTTACATACATACACAGAAATTTAGGAAAATACTCTTGTGATCTGATTAAAGTTTCATTGAAAACAACTATCAGTTAAAGGAATAGTGACAGGTTGACAGTATTGTGTCTTCTAATGTGTGAACATTGCTCATTCCTCCATTTACTTAGGATTTAAAAGTGTCCTCCCAGTAACATTTTATACTTTCTGCATGAGTCTGGTATAGTTATTTTTTATTACTCAGGATTAGATAGTTTTTTAATAAAGTAGTATAGGTAATATCTTTTTAAAAGTACATTGGCTGCTAAAGTAAATAAAAATAAGAAAACAATAAAAGTACCTTGGCTACTATTGATATATACATATTGATCTTGTATCCAGAAAACTTGCTATAGCTACATTATGTCAAATAATTGATTTGTGGATTCTTTTGAGTTTTATGGATACAGAATATATTATCTCATAATAATGATAGGTAATTGGATTCTTATCCTTAATCCTTATACCAGTCTTTTTTATTTCATTTTCCTTGCTTATAGTTCTGTCTAGGTGCTCCAAAACAATGTTAAATATAAAAATGGTCACAGTTGCCATTTTTACTTTACACAAATCTTAAAAAAGAAAGCTTTCATCGTTTTGCCAATGAATATGTTTTCTGTAGGTTTCTTTTAAAGTTCTTTGTTGGGGGAAGGGGAGATTAAGAATTTCCTTTTCTTTTCTGCATAATTAAGATTTCATATATAAATATTTATACATAAATACACTTAAATATTTAAAATTTACATATACTTAAATATTAAATGTTAAAATAATCAAGTTACTTTCCCCCTTCACTCTATAAATGAATTAAGTAACATTGATTTATAAATATTAAAGAAGCTTCTATTTCTGGAATAAATACAACATGGGTGTGTTATAGGACACTTATGATATTGTTAGACTAGCTTATTTAGTATTTTTACAACTATGCTTATGAGAGAAAATAACCTATAACTCTCTTGTCTCGTTATTTCAGTTAACAATTCATATGTCAATCTAATTGTTGCTCCTTTGAAATCAATCTGTTAATTTTTCATTTTTACATTTTCTTTACATTTCACTTTTAACATTTTTCTGAGGTTTATTGACTGAGGTTTGATGTGATTTGGTCCAGAATTCTTTTTTGTTTATCATCCTTATCATTTGTGCAACTTCTTGAGATTATGAGAAATACTCAGTTATTATGTCTTCAAATATATTTTCTGTCCCATCCATCTTTACTTTTATTTCAGGACTCCCAGGGATGTATGGTAGCCTTCTTGGTGTATTCTCTATGACTATTTCATTTATCCTGAGTCTTTTTTACCCTCTTATCTTTCTGCTCTTAAGTCTGCATATTTTGTAATGATCTAGGCTATATTTCACAAAACTCTCTTCAGCTATATCCTGGTGTTATATCTGCCAGTAGGTTCTTAATTTAGATTATTATATCTTTCAATTATTTTGTTTCTATTTGCATTTCTCCATATATTTAAATTCTTTGCCAAACTTCTCTATCTTCTCTTACATCCTAGCATATGATATGTAGTTCTTATTTTGTTTCAGATTACTCTGATATATGAATCCCCTTCTTCTACTGTCATTATCATATGGCAGCTCTTTTTTTCCACATTGTCCTACGAATTTGTATTATTATTATTATTATTACTATTATTATTTTGCAGAACGTTTTTAATAAATATTTTGGAAAACTACAAAAAGCAAATGAGGCCTGGATGCTATTTCCACCAGGATTTAATTTGGCTGCTGCCAGTAGCTGGGGCCAATATCACACAGGGGTCACTTTAATTCAACTTCAGGGGCAGGAATGATATGAGACTGAAGTACAGCCTCCTTCAGGGACTTGCTGAGCACCAGTTCACATCCAGCCCTGAGGGCACAGCACCCTTACCCTGCCCAGGCTTCTCTCAGGGGTCTATCCTGGTTAGCTCTTCCTTCACTATGTTATTCACAATTTAATAACCTCAAGCAGATGTTTTCATAGTGTTTTCAGATGTTATATCTGTGCTTGGTGGATAATTGGTCTAAATTACTTAGTTTGCCATAATGAGAAACTGAAGTTTGACTAAACATCACGAAAGTAAAGGGTTAGCAACTGCTTATCCCCTGTGAGCCTCCATGTGAAAAGGGGAGAGAGTCTGTGTGAAAAGTGACATTTTTGTTTCATCTCAATATACTTTGTAATAACTCCATTTCCAGTTGAGGGGTGAAATAGGATAACTACTGTTTATGCGTATTGATTTTTATGTGTAAAACACACAAAATAGAAAGTTATTTATATTTATCAGAAAAAACATACCTTTTCTACTAGAAACACACACACGAACCAACTAAAATAATAGCAAGTGACAGCCTGCCACACAGAATGTTACACAAAAGGAGCTCGCCTGAAGAACAGGAACCTGACTCCTTAAAGAGGGCTCCTTCCACACTGAGGTAAAATCTTAAGTGGACCACCCAAGACAGCACAGCTTCACAGCAATGTCCACTCAGACTGCCATTAAGAGTCTCCTGTCTTCTAATTTACCCGAGTGCCTAGTGAGCAGCTGAGCCCTGTGCAACTTGCAGTAAAGGACCTCTTCTTATAGCAACGTAAGTCAGACCAGGGCCAAGCTCTCCCCTCTGCCTGTTCAATCTGTTAGAGAAACTAGAGAAACAACAATAATTCAATTAAGAAGCCTCCAGGATCCTGGCTTTCCTTCTGGTTTTCAGACAAACCAAATAGTTTACAAAGGAAAAAAGCTAAAAAATAGTAAATTAGATTTTGAAATTCAAAGCTGCACTGTTCATATTCTTCAAATACTAGTATAAACTGAGGATTTCTCATACCGACCTTGTAGGCTTATAGGGAGGATTAAGTGGTGGGAATTTATTAAAGCACTTTCCATAATTCCTGGCACTTTGAGATAAAGAAAATTTAGGCTATTATTATGATTATAATATGAATTACAATATGTGGATTTTATTCATTTTTTAATTTATTTCAGAGGAGAAGGCAGAGGGAGAGAGAGAGAGAGAAACATCAATGATGTGAGAGATCTCCTGCACACCCCATACCCAGGATTGAGCCTGCAACCTGAGCAAGTGCACTGACCAGGAATTGAACTATGACCTCTTAGTTCATAGGTCAAAATTCAACCACTGAGCCATGCCTGCTGGACAATATGTGGATTTTAAAAGTGTACCCACATAAAAATTACTGGTTGTCAAAGTAATTAATAATCTTACATCATGTTTACAGAGCTATACTTTTTGCAGTCTAATTTGTTCCTTGGACAAACCTTGTGGAAGCAGTTGAGACTCAATGGAAAAAAAAAAAAAAACAAAAAAAACACCTTTGCTTGGGGCTAGAAAATCTGGGTGGAAATTCCAACTGGGACCTGTGTCAGCCATCAAATTTTGCAAATATTGTCTACTCTCTGCCACAATTTTCTTATGTTCCAACCTTAGAGGTTTGTTAGGAAAAATTACATAGCATGCGTAGAAGTGCTTACCTCTATGGGCAGGTAGGCACTCAAGAATGGTTATACTACGAGCTCCAATTAAAGATAAATAAACTGAGATTCAGAGAGTTAAATGGGTCATAGTTACTATATGAAAAGGAAATTACAGCGCTGAAGATAAAATGCATTTATATCAATATCTATTCCAGCACTCTCCCAAAGAACCGTATTATTTTTTTTTAAATTGTGAACAAACAGCCTTTAGTATGAAATATATGTTGAATTTTATTCAACTTTCCTATATGCTTCAGAAATCATTTTGTGCCTCAATAACCCAATTAGAATACCAACTACATGTATAGGAATATAAATATGAAATCATGATGTTAGACTGAAATATTCCTATTTGTTTATCAGAACACATCTCACTCAGTACATATCTGAGAAAAGAGAGTTTGTGGGCCATTCAGGGGATATGTGGATCAAGGTTAGACACTGAGCTGACTATGTACTAGAGGCTGTAAGGAACCCTGAAAGTCACTGAGTCTAAAGAAAAATCCCAGTATCAGTTTGTTTGCTTTTCTTTTGTTTCTTCCTCATAAAAGTCATGCACAAAAGAACAATAAGACAGTTCGAAAAACCTATCAGTTAAGCAGGAACTGGGTTTAATAGACCTCAAAACTTCTCAGAGTACTATATGACTTAACAAAACTTAATGAAAAAAGAGACTTAACAGCTAATTGAAAAAATTGCTTAAAGTATTCTCAAGCATAAAAAAATTTTCAATGATTAATACATTCTTAGCTGTGAAATTACAACAATCTGTAAGGCTTCAAAATGGAACCATAAATAAAGTTTCCTGATTCAGGAATTTAATTGTAGCCCTCACAGTAATAATTAGACATTTAAAATTTCCCATTTGCTGAGAAGACCATCTGGTTAACACAGAGCAGGTGAATTCACCCAATTTCCTTACAGATGAGACTGGACTGTGCTAATAACTACCCTTCATGCCTGGCTGCTTAGGATCCTCACTTTTGTGACCTTTCACCTCTCCTCAAGCCTGAGAGCTAGAGAACCCCATGGTTTCATTATAGTAAATTAGATGTCACAAGCTGTTGTGATCTGTCAGCCAAGTTTACCAGCAACATTGCAAGCCTTCTTGCTACTCTCCAAGAAATCAATAACGCCTCCCTCTGCAGCAGGATCCAGGGCTCAGATCACTTTGTCACATTTCAAGGCAAATGACACTGCATGTGGATATAGGTAACAGACAAAAAGCAAAGTACAGAACTATTGAAATTGCTCAACCCAAGGAGGAGAAATTAAGACCTTGTAATGGAGTTTCTAATTATATTCTCTTTTTCTAATTGTCTTTCAAATGGGCATTCAGAGTCTTTTATGATTTTAGAAATCAGAAGACAGCACCTTCAGGATTCAAGTTAACAAATTTCTGATAAATGGTGATTGGTTTTAAAGTAGCAGAATTTGCACCTGGAGAGATAAATAAATAATCCAGATGGCCTTGTGGCCTGGGGCAGGATTTGAGAAGATAAAAGAACCATTCTCTATTGTCCTATAAATTATAATGATTACATGATGACTGTTGCTATTATAGTCATCAGTTTTATTATGATTTCCAACTCACTGATGAAATAGAGACAAAAAGCAGAGAAAAGTCTTCTGATTCTACAGAGATGGGAGAATTTGATTCACCTCCATTTCTCACCTTAACCTTGAAAGAATTATCTTGTGTGAAGGTGAAGAGAAAGAGTGAGATAAAGAGTGTAAATCATGGATCAGCAAACTATACACCACAGATTACTAGTAAATGCAGCTCACTGCCTATTTTTGTAAAGTTTTATTAGAACACAAGCAAAATCATTTAGGTATTGATATGGCTGCTTTCCTACTACACCTGCATAGTTAAGTAGTTCAGACAAAGATCATAGGAACTGCAAAGCCTAAAATATACTGTCTTTACAGAAAATGTTTGTTGGCTCCTGGTCCAAATATGATGCTGAGTTTATCTATCTCTCCCTTTGTACAAATGAAAGTAGCGAAATCCCAACTATAGTGGCCAGACTAAGTTCTATTTTAGGGCAAATTTTGCAAGAGAAGTATTTGTAGAGGGTAGGGTAGAAGACCAGCCAAAAAACATGAAAAAAAAAGGCTAAAAATACCAGTAAAATACATTGCATTCCAATTATTTACCAAGCACTGTGCTGGGCTGATCACACATTATATTAGTTTTTGATGGCAGCTGTAATGAATACCACAAACTTGCTGGCTTAAAAGACCACACATTTATTATCTTACAGTTCTGGGGATCAGAAGTCCAAAATGGGTCTCAATGCATTAAAATCATGATACAGGCATACTTCATTTTATTGCACTTCACTGTATTGCACTTCACAGACATTGCATTTTTTATAAATTGACCGTTTGTGGCAACTCCACACCAGCAAGTCTCTTGGTACCATTTTTCCAGCAGCATTTGTTCACTTCGTGTCTCTGTATCACATTTTGGTAATTCTTGCAACATTTCAAGAATTTTCATGTTCAACATATTTTTATGGTGGTTTATGATCAGTGATCTCTCATGTTACTATTGTAATTTGGGGGCACCAAGGACTGTGCCCATATAAAAAGTCAAACTTAATTGATAAATGCTGTACATGTTCTGATTGTTCTACCAACTGGCTACTCTTTCATCTCTCTCCCTCTTCTCAGTTTCCCAATTTTCTGAAACAGAACAATATTAAAGTTAGGCCAATTAATAACCCTACAGTAGTATCTAAGTGGGAGTTTCACATCTCCCACTTTAAATCAAAGGCTAGAAAATGATTAAACTTTATAAGGAATGCATGTTGAAAGCCAAGACAGACTGAAAGGTAGGCTTTTTTCCTACCAAACATTAAGCCACGTTGTGAATGAAAAGTAAAAGTTCTTGAAGGATATTGAACTTACTGCTCTAGTGAACACACGAATGATAAGAAAGCAAAACTGCCTTATTGATGACATGGAGAAAGTTTTAGTGGTCTGGATAAAAGATCAAACGAGTCACAACAATCCATTAAGCCAAAGCCTAATCCAGAGCAAGGCCCTAACTCTTCAATTCTTTCAAGGCTGAGAGAGATGAAGATACAGAAAAAATGTTTGAAGCCAGCAGAGGTCAGGAAAGAAGCCCGTAACATAAAAGTTCAAGGTGAAGCTGCAAGTGCTGATGTAAAAGCTGCAGCAAGTTATCCATGAGATATAGCTAATGTAATGAGATATAATTAATGAAAGTGTCTACACTAAACAACAGTTATTCAATGTAGATGAAACAATCTTATATTGGAAGGAGAGCCATCTAGGACTTTCATAGCTACAGAGAAGTCAATGCCTGTCTTCAGAGCTTCAAAGGACGGGCTCTCTTCTTAGGGGTTAATACAGCTAGTGACTTTCAGTTGAGGCCAGTGCTAATTTTTCACCCCAAAAATTCTGGGGCCCTTAAAAATAATGCTAAATCTATTCTGCCTCTGCTCTATATATGGAACAACAAAGCCTGGATGGCAGCACATCTGTTTTCAACATCTACACTAATAAAAGAGTAAGATGCAAATTGACAGTACCTTCACGACATCCACCAATCAGAAGTGAGTATGCAAATAACCCAATAAAGATGGTGGGTTAATTTGCATAGGCAGGCACCAAGCGGCCAGAGGTGGGACACTTACGTCATTACTATGGCGACGATGCATGCGTTCCACACCACCCCAGCCGCTCCAGGCCTCTGGGCAGCATAGGAAGGCGGAAAGGTGGCTCTGGCAAGAGCAAAGGCGGTGGTGGCAGCCAGGGGATGGAAGGTCCATTCTTGCACGAATCTTTGTGCATCAGGCCTCTAGTTATTTACTGAATATTTTAAGCCCACTGTTGACACCTGATGCAAAAAAAAAAAAAAAAAATGCCTTTCAAAATACTGCTGCTTCTTGACAATGCCAGCAGCAGAACCGAACAATATTAAAGTTAGACCAATTAATAACCCTATAGTGGTATCTAAGTGAGAGTTTCACATCTCCCACTTTAAATCAAAGGCTATGAACCCAAGAGCTGTGACAGAGATGTACAATGAGATTAATGTTGTTTCCATGCCTACTAAGACAATATCCATTCTGCAGCCCATGGATCAAGAGTAATTTTGACTATCAAGTCTTATTAAGAAATATAGTTCATTAGGGGCCAAGTGCATAAATTCATACACCTTGAAAGAAACTGTGGGCTGCGAGGCTGCGGTAGGCATAGGGGCGGGTCTCGGCCCATCCTCCACACCCCTGCCTGGCCCTTTCTGCCGTAGTCCCTGATCCCATCTGCTGGCAGTGCCCCAGCGCTGCCACTCCCACACATACCCACTGATAGCGCAGAGCGATTGGAGGTGGCACTAGCAGCAGGTCCAAGTGGGGCCTGTGACATCAGTGGGTGCAAGCCCCAATCACCTCTCAGGAGCAGGGGAAGGTGGAGAAGCCCTCAGGGGTGATCAGAGCCGGCAGCCGCCACTCACACCCACTGATAGTGCTGAGTAATCGGGACCGGCTGCGGCTGCAAGCAGGGCCAGCGCCAGCAGCAGGTGAGAGTGCTGGGTGGGACCGCGGTGCATGGGAGCAAAGAATTTTCAGTAACCACCAGAGGCTCACCCCAGTGACAGCGACCAGTGCCCCACCTTGGTCTGACGCCCCTGCTCACCTGCTCCACCATCTCACTGCGGCTAACACCCGCCATGTTCCATACATGCCCCCTGATGGTCAGCACACATCATAGCGACCGTTGTTCAGTTGTTCTGATTGTTCCACTGTTTGGTCCATTTGCATATTAGCCTTTTATTATATAAGAAGGTGATAGTTGCCATAAATAATGATTCCTCTGATGGATCTGGGCAAAGTAAATTGAAAACTGCTGGAAAAAATTCACCACGCTAGATGCCATTAAGAACATTACTGATTCGTTTTTTTTAAAAAAGGTCAAAATAACAACATTAACAGAAGTTTAGAAGTCTTTGATTCCAATTATTATAACTGACTTGAGGGGCTCATGACTTCAGTGGAGGAAGTAAAAACAGAAGTGACAGAAATAGAAAAGGAACTATAATTAGAAGTAGTGCCTGAAGATGTCACTGAATTACTGCAATCTCATGATAAAACATTCACAGATAAGAAGTTGCTTCTTTTTTTAAAAAAATATATTTTCTTGATTTTTTACAGAGAGGAAGGGAGAGGGATAGAGAGTTAGAAACATCGATGAGAGAGAAACATCGATCAGCTGCCTCCTGCACACCTCCCACTGGGGATGTGCCCACAACCAAGGTACATGCCCTTGACCAGAATCGAACCTGGTACCTTCAGTCCACAAGCCGATGCTCTAGCCAACGAGCCAAACTGGTTTCAGCAAGGACTTGCTTCTTATGGACTGGCAAAGAAAATGGTTTCTTGAAATGGATTCTACTCCTGATAGAGATGCTGTGAAGATTGTTGAAATGATAACAAAAGATTTAGAATATTACATAAGCTTAGTTGAAGTAGTGGCAGGGTTTGACAGAATTGATTCCGTTTTGAAATTATGCTCTCAAACAAAATTACATGATATAATCATTTGTGAAAGGGTCAAGCAATGCAGCAAACTTCATTATTGTTTTATTTTAAGAAATTGCCACAGCCACCCCAAACTTCAGCAACCACTAACCTGACTAATCAGCAGCCATTAGCATTGAGACAAGACCCTTCACCAGCAAAAAAGATTATGACTTGCAAAAGGCTTAGGTGATAGTTAACATTTTAGCAATAAATATTTATAATTAAGGTGTGTACATTGTTTTTTAAGACACAGTTTTATTGCACACATAATAGTCTACAGTATAGTGTAAATATAACTTTTATATGCACCAAGAAACCAAAAAATGGTGTGACTCTCTTTATTGGGTTATTTACTTCATTGCAATGGTCTGGAACTGAACACACAATATCTCTAAGGTACACCTATATAAAGCCAATAAACTAACACAGCTGATCACTCCTATTCCCAGGTAAATTCAGATTGAACTATGTGTGAATAGTTATCATTTATTTTCAGAACATATAGATAATGTGTTGTATCTGCTTGCTTATAAAAGGATAAGAGTTCTGTCTTTTTAATCTCTTAGCAGAGAGCCTGTAATGTGCATCACATTAAAGTTTATATTTATTGAAAAATAAAGAAGTGTTTTCTTCCTCTAATCCCTCTGTAGAGGTTTTCTGGATTGGGAGAAAATTTTGTTTTTAATTATATTTCCCCAATAGGGAAGAGGAATTTGCTCAACCACATTTGTCTTAGTTCTAGCTGGTCTCTCCATTCAGATGATACTTTTTATTTCATCTAACACTTCAGTATGTCCCCTCCATGCTAGTGATCTCCTGTGGTATAAATATGCCATCATCCCATGCCTGATGGGACTGATCAAGCTGCCTTTGCTGTTCTGCCTTGACTGTCAGCCCTTTGCCTGCTCAAGAGTGCTGTCTCCCCAAGCCAATGTCCACATGAGTTCAAGAGGCCACAGGCACTGTGAAGCCTCCTGGGAACCTTGTAGATGGTCTTCAATCTCAAGCCTAGTCATGATTAGGACATACACATTTTGGGAGGGCAATGTTCCCACTAATTCCATGAGAGAAATATAATTACCTTTATTTTATAGACCATAAAACTAAGGCTCAGAGAGGTAATTTACTTTCCCAAAGTCACATGGCTACTAAGTAGCCAAGATGAGATTTAAATTCAGTTCCTTCTGACTCTGAAGACTGTGTTCCTTCTATCATTTAGCTGGGTAAGAGTGACATCAGAAATATTCAGAAGCTTTTCATTCAGTCTTTCACAGAATACCTCCTTAGTGTCTCAGAAGGCACCTGGAGCAAAGAATATATTTACATAAACACAATTTCTCCTCTATTGTTCTGTCTTTGCAGATATTACAAACATACCCTTGATAGAAATGTATTTCTTAAGCTCCAGTTTATCCAGATAGACTGAACTATAAAGCATTATTTTAAGAAAGTTCATTGCTGATTTTCTCACCAATCATTCCCCTTATGAATGAACATGACAAAGATAAATATGAGCCCCCCAAAAAATAAGTTTTAGGACTGGAGCATGTGTGGATATATTGGCCTAGCAAGTCTTGGCTCACTGCGTCACCCAGAGAATAAAGTACTGCACTCCCCACTAGAAAAACTGTACTGTTCACCCTGTGTGGCTCTTCTATGACTTGCTATAAGATCTGAGTCTGGTTATACAGACACATCTCTTACTATTTATCTTAGCTGCTCAGATAGGTATATATTAATATTTGCAGAAATATTAACATCTCCCTCTTAAGATGTCTTCATCAAAATTACCCAGAAATCTAAGGCTGATTCAGACTGAAAGGCATCGGTCCAGTTTCCCAACTATCTCCTAACCCACAGGAAAGAACCATTATGTACTTGTATATCTTGTGGCTCTACACAGTCTGAGGGGCACCTGTCCATAGCTTATAAGATGTCTTAAATTGCATTAATTTCATAATACAATTTCAGATATTCTCAACTAATTACTTCTTATCCTAAGGGAATTGAGAATGTTTTAAAAGTCACTTCTTATAATTTTAAGGATCATTAATTAAACAAGAATTAAGAGAATAAATTGTTATCCTCAATCTTGCAATGCTATTCTATCTAGTTAAATGAGTTAAGGAACATTATTGTACAAAACTGTGCCGAGAGAGAGAGAGAGAGAGAGAGAGAGAGAGAGAGAGTCAGTCTACTCCCACTACTCTCATTAATGCTTTGGAGTGTTTCTAATAAAATATTTTTTATTTTGAAACAATCTTTAAGTTACACAAATTATTCAGAGTTCTAGTATACCCCATTACCTAGCTTCTCCTAAAGTTAACATTGTACCTAGCCATAGTACCATTATGAAAACTAAGATGTTATCAAAACAATATTACCAGCTAATCTAAAGACTTTATTCAATTTTTTTCAATTATCCCACTAATGCCTTTGTGATGGTTCACACTCTAATCCAGAATCCCACAAATATCTCCCAATATGATGTATTTTCTCAATCTTTCTTTGTCTTTCATGACCTTGACATTTTGAATAATGTTATTATTTTATAGAATGTCTCTCAGTTTTGGAACTGGGATAATTTTTATAACATTTATCTTTGGCAAAACTATCACAAAAGTGTTATTTGCAGAACTGTTATTGTCCCCCTTCACAATGCATCATATCTATCAGAGGTATATGACAAGTATATAATTTATAACTGGTCATGTTAACTTAATGACTTCATTAAGTTAGTATCTACCAAAGATAGACACTATAAAAAATACTAACATATCCTGTTATAATTAACATATAGTAAATATGTAATCAACAAATATAATAAATATATTTCTTTGAAGTCATATAAATGTTTCTCTGCATAATTTTGCCCATTAATTTTAGCACCCATCTCTGATTCTTGCCTACAATATTTATTATTATGGTGTTTGTCAAAGAGTGATTTTTCTATTTCTAGTGTTCCTTTTACATTTAACTAATTATGTTTCTACTGTAAAAAGATCTGTCCTTTCTCCCTCATTTATTTGTTCAATTATATATTTATACTCTTTGGACTCATATATATTTAATGTATTCTATGGTTCATAACATATTACCATATTTGTTTCTCAAAGTATCCCAGATGTGGCTTTTAAAATCCCTTTTATGTAGACATCTATATCCTTTCAATAAGTTTCTACCATTTTTTAAGCACTTCATTATTTTCTAAAACAACAAAATATTCTAGGATCATTTGTGTACTTCTCTTAATTCAACATTGGATTTATTTCATTGGTACTAAGCTGTCATTGTTTTCCAATCTATCCTTTTTTTTAAATATATTTTTATTGAGTTCAGAGAGGAAGAGAGAGATAGAAACATCAATGATAAGAGAGAATCATTGATCGGCTGTACCTGAATGCCCCCCACTGGGGATCAAGCTCACAACCCAGGCATTTGCCCTTGACCAGAATCGAACCTGGAACCCTTCAGTCCTCAGACTGATGCTCTATCCACTGAGCTAGTCCAGTCATGGTTCCAATCTATTCTTGACAGAGCTAGAATATTTAAGTGGATAGACAGATGTACTATTTACACATATGTGCATATACAGTATAAGTATACAAGTATAGACACATGTACAAATATTTACATCCTATATGTGCAAGTGTACATGTGTGTGTATCTATACATACAGAAACCTAGTAATTTATATGTATACTAGTGGCCCAGTGCACAAAATTCATGCATGGAGGGGTGGGGGTTCCCTCTGCCCAGCTTGCACCCTCTCCAATCAGGGACCCCTTGAGGGATTGGGCCAAAACTGTCTGTCAGACATCCCTCTCACAATACGGGACCACTCGCTCCTAACTGCTTACCTGCCTGCCTGCCTGATTGCCCCTAACTGCCTCTGCCTGCCTGCCTAATTGCCCCTAACCCCTCTGCCTGCCTGCCTGCCTAATTGCCCCTAACCACCTCTGCCTGCCTGCCTGATTGCCCCTAACTGCCCTCTCCTGCTGGCCTGATCTCTCCCCCAACAGCCCTCCCCTGACAGCCTGATCTCACCCCCAACTGCCTTCCCATGCCAGCATGAACTGGCCCCCAACTGCTCTCCTCTGCTGGCCTGATTGCCCCTAACTGCCTCTGCCTGCCTGATCACCCCTAACTACCCTCCCCTGCCAGCTTTATCTCGCCCCCAACAGCCCTCCCCTGGTAGCCTGGTTGCCCCTAATGGCCTTTGCCTCGGCCCCCACCACCAAGGCTTTGTCCAAAGGAAGTCGGACGTCCAGAAGATGGCTGGTCGACTCAGTCTAATTATTATATTACCCTTTTATAAGTATAGATAAATTATATAGGATAGGATTGCTTAAATGGAGAGGGGGGAGGCTTTTTTAGCAGGAGGAGATGCTCTTGGCAGACAAAAATACATAATCCCTATATCTGGATTGATAGCCAGCCATATGCACTATACTACCAAACTGGTCATTAAAATATTGAACTGCTTACACATTACACCAA